>FR990051.1:5002654-5529629 GCA_905404095.1 Glaucopsyche alexis | reverse complement strand
TGTGATTGTGAATGTTTTTGCATCGCTTACGTCGTCACGCGCCGGGCCCTTTGAAAGGGGCCTTGGGCGGGGAATCATGACCAGGGGCTTTGCCCCTCTACATGAGGAGATCCGAAAATTACACCCAGTACGAATACTGGGTGCATAAACCTGTTTTTAGGGATGAGCCCCCGCGACAGAACGCAGGGGAAACCCGAAGTGATAGGGTGTTAAAAATAGCGACGGCCGAGGTCGGCCAAGACCAGCGGGGGACTCCGGCGACGATTGGGGTCCTGGTCCGGAGACCAGGAAACGTGTATGGGTCCACTCCCCGCACGCCGCTTTTGTCGACCGCGGACACAAACCGACCTGGGAAAAAAGGGTAAAAAGGGAAGGATTCCCTTGCCCCGGCATACGTACCGGGGGGGGAGCGCTGCGTTTGGTGAGCGCGGGGAAAGGAGGGGTGGGGGGGGGCAGCAATCCATCGGTGCATTTAGGCGCACAGTGCACAAGCGCGCCGGCATCAATTAGGCTGCGATGCCCCCAGCAGATGGCGTGTGGGTGCACTGCGGCTGTCTCGTGCGGCGGGCATGCGACGGCAACGGGTCTGAAACGACCGGGCGCATCGCTTCCGCTCGCACAATATAAAAGTGATTTCACTGTAATCAGAAAAATAAAATTAAAATTCCCACGCCCGGGGGGCGCGGGGGGGGACGGTGCGCATGGCACGCGTATGTCCCTAAACCGAGATGCGCGTAGTAGATCTCCGGCAGTCACATACAGCTCCTCTGATAGGAGCCTCTGGATGCCGGAGATATCTATCCGCGGGTCCGGTACTAGGGCCTGGGGAGCCACAGGGAAATTAGGGCGGAAAAAGAAGGGGCGCCTTCTATTAGGGCCTGCAAAACGGTAGATAAAATTTGCTCCCCGGCTTGAATTTTGTGAAAACAATTCATAGCCAGGGAGAAAAGGGTCCGCAGGAGTTCTGCGGTAGATAGATGGGCCTCCTGGTCACGCACCTGGGGTGACGGAGGGGCAGAAGAAGTCTCACATTGCGGGCCAGCTGTGTAAGTAGTCGGCTCCGTAGTGGCTACAACTTCCACGGCCGTAACGGCCGAGGAGGAGGCGCTGGGAGTGCGAGAGGGGCGCGGAGAGCGCCGAGTCGGCGGAGTTACCTGAATGTCAGGTTGGAGTGGAGCGAGCGTTGGCTCAAGCTCAGACTCAGAGGCGGCAGCAGAAGGAGGGGCGACATGGGAGCCGGCCGTAGGGGATACGGTACCTTTCCTCCTCTTTGTTTTCAACCTCCTAGGCTGCGGTGCAGGGGGGTCGGGCGCCGAAGGAGACGAGCGCCGGGGACGGTGGTTATTGGCCTCCGCCATCAGTGAAGTGGCGGTAGGCGGGGGCGGTGGTGCCTCTTGCTCCGGGGAGGGAGGCGTATCTCGGGTATCACAGGGTGGGGTAGTGCGGCCGTTACCTGTGTGGCGGTTTCGCGCCAGCCTGCGGTACACAGGGCAGTGCCTGCTGTTACCAGGGTGTGCCCCCCTGCAGTTGGCGCAGGTGGGTTCCTCGGAGGACGGACGGGGGCAATCCCGTGCGTGGTGTTCACCGGCACAGTAAGCGCAAGCTACCTTTTGGTGGCAGTTTTGGCTTGAGTGCCGGAATTTCAAACATCGGTGGCATTGAGCGGGGCCGTTGTTGCTCCGCCAGGCTTCTATTCTCACGCCCGGCATGTTCAGGAACTCCGTTATCTGAAAAATGCCGGGTACAACGTCCGGAGCCCTTTTAATACGGGCGAAGTAAATACAGCCGGAGGGCTCGGAATACGCTGAAACTGAGGAGACGTACTCCGCTACGAATCCCAACTCAGCGAGGCCCTCCTTAATATGGTCGGTGTTGGTCAAGGCAGGTAGTCCCCTAATACCTACCTTGATTGCTCTTTCCTGGGGGCGAGAGTAGGAAAACCAGGAGGCGAGTCCGTCCTTCTCCAGGTTTGAGAGGTAGCGTTTGACGGTCCGGAATTCAAATTCGCTTCGGGGCGTGAAGCGAATTCTGGAACCGCCTGAGATAGCATTCGGTGTATGCCCCAAAATTTCCTTTAGACGTCGGAAGTGGCGCACCCAGTCATCAATCTTCTCGACGACCAGGGGCGGATAGTTAGATGATGCCGGGGGCGGCGTTGAAGGCGAACTAGGCGGCGTCGGAGAGGATCTCGACTTCGCCGGATCAGTAGTGTTGACTGCAGCTGTGGTAGTTGCACTCACCTCTGCGTATGTCAGCTGTTGGTCAATGTAGTTGACCTGAGGTGGTGCAGGATACTCAGCGACACTAAAGTCGATGAGAGGTGGCGGGAACGTGAAAGGGCGGTGATTAGTTACCGCAAGTGCGGCACGGCGAGTGTCTCGCGGCGAGGAGGCCGGCGAGACGTCAGGTGATCGCGGTGTTACCGCGGTGGTGTAGCGGCGCGGCTGAGAGGCCTGCGAGTGGCGGGCTGGGCCCGCAGAATCGCGGGATGTACCCGCTTGGTAGGCATTTAGTTGCCCTGAGAGCGCGTCGGGGCAGCGAGAGTCGCTAGCCCGCGCAGAACGGCGCGATGTGCGCTTCGGAGAGGCCGGGCACTGTTCGGCTGTACGGGGAGGGAGCCCGGACTCGTCCCGGGCCACCGTCGGAGGGCATTGGGGCGGGGGGGTAACAGTACACCCCCGCGAGAATGCCGAAGACGGCCCGGGGCGGGCGGTGTCCTCTCCGCACAAGCTAGGCTCGGTAGTCAGGCAGTGGTGCGCGCGGACCCGTGTCGAACGCGAGCTGGACCTCGAAGAGGCCGGGCTGTGCGTCGTTTCCGAGTCGGCGCGGTCGCAGTGGTAGGCGCGGCTGGGTAGCCGCGGATCACAGATAGTCATGGTCGATTTTGGCACAAATCGAACATAAAACACAAGAGTCACACAATACGGTAACAATTGCACGTATACAAACAAAGAAAAGTACTCACGTAAACGCGGTCTTATGAAACACTAAGTGTACGTACACGGACGGCACACACACTTAGGGGGGCTGTCTCCCCGTGACCCTACACTGGGATAAAATCCCAGCGGGAGGCCAAGGGCAGGGTAACTCCCCAGCAAGGCGACAATCCACACCCTATTCTTACGAAGTAGGATGTGAATTGACGATCGCTATCAGGAGTTTGTAGGCACTGCACTAGAACGGGGTCGACACGTAGCGGCACGTAGGCAGAGCTACGACGTAGGAGCTACGGAGCAACTGCAAACGCGCACGCAACGGGAGACAGGACGATCCTCAATGTTTTTGCACTGAGAAAGTGCGTATTAATATTGTGAAATTGCACTGATACAGCCTATGGGGGTGTATCAGGTGTTGTCGTGTATGCGCAGTCCGTTTATTTAAGCAAAATACAAATTCGTTCAAATTACATTAGCTGACATTCTTATAAGATAATACAATAGTAAACAGGCATTCTTATAAGACTAATTACAGTAAAAAACGTAAAATAAAGTTATAAAATAAAAGAGACAACAATAACATTAACGTGAGACACACTGCGCGTAAGCGAGAAAGGGACAACAATATCAATTGTGTGAGACACAAGATAGGAACATTCTCTATACAAATTATCTTAAATCTACACATTAACAAAATATACTACAACTAAGTGAATTATGTATTATTTTACAGCATAACATAATTCCAACAGGAAATATATTCATAAAATACCTAATACGACAAAAAATAAAACCTAAACTATATTTTACATAGTGCGAAAAGGACAGCAATAATTCAATATGGTAAAGAATGAGACAAAAGCGTAACTTAGTTTTCTAATAAGAAATAAACAGGAATAAAACTAAGCTATTATTTACAGGTATCATACTTTCTTTTTTTTTATAGGTTTTTGCAAGGCATCAATGAAACAACTTCAATATGAAGTAAATATAAAAATTAGCCAAGAAGGGGTGCCAGAAGAGGCAAACTGTGAATGTGCAGCAGGTCAAGGCAATGAGGCTCACTGCAAACATATTGCTGTAGTTCTTCTGGGTGCAGAAAATATGACTCAACAGCAAATAATATTACTAAACGAAGTGTCAACTTCAAAATTACAAACCTTCCACCAGCCGGCAAAGAAATATTATGCTACACCACTGAAAGCCTCAAGATTACCATCAAAACGAGATGTTAAAAGGACAGTATTTTCACCATACTTGAAAAAACATCCAGACTTTGACAAAGAAGCATATCAAAGCCGATTTCAAAGCCTGATTTTAAATTTTCCAGCTTCGATGCCCTTGAGGCAGGTATATCCACCAGCTAACCAACATGCAATAAGTGTTGATCATGACTACAGGGAGAAAAAGCCAATAAATGAGTTTTTAGAAACCATGTATTTAGAGAATGTGTCTGAAGAAAAAATTCTTGAAATCAAGACCAAGACCAGAGGCCAAAGTACCTGTAAAATGTGGCATGATCTTAGAAAAAGTCACATAACTTAACAGATGAAACAAAACTGAAGTATGCACAGCAAATATTAAATAAAAAAAATATAAAGACAAAAGCAATGGCTCATGGATTAATAAATGAAAAAGTAGCAATAAAGAAATATACCGAGCTGTATGAACTGGAAGTTGTGGAATGTGGGTTATTTTTGTCAAAAGAACGCCCTTATTTAGGTGCTTCCCCGGATGGTCTACTTGGATTGGATACAATTATAGAAGTAAAATGCCCATATGCTTCAAGATACAGCAAGATCACTCCAGAAACTGTGCCTTATTTATATTATGATGAAAATGGGCAACTATCTTTAAAAATAAAAAACATTTATTATTATCAGGTACAGGGGCTGTTATATGTGACAAAAAGAAAATTTTGCAATTTCATTGTATATACCTTTAAAGACATGAAGGTAGTGTTTATAGACAGAGATGATACATTTATCCAGGAAATGCTACAAAAGCTTGATTACTTCTATAATGGATTTTTCAAACAAGCTATTATTAATAAATATTTGTATAAAGACTATTATAGTATAATTAAACAAAATTGATAATTTTTTTTCTAACTAGGCACTTGACTTTATATAATATTATTATGTATCTGAACTAAACCATTAAAATTTTAAGTGCTAATTTAATGATGATTAGAATAAAAATGTTTAATAAAAAACATGAGTGTTTTGTACATTTTATTTTATTTCATTATATTTTCCCTAAAATTACAAGCCATTGCACAAACAAACAAAATTCTTGAGCCTAAAGGAGTGAAGTAAGGAGACAGTTCAGATTTTAAAATTTTGTATGTTTTCGCCAAACCTATAATTCTTTCTATATGCACCCTTTTACTGGCCAGATTTCGATCTTTTAATACCTGGACACCAGGAATTTGTGTCCGTCCTTTCAGAAACATTGGTATGTTGATCGTTACATTTTTTGGTATCAAAAGATCCTGAACATTAAATCCCCTGTCTGCCATTATGGAATCACCACTTTCACATAACTTGTCAAGGTTGCTTCTTTCCATTATTTGTCGGTCGCTCACAGAGCCTCCATAACAGTCTGAAACATACGAAATAAGACCTCCCGGTGTGGCGCCTATCATTGCCTTCAAAGTGTTTTTATGTTTGTAGCTACTGAAAGTGGCTTGTTGGGATATTGGGTTTGATGGTTTCATGATAGGGATCTCTGTTGTATCAATTATCACTCTTGTGTTTGGAAAATCCTTTTTAAATTGTTCTGGCATGTAGAATTTCACCAGATCTTTATTGGGCCAAATATTTATAGTTGACCATATTTCATACATGAAATTGACCCATGTAATAAATATGTTACTCACATTTACACTGGAAATACCAAATAGGAATGCTAACTCTACATCTGGCAAATTTCTTCGTAACTTGATCATTGTGATCAGTAGTTGCTCCTGCGGAGAAACATTCATGACTCTGCTCTCCCTGTAGGTCAGATCATAACACATTGGCACAATGTATCAAACAAAAGCATAAACTTGTCATATGTCGCCATTCCAGTATAAAAGTGAATGATGTTATTATCACTACTGATGGCATTTAACGACAATATACCACAACTGTGAGCAGTTTGTGTAGACGCTTCGTGCTTGTTTGATGGTACAGGGTCATCTGGCTGACTTGATGTAGCTATTTCCACTTCATTGGCTGATGGAGGAATTTGACAGCTGGGTTCAGATGTGCTTTCTTGTGCAACAGGAAAATCAAGTCTTTTTCTTAATCTCTGCCCGTATCGAAGTGCTCTTGATGTGGGTATTGTCAGTTTAGTCCAAGGAAAAACACTAGGCACAATGCCTTGTTTTAAAAAGCGATGCTGCTGTTGATACCCTGCAACACATAATAGGTACTTATTTTAGTTTGTCACTTTGGGTGGTAAAGGTTAGATTTTTTTTGTTATTTTAAAGAAATGCCGTCTTTATAAAAGTCTAAAGCTTACCTGTATATGCAGAATCTTCCATATAATCAGATTCTTTAAAATGATCTCTGCATATCCGTGAGTGTTTTGTGGCAACAAAGTTCTTCCGCCTTATCGCTATTTCCCATTGTTTTTTTAGGCCGGGGTTTTTGGGGAATAAGTAAGCACCATTTTTATTACAACCTGGTACGGCACAAAGAGGCATATCTTGAGAAATGTAATGAAAATTTACCGATAACCATAAAAAACACAACAATTTGTATGGAAATGACAGTTCAGCTTGGCCGCATCGATGATGCGCCCTCTGCAGGGATAAATTGGCAGTGTGGAAAGCCATTGCCTAATCTTTGCGTAAGTCTTGGAGTAAAGTTGTTCTGACGCTAATCATAGTTTATTAATAAGGGGGATTAGGTATATCTACGCGGTTTCTCTCGAAACGGAATAAAAAATCACCTAGTGTCCTTTCAGTCAAGCGAGCAGCAGTATAATTGGCAGTATTGTTTTATAAAGTTAAAGACTATTTAAACTGTATCAAACTCCATAACAACTTTGCATATACTTTAGCCCCTACGAGTTTGTCTAAAAGCTTTTGAATTTTTCTAACTTTATTCATTAGAGATTTCAGAGTGCAGATATTTACAAGGTAAACACTATAAGCGCTACGCTGAAATTATAGTTACCACTAAATGTATAAATATTCGGGTAAGTTAAACCATTTATAAGCTGAAAAATAGGCACAAACTTGTCCTACTAATAATATAAATGTAAAAGTTTGGGAGGATGTATGGATGCATAGAAGTTTGTTACTCTTTCACGCAAAAACTACTGAACGGATTTCGATGAAATTTGGTATGGTAGTAGTCTAGACTCTGGATAAAAATGTAGGCTACTTTTTATCCCGATAAAATACAGTGTTCCTTTGGGATACTGTATTTACGCGGGTGGAGCCGCGGGCAACAGCTAGTACTTCATATGTGTGTTCATACAAAACTGAAGGCGATATTGTAGCTAGTGTGAAATTGGGTTTTAAGCGATATCTTTATAATAAATTAAACTTTCATCCCTTTTTTACTCTCTTATGGGTTGAATATTGGAAAGCAATGAAACACGTAACACATTATTTTTCGTATACAATTTATACGCAATTTCATGAAAATAATATTATGTCCATAGTCCAAGAAAGATTTCATACAAACTTTTATCCCCTTTTACCCCCTTGAATTTCGAAAAATCCTTCCTTAGTTGATGTCTACGTCACATGTGAAATACGTGTGCAAAATGTCAAATTTCTAGCCGTAAGATTTTAGCCTGTGCGTTGGTACATCAGCCAATCAGCTTTGCTTCTTATAATTATTTATAGAGGTAAATAAATAGAGAGAAAAGATATTTTGATTGTTTGTTTGAATTTAATAAACTTCGAAACTACTAGATTGATTTTGATTAAATTTGGCATAGAACACGGGAAAAGACAGATGCAAAATTTTTATCGCGGAAAAACTTACGGTTTCTGCGGGATTTTCTTTTGCGCAGAAAAAGTCCCGCGACTTTCATACATCTAATAAAATATCGTTATTATAATATCTTTTTACTTCGCAAAGTGTAATACAGTTCCCGTTGGATAAGTAATTCAGTGCTTAATCGAACTTCAACAAACACTAGCCTTTCTATAATAACAGAGCTACTTTGCTTTTAAAACTTCAACAAACTTTGTTTCGTAAAGCAAACTAAACTAGCACTTATACAGAATTAACTACCCATTTGTAGTAAAAGTGGTTATAAAATTACATTGTGCGTGTAAGCTTTATTTATTGACATCGTAAAATGGTATTACAGTATAAATTAAATGAAATATATTGCTTTTTGAATACATACAAATGGCTAAATATAGAACAATCATAGTCATTTTCTAACTGAGCAAGTAAGGGTCGATTCACACCGAAACGAAACGATACGTGACACGGCGATGCATTTTGAAGATAGCAATTCAAAATTGAAAAGACATGTTTTATTTTGGGCCAGTTCTATGTACACTACATAGGTAAATGGGAAAAAAATATGGGAATATCATAAAAATACGAAAAAATTAATTTGAAGAAGGGTACATGCGTACAAAAATGATTATTTGAAGAGTTTTTTATTGCGAGAACACTATTTTTAGGGCGGCCATGATAGTTGTTTTGACTTGACTTTTGACGTAGTAGACAGTTTTACGAAGAGACGACGTCTTGAATGCCATACGTCTTTCTTTGTCAAAAGTCATGTCATTGACAAAATGACATTATTTAGTTAATTTTGATCTGATCCGCCATGTTTTATTTTACTTTGTGTTGCTCTCCTTGACGAAGTTAATTTAAATGTACATGGAAACGAAGTGAAATTAAACAAAATAAAGAATAGGAAACGGTTACTATATTATGTAGCTATATTTACATATACTGTACGTAGGGCTGGCCCAGGCCTCATACATTTCTTGAATATCGCTTTTAATTATTACGTATACAAGAAGATACACGTTTCATTGTAAGAGTTCAAATGCCAAGTCACACCGCGCTGCAGCGTATGTGTAGTATATGGCTGATAAAAATACGGACCATGGAGAGTCGCTTCACTACGTTGAATGTAAAAGGAGGAATGGATGGTAAGAATGAAAGTGAACGAAGTGAAACAAGTATTTTAGGATCGTAACAAGTGGAAAGATGTGGCTCTGCCTACCCCTACGTGATTATATAATAATAATAATATCTATGGATGCTTCACACCACGTCAATCTGGCCCCATGCTAAGTATCCGAAAAACTTGTGTTACAGGTACCAGATAACGGGAAGCATATTATTTAATACTTGTATACTATACATATATTTAAGATTTTTATTATATTATACACATATTTAATATACATTTATGACCCAGGAATATAGTGGTTATAATTATGTATGTAGGTATGTATGTAAAAATGCATGCAGCTTCGCGTATCGTCACTGTGTGAACTGACCTTTACGTCAGCCATGCCACTATTACTATTTATACACGCCTGGATCGAATATTAGCTTTCTGCACACCTTCCTTCACATAAAATTTAACTGTGCCAAATATCATTCTCGCTTACACAATTCTCGTCAAATTGTACTGAAGGTTTTTGTTCATATAATTAACGTCTCCGAAAATCAATTACGGATATTTTGGGCATATGATTCATTGCTTGTGTAAAAATGTTTGGGCAAAAAAATATTTGTCATACCCAATCAAAAATCATCTAATGTATCATGGTTAACTCTCCGCAAAACGCAAACTCGCCCATACAAAGAAAATTTTTTTTTTTTGAGTATGACTATTCTGCTGTATGAGTATTCTGCTTAAACGTCTTTACAGCAGTAGAGCATAATTATGCCCAAATTACCGGAATCGATTTTAACGAACCATAAATAGATGATGACGCAAAATATCAAATACATCTAATGACGCTTAACTATGCTTTAATAATAGGTAATCGATGTTCTTTTTTGTCAAAGGGAAACTTAAAGATCGAACAAACAAAAATAATAATTACTGGGTACTCTAAGTTATTGTTACTACAACATAGAGCCAATCACAAATATTTACGAGTGCGTTTCTCATTTTCAAGTGATTCCGTATCACCTTATTAGCATTCGTTGTTATGTTTGATAGTCTGCTAATCCATCTTTAATATATTATATAATCTCCTAAAATCAATAACAGATACTTCGGGCACATGATTCACTGCTTATGTAAAGACGTTTAGACAAAAAAATAATTGTCATACTCAAAGTAAAAAATCATCTCATGTATGGGTGACTCTCCGCAGAACGCAAACTCGCCCATATAAATATTTTTTTTCTAGTATGACGGTTATTTTTCTGCTTTACATAAGCAATATATCACATGCCCAAAATATCCGTAGTTGATTTTACGTAACCTTATATAAATGGTCAAACCCTTAAGGCTAGAAATTTGATATTTTGCATACGTATTTCTCATATAATGTGGGCGTCCACTAAGGATTTTTCAAAATTCATCCCCCAAGGGAAAAATAGGGGACGAAACTTTAAAACTTTATTTCACGCGGACGAAATCGCGGGAAATTAATGCAAAGAGAATAATAAAGAATTATAAAGAAATATATTAAACACTCAAGTTAAGTTGTCTACAGATAGACGCCTTTTAGATTAAGAAGTCTATGCGATTATATTAAATTGATATCACCGAAGTTCCATGTAAAAGTTTGGAGTGTGGAGCCATTTCTGCGAACTGTACTTTTATGGGATGCTGTCTTTTATGAGTTTTCATTGCTCACTTCAGTTTAAATATTGTTTTGGAATCTAGCAAAGTGCTCCATTGATCCATTATGTAGACTAAAGATCCGTCTAAAAGAAGCAAAGCTATTTAATTATTTATTAAGAAGAAGACATTAAGATAAGGCAGACAAGACAATACATTAAGACAAGATTTTTTTTTCATATTCTTAAGAAATTATCAAGATCTCATGAATCACGAATTTGGTTTTTTTAATATACATAAATATCACTCAATAAATGTAAACTATCGATGTTGCCCGTGACTTCGGTCACATAAAAGTAAATTCCACAGGAAAGACGCAATAAAAAGTAACGCTATATTTTTCCCCAAGGTCTATATGTCTGCGCTAAATTTCATTAAAATCGTTTCAGCAATTTCGAAACCCATCTAATGCAACGAAAACAAATCTTTCCTCTTTATGATATTAGTATTGATAGTTTAAATTTGTGAAAATAATTTTTATTTCTCTGGTACAAAGTGTTTGTTTTGCCGTAATTTTTATTTTTAACTCGAAACTCATTTCGATTGCGTTTCGATGAATAATATCTAAGAATATCAACAATCTAATTTTAAACCTTATAATAAATGCAATACAGCTCACATTTCAATACAATTTCCAGAGCTTTTACGTTGGGAATATTATGTAATCGGGGCAGTACTGTTCCTGAAAATCGTCCCTACACCCACAGAGTCGTTAGCTCAGTAGGTAAGAGCGCCGATATACAACCTATCTTGAGCATCGGAGGGCGGAGGTTCAAATCCTTCACGACTCAAACTTTTTTATTCACTTTTTAATTCAAGGAAGAAATAATGTATGCAAGTAAAAAAAAATGCTGACTAAAAGTTTGTTTCCCATTGAGATATTTTTTTTTCTGACAAAGAAGCATTTATTATACTCGTATACTCGTATAAGAGACCATAAACTAATTTAAGTAAATATTCAAGCCAGAACCACAATTCTCGTATTTTACTTATTTACTTTCAATGTACTATAAATGAATTGTCTTAATATTAAAATCCGGTTTTTGGAGTTTGGAGTTTCTGGGGTTTGGTTTTTGGAATTTTAAAAATATAAGCTTTAACTGTGCTACTAATAAAATATCATACTACTTTGTTAGCATTACTCTCGAAAAACTGTACATAAAATTTATTTTCGCGTATTATTATTATAATACTATAACGTCGTCACTAAATCAAATTACGTCCTAATAATCCTACTAATATTATAAATGTGAAAGTTTGTAAAGATGGATGGATGAATGGATGCATGTTTCTTACTCTTTCACGCAAAAACTACTGAACTCTGTAGTAGTTTAAGCTCTGGATTAAAACATACGATACTTTTAATCTCGAAAAAGTACAGCGTTCCCAAGGGATACTGTATAAACGCGGGCAGAGCCGCGGGCAACAGCTAGTGCAATATAATTTGGAAGAAAACAGAGATAAATGTAAGTATATTACATAGCATACATATAATTAAACAGATAACATTTAAACTATCTAATACACTTACTTATTTACAGTGACAGTGAATAAATAAACATTTGCGACTCCAACATGCAATAAACGCGGAAAAATAAGTTATTATGACTCTTTGTAGTTAAATTTGGTAGCAAAAACCTAATAAAATTAGGGCTTTATATGCAAACGTCATGCTACAGCTGTGCGGTCATTTTCATGACATTCTGCAATTTACTGCTGAAAATGTGTAAGTTGAAGGAAGTAGCAATTTTCAATTTTCAGTATATGTACATTTTTACGACATTAAGTGACGCAAAATAATTTTACCTAGATAATATAATTCAGATCTTCGCCCTTCTTATGTAAATTTCGATATGTTAAGCTTAACGCTAAACTTAACGGCTATGGAGCCGCATTACGTATTTATTTTTCGTAGAAATTTACTTTTGCCAACCGTATGCTATATGGCACAAAGTAAATTTTTAAGTATCAACATATGGCAGAAAATCGATTTATCTGATAATTTCAAAACTAAGTTTGGGCTATATGACGTACAATATACATTAACAAAAATATCTTCATACAAGAAAAAGTTGTGATTTCAAAAATTTTGTCAAATAAATGCGGACTGAATAAACTGCGCAAAGCAAATCTAAAAACTTCAAGATGACAAAATAAAATGTCAACGCTCGACTGCCCCAACACACTCCATAAATGGGGGAGTAAAAGTGTGGACACTTTTTGCCTCGACACGCCTCGTCTTTAAGATATGGTCTATGGATTTATATAATAGAGTATAATAATGGTATCAAAACTATGATAGCATAACTCAGTCGACCATTGAAATAAAATTCCGCTACAAGTTCTAATCTCGTACCACACCCCAAGGCATGCCATTAACTCTTTTTTCTAGGTTTATAACTTTATAACGACGAGCTAAACGGCGAAGTGTGGCATTGTGTTTGGTCAGCTAATCATTGTGGCATTCTTTGCTACTTCCAAAAATGTTACCTACTTTGTTTCGTTCTACAAACACAGAAGTGGAACATACAAGATATAAAGTGGTTTTATAACACTAGTGTAAATCTCACAATAATCTACACTAAAGAAAATATATTTTTTACGTTTGTACCTACCTGGTTCACTTAAAAACTACTGGAACTATTCGAAAATACTTTCATTTATTATCATAGAATTCTACGTTATTCCAATTTTGTTTAGTAAACGTAAAAAAAAAATAAAAAAACTTGAGAGGTGTCAAGGGACACCCGGATGGAACGAAGTTCCGGATGAAAATATCTGGCTTGCTTTCTATAAGAGAGAGAGAGACAGACAGAGAAACATGCGACGCCGCACAGCTTACAATAGCTTACTATAGCATAAAAAAAGACATACAGACAGACAATTGTACATGTATATATAAAATAAATAATAATACATTATCCTAACCGATATTATCCATGCATACATTACATACATACATACATACATCAATATAATAAATGTATGTACGCGTAAATATTTAATTTTTATAAAAAATAAAATTATCTTTTGTAATTAAAAAAGTGCCGTGACAACTTTTCGTAAGAATTTTTTCCGTCTAGCCCCCTTTAGTTTCTTTTTAACTTCGTTCCAATACAACTATAATCCATTTGCTTTAAGTTTACAGAGAGTCATCAGTCCAATTGTCAATTTTGGCCAACGACGCTTAACCTATGTTCGAATAAATCAATTGACATTTGCAATAATTACTCGCTGCAAACGTAATGTGAATGAACTTTGTACTATTGGTCAAAAATTACAATCTATAGGACCTATGATAGCTATACTTGCTACTGCAACAAAAATATGGAATATACTACGCCGTACGCTTGCTACGCCGTAGGCATGCTACGCGTTTACCTGCTACGCTGTAGATCTGCTACGCCGTAGGCGTGCTACTCTGAATAAAGCTGAGATTTCTTTAACTTTCAGTCGCATCCTTAAAATTTTTTAGTTAAAAGCTATATTTTTCTTTGCTATCACGAAGTAAAATGTATTTTTTTAATTATATCATTTTTTTTCCAGGATTTGCGCTTAAAATCTTAGGTAGATTTTAAGCGCAAATCCTGGATTTTTTTTACATAATTTTTGTTTAACTTTCAAATTAGTACAATAAATATAACTTATGATGTTTTCGCCGTAATTACGCTAAGTAATGCCTATGTGAATGTCATGCGTTTCGGCAGTAAAAATAAATTGATAAAAAAATTACTGACCTTATTTCTGTCTTTGGTTTGTAATGTTTCCAAAAACTATTCGTGCTAAGTACCAATAATTTAGGATAATGTGAAATTATTTTGGAATAAAAGCAATATCGTGTTAAGTACTAAGAGGTAGGTAAACGAAAAAATACTTTTTATTTAACCAACTAGCTTTTGCCACCGACTCTACCTGCGTAAATACAACATCCCACGGGAACACGATAAAAGTAGCCTATGTATTAACCTAGAGCTAAAACTACTACCATATCAAATTTCAACAAAATCCGTTTGGTAGTTTTTGCGTGAAAAACTAAAAAATATTTATCATCAAATGGATGTTTATTATTTTTTCACGCAAAAACAAGGATATATCATCCATTCATCCATCCTTACAAACTTACACATTTATTATAATATTAATATGATAATAATAATATTTGATGTCATTCCAATAGTATACGGGTACGTGACCCCGGCTTCCCTAGCTATTACTGTCCTATCCCTTGCCCTCCTGGGCGGTAATATCCTACATTTCCTATTTCCCACTCTAACTTACCAATCTTCCTTTCCACTCCAACTATCCTTCCCTTTTCCTATTCCTTTCCTCTCCGCAAATCTATGAGAACGCAATGGATAATTATAAAAATAATTTAATTATCCAAAATGGCGGCGATGTGTTTCGCCACCCATCACGTCTCGTTCTCGCGGAGGCGAAAAGTGGCCCATGGAGAGCCGCTTCGCTACGTTAAATGTAAGAGGAGGAATGGATGCTAAGAATGAAAGTGGATGAAGCAAAACAAGTATATAAGGATCGTAGCAAGTGGAAAGAAGTGGTCTCTGCCTACCCCTACGGGAAAGAGGCGTGATTATATGTATGTATGTATGTAATATGACATTTAAGAGGCTAAGTTTACGCTCTAAAAGTTGATCATATGAATGTTCTAAAAGTGTGACAATGGAAAACTGGTGAGCCTTAGTAGCCGCATACGTAACATCTAACATTTCACTGTCGACACCAAAAGAATATTACATACTCTATAAATGTATACTATATATGTAAACTAAAATTGAAACCGTAGGCAGCTATTTGTCTCACAAAACATCAAAAACAAAAACCAATGAGAGTGAAAGAGAAAGCCATCTTCGTGTATTTTCGTTTTTTTTCTAAGGTTGGCCGGAGTCCAGTCCGGCTGTAGACGTCGGAAATTTCGACTTTATTGCTATAACGCAATTATGTCGAAATTCCGGCGTCGCAAAACTGGAGTCCAGCCAACCTCAGAAAGAAAGTTAGTTTACCTTCTAGGTATATAATTTTTTTTTGTCGACACCACACAATACTACCAACAGTACCACCGCTACACACCACACAATACTACCAACATTACCACCGCAACACACCACAACACTGCCAACATTGAATATATTACTATTTTTAAATATTTTGTTTTAATATTTTTTGTATTCAAATGTATAACTTTAATTAACGCTTGTATATTTTATAAAATTTTGTATTATATTGTGCATGTCTTCAATTGATAATATCACTGATAATAATGGACCAAAATAATAATTATGTAAGTTTGTGTTTTAAATATTGTCGATATGCCTGATAAAAAAAACATTATCATTTCATATATCTGTCACCGTGAA
This sequence comes from Glaucopsyche alexis, assembly GCA_905404095.1. NCBI lineage: Eukaryota > Metazoa > Arthropoda > Insecta > Lepidoptera > Lycaenidae > Glaucopsyche > Glaucopsyche alexis. The sequence continues at coordinate 5,513,536 of FR990051.1, read as the reverse complement.
ATTGTAAAAACCGTTAGATTGTAAAAATATGACGAAATATTAAAAACTATATATTTATAATCTAACGAAAAATAATGTGTGAAATTATAGGCAGCATTTTCGCGTCGGAAGTCTATCAATATTTTACAATTTCACTAGTTTTATTACAATCTAACAGTTTTTACAATTTTACGGTGACATATCCAAATTATTGAGTATCACAAAATAACAGAATGTTAGTAAATAGAAACTTGATGTGGCGACGCATCACTTCACAGTTAAAAAAGCTTGTGGACCCACGGAAATCTCTTTAGTAAATTGTCATGCGATATTTGGGGTGCAGTCAATAATCCCGTCGCTTGAGGCGGCAGACGGCCAGACATCATTGGGGATTTGAGGGGGGACCATAGTATAAAATATTGCACTTAAAATTACTGGTCTGTACCAAATATGGTATTTTCCTGTAGGTTCGTAGCTAATAAACTACGCTACAAAATATAATTAAGCTACAAAAATAGGTTTTGTGTGATTTATGATTGAAAGCTGAATTTTTATACTAATAAAATGTGGTCACTAAATACGGATATATATATTTTTTTCATACCACCTGCTCGACAATGTCCGATTATTATATATCACGCAATCTCAACGTAAAGCATGTCATTGACTCCCAAGGGAGATAATGTATGAAACTCCCAAGGGATTAAAGTGATTTGAATTTGGAACGTTAAAATTCGTATGAAAACTCCTAATAGATGCGTATAGTATCATAGACTTTTTCAATAATAATATGGTATTGCTGAGAGTTTATTCGAAAATCGAACTGGCCACCTATAATTTTAACATTCTCACGTGTCAAAATCAGTTTCAAGTTCCTGAATATTTAAGTACAGCGTGACTAAAAAGGCCACTTGCGCAATATCATCGCAATATTGCTATTTGACACTAAAGCAATTCTGCTTGTAAATCTGTCAAATGAATGCATTTCAGACAATTTCTGCATATGAATTGTATCCAAATCATACTATGAATTGCAATTCAAGTGGCCATTTTACGATCGCTGTCGTCTTTCATACAGTAATTCATAACAAGAATTGAAAATGAATTGCCAAAACGGCCTTTTTAGACCTGCTGCTCAAATAAACTCCACCACAACTTCCATAAATGTTCCTAATAAAAATATTACTCTGTCCCTCCATAACTGGACAAATGTGTCCAATATCAATATTAATTTTTAACAAAATAAATGTTTTATTTTGGTAGCCCTGGGTTTTTATTGCCTCGCAGTAGGTATGAAAAGTAGAGTATGCACCTCTGGGATAAAGCCTGTCTTCGTCTTGGGCAGCTTGAACCCCTCGCTTCACTCAGGACTCTATTGAATAACTCCCTCGCTTCGCTCGGGAGTTAACTCTAGAGTCCCTCGTTACGCTCAGGGTCCAATATGCTGCCCGTGACGTAAGACACTGCTGTATCCGCTTGGTACATAATTTACTATTGTCAGCTCTTAAAATTTTAATTAGGGTTAACTCATACCGAGACCATTCTGGACGAGGCGCTACACAAGAAGATACACGTTTCATTGCTAGAACAGTGCTGAGCGATGCAGACCGGTGAAATTTGTCATTCGAACTGTTGCAATGAAACGTGTACGTTCTTGTGTAGTGAATAAAGTTCAATTTCGAATTGATATATTAAAAATGCAGCGCAGCATAGCGTACCGTCTCATTTCAACTGACCCTTAGTATGAAAATATTGTATCATTGAAATATTATGTCATGACAAAAGTTTAATTCGGATCCATGGAGAAGTGGAGATAATAAATTATCACAGTGTTTACCTCACTTACTGCAAATATGCGACCTTTTCCGTTAAGGACCCTGATGCAATAGGCAATCGGACTATTTTTTTTTATTGCATAAACGAATAGTACTCTTAAATATGAGTAAATTCTCAGAAGAAACCGTATATCAAAAGTCAATATTTTCAAAGGTACAACGATTTGTATAAAAAATTTCGCGAGCCTCCTAAAAACGCTCCATACTAAAGTCGACCTACAAATGACGTCACTTGTAGGTTATAGTATATGAAGTAGTATATGAAGTATATGGCCGCTGGAATATATTTGTAAATATCTCCGATATTTGTGCTCTTAAGTTCATACTTACCATAATTAATGTTTTTGTATATGATGTGAGTAAACTAATGATGTAGGTTTTGTTTACCAAAATCGCAAAAAAAATAATTTTTTTTTGGTACTTTTTAAATGTATTTTATTAGTAAACTACACATAAAATAATATATTTTTTTACATTTACCAAGTAGTAATGCCTCAATATTTCTGAATATATTAATGAAACTAAATATTTCAGATGTAGTCCGATCCCCTATTACGCTTAATATTAGATATTATTACCTATTACCTAATTAAATATTTGTTGCCCGTAGGTCATTGTTCCATAGTAACATTCTCAATATCATTTATAGGTAAACATAATTAATTTCTTAGGTAACTTGTATGATTTATGATCTTATCACTAATTTTAAGATTTCCACGCCCTACGGGCAGAAATTGTGTCCAAATTGTGTAATTTTACATATTGTAACATGCCTGTAACCAATTTCTGAAAATAAATAAATTGATTGATTGATGCCTAAGAAAACGTTTACGTGGTAGAGCCATGCTTCGGCACGAATGGGCCGGCTCGACCGGAGAAATACCACGGGCTCACAGAAAACTGGCGTGAAACAGCGTTTGCGCTGTGTTTCGCCGAGTGAGTGAGTTTACCGGAGGCCCAATCCCCTACCCTATTCCCTTCCCTACCCTCCCCTATTACCCTATTCCCTCTTAAAAGGCCGGCAACGCACTTGCAGCTCTTCTGATGCTGCGAGTGTCCATGGGCGACGGAAGTTGCTTTCCATCAGGTGACCCGTTTGCTCGTTTGCCCCCTTATTTCATAAAAAAAAAAAAAACTATCCATTTTAAAAGTACTCTGGTTTGTATTTGTAATAGACTAATGTATCCCTGTAGATTGTAGAACTTACGTTTGAGGTTTTCGATGATGAAGTTACGTTTGATGTAAGGCTGATGATGATGTTGACCCTCGTGTAGGAACAAAGCGCCTGGTGCAAGACGCCGAAATTCAGGAAATTCGCTATCGGCCTGGGACACGTTGTTATTGTTCTAAGTTTATTGCAAGTGTAACTAGGGTTGCCAACGGTAATAGAATATACTAATAGTTATTTCATTGATGTAAATCTACTAGGGCCAATATTACCATGCAAAACTAACCTAAACAAGAGCATGTCAGGACTTGTCTAAAAAGGGTTCTGTATCAATGAGCAATAGGATATTTTTTCAATACCTTCAAAAGTTACTGTCCGATTTCGTTGAACATATTTTTCCTAAAAAGTATATTTTAATATCATCATGAACAGTTGAACAGTTTCAGATTACTCTCATAGTTTAGAAATGCCAGGAGGGACCAACTTGTCAACCACTTTGGTGGCCGATTACGCGAAAATAGTTTACTTTATAAAAGTCGTGTATCAAACCTTGTACTTAATTAAAAATACCTATTTGGCGATACTCTATACGCTGGGATAGAATGAAAAAAAAACAAAACAACGGGTTACACTACGAGAGTATCGGCAGAGTGAGAAGTTTTCGCCGCGGGGTAGAAAGACAGGGATATATTATTTCCTACCTCCTACTCCGCGCCGGCAGTCTACTCTCTCTCCTTCTTCCGAATTTTCGGTCAGGTCACGTGTCCTGGCGCGAGTTTAACATTTTTTACGCATTCTAAAAAGTGCACAACGTCGCTAAAATAGTTTTCTGTTCAAAAATCATCCCGACTTCACAATATTTTAACAGTAGTTCGAGTATTGAACTACTGTTAAAATATTTACAATATGTCATTACAGTATGTCAATATGTCATATTGTATGGGTAGCCACTATTTAAAAAAACCCCAAAAAGATTTGTTTAGAAACAAGATTATTTTAATGTATCTTATATATAATACGCCATATCCTTAGAAGACTTAGAAGGTCCAATGACCGATAAATCTCTTTCATTTGAAGTATGCGATCAGAATAGAATATAAAAGCGACAACCCTAAGTCAAAAGTACACGGACGTATATTAGTAACATGTTTCCAAGTCAACTCCTGAGGTCGGCAACTTAAGATTATAATATAGATGACCACATACCTTCACATTGGAGAGACATGGCACAAGTAAATTATAATAATAATTAAAAGCACCATAGAACGCTGCTGCTAAGAGACATGGCTCGGGTGGTTATAATATTAATATAAGTAGAAAACTATAAACTAAAGTAGCTGACAGATATGGCAATTAGCACGGCATGTAACGCAGAGTTGTTTCAGTCAATGCCCAAACTATCAAAAGTGAAAATATTCTTCAATACAAGCAAATTTTATTATGAAATTACTATCCTTATCCTACTTAAAAAAAAACTGCTGTTTCTTACAAAAGTGCTATAGAATCGATAATAATATAATGAAATGCAAAAAGAATTGTGAAAAATTACTATATATACTTCAATATAGGAGATTTAGAGAACCACATTCGTATCTAAAACACATGGTGCGATGATTTGACTTCTGATAGACTTTTACTAGTATTTAAAACAAAGTACGAATAAAATTATGTCGAGCCAACACCAACTCGCTTAGCAGAGTAATGGATCTGTAAATAAAATGCTAACACAAACCTTGGCATTATAATATTTCTATAGCCATAGAGAAATATAATATAGCAGACCACAAAACATCGCAGGTGACAGATATGGCACTGCAAATTAGGAAGACCGAAGTAAGGACACAGCTGTCGCCGATTTCGAAGCTGGTTGCTTCACAGTAAGAAAATATAATAAACTAGCTGACTCGACACACGTTGTACTGTCCTATCAACTGGAATAAATAAAAACCTACACCTACAAGCTACACCAACATTTACAACTCTATTCTATTACAGACAACCTACATTTACACTTACATCTACACCTATAACTACAGCTGCCTAAAGAATTTATTATTGTTTAAAAAATATATGTTATACTCGATGTTGCAGCGACTCCGTGCGCGCAAAAGTTAATTTCGCAGAAACCGTACATTTTTTCGGGATAAAAAGTAACCTATGTCTTTCCACATGGTCAACTCTACATCTGTGCCAAATTTCATTAAATTCGGTCCAGTAGTTTCGGAGCCTATTCAATGCAAACAAACAAACATTTCTACTTTAGTATATTAGTATAGATAAAAAGTAGCCTATGTTCTTCCCCGTGGTCTACTCTACATCGATGCCAAATTTCATCAAAATCGGTCCAATAGTTTCGGAGCCTATTCAATGCAAACAAACAAACTTTTCCACTTTATTATATTATTAGTATATATAGTAGTAGTAGTAGACCGTCAATAGTAGTTAATTGTATTTGGTGTACTGAATCATAATATTATTGATTATAATATTATTATCAATAGCTAATAGCTATAATAAATTTTTATCGAATTCCCAGTTTTGACACACGGGATTACTGAAAACAAAACCAACGAGCTGTTACAAGATGTCTAAGTATCAGTTCACACCAAAACGAGACAATACGTGACGTAGCGCTGCATTTTTAAGATAGCAATTCAAATTTGAACTTTATGCGCTACACGAGAAGTTACACGTTTAGTTGCTAGAGTTCGCATGTCGCGTGAGGCCACACGGTGCGGCGCTGCACCGCACCACAATACTCTGCACCGCAATGGCAGCCACACGAGCAGTGCGACGTCGCAATGTTCTTACGGCGCCGCTGCGGCACCGCAACAGGGTTGACTTGGCTAATGGCTTGCCCTGTTGACGACAGTCTACAATAAACAATGTTTTTTTTTTTATAATAGGTATCAGTATCTCGTAATAGGGTATTATCCTATGATGAAAATATACATCAGATTGTTGATATTTTATCGCTAAACATTAATTTAAACCAATTTAACCAACTTTTTACACAAAAATATGTATGATTTTTATAAAATATCAAAAATGAAATTATGAATTTTTCACGTTTGACCACGTGACTAAAAACGCACGAGATTGGAATGTGACGTCATATTCTTGTACTTCTTCTTCCTTTATTAATGTCCTCCCGATTTCCATAAAGAATAGCCAGCATCGAATTATTAACGTCATGCGTCAGCGAGTAATAGCCACTTTTTCCGCATTTCAGTGTTCTTTGGTATGGTCACAAAGATTTTCCCCGGTGTTTTAATAGACGTATTAGTGCATTTTGGCACTACGCACCATTTATAAGGCATTTTTAATAGGCTTAAAACATTTATTTAAAAACGTAAATAGTATTCTGTATACTGGGATTTGGCATTTTCGGTGTAATTTAACTGTCAGTTACAATGTTACAAGAATGTGACGTCGTGACAACTCATTATAGCGTTTTCGCGCCTATAATATTAATTTAAACTTTTAGGCTAATTTGCAAGGAAAAGAAAGAAATTCACAAAGAATGGTTCAAACTGCTAATGTATTTTGGTATTAGGAACAATTTGACATACTTTTCAAAAACTTGGAAAATACCCTATTATACGTTGATTCTAACGAGCGTACAGTCCCTACGCCGTACATACAAGTGAGCGGTGCCGCCGCGGCACCGCACTGCTTGCACCCCTCCCCACCTCATCTGCCTCGCGCCGCTGTCCGGTGCGCCTGCGGTGCGGCGCCGGAACGGCACCGGACGCGTCGTGTGGCATACCATACATTTATATATGTAGGAAACCGTTGCGATACCGCTCAGGCGCCACGCCGGAGCCGTACTGCAAACGCGGCGCTGCTCTAGTCAATTCAAAGTCAGTTCAAAGTTCAATACTTTAAAAATGCAGTGCCACGTCGAGTATCATCTTATTTCGATATAAGCTGACGGTGTAAAACAAATCACAATCAAATTGTTACTGACGACATGTAACATCGCCATGTTAGTTTACGTGTTTCCATTTAACAAACCCTATATTTTTTGTTATTCAAACCCATTTAGCTAGTTATTTATTCATTAATATTGTTTAATCCCGCGTGAGTCTATCCTTTTATTATTTTTCGATTCAGTTTGGAATCAACATAAATTGGTTTCGTATAAACCGTGCGCCATTTTTATGCATTTTGTTCCAAGTATTGATGGAGCTTTTGTATTGTAATATGAAAGGCATATATTGTGTTATGTTTCCGTATATTATATGAGTATCAGAAAAAAATATCAGGCTATACGTTCATACTAAACTATTTTAACATTGGAAATTTTGATTAAACATCATTAATTTATCTAAGGCTCACTTACAAACAAACATTTTTTCACGGGGGGTGAAAAAGGGTTAAAATTTTGTACGGAAACCGAACTCCACGCGGACGAAGTCGCGGACAAAAGCTATTTCTTAATATAATGCCTACGAGGTATTTTCTAGGTAACATTTACAGAAAATCTTTGAGTACATAATTTTTGTTACTTGTAGAGTGTGACATAATTCGTCTTATGTTGTGAAAACAATCCTACTACTATTATGATTAAGTTTGAAAGTTTGTGAAGATGGATGGATGGATGTTTGTTACTCTTTAACGCAAAAAAACTGCTGAACGAATTTTGATAAAATTTGGTGTGGTAGTATTTTAGTCTCTGGATTAACACGGGCAAAAGCTAGTTTTTTCAATCACATTACGATTGCAAAGCACAAAATAACTCAAAAGCCTATCATATAGTATACATGATTCCGAATACGTAACTGTATCCGGATAATTCGAGATCCGTAACACGAGATTTCGAGCATTATCAATATTTGCGCCCGTAGCCTAATGTATTTGTGTAAACCGTTTTCCTCTTATGATATCCTGGTACTCTAATGCTGTTAATGCGAAATTTTGTGTGTTTGTTACTCTTTGTTTCTATCGATGTGAATGAAATCTAGCTTGCCAGCTTTATAGCCTTATGCCTAGAGACAATTTATAATATTACCTACCATATATTTCATAGTTGATTTAAAATCAAGCGTCTAGATTCCGTAAGCCATTTACGCAAACGGAGCCTGGCAAACCAATAAACTTCTAGGTACAAAACCAGTTTTGTAGGTTCGAAAGTATATACATACAAATAAATAAAAAGTGAAGTGTCTGTTTGAAATTTCAAATTAACAGCTTTCGCTCTAAATAGATACATATTATTATTATAGTATATGCGGTACCTAAACCAAGAAATCATATTTTTCCGTCTATCTGTTTGTTATTCCGGCAAATCTCTGAATCAGCCGGACCTATTTTGATCGGATTTTCACTGGTAGATAGCTGAACTAAGCCTTCTTTTATCTTAGAGTCATGTTTACAAAAATAGGGTTCTTTTTCACTAATACTTCCACGAAACAAACTTGCGGGCATCAGCTAGTTAGCAATAAAACCATATTTCCGAGTTTGCACACGGTACAATGCTCTCTGGCGGTTTCAGCGCAAAACTCACCATAACTTCAACACAATATAAAGTTAGTCGTTTAGAATCTGTTATAGCGATACCCTTTGGGGTTGTACCGTATATTGCGACTGTGTTTTGTATGATTAGAATACAACGAAATACAAGTTATGTGTCGATTTTATGTGTTGCAGCTGGGTCTGTCTGGCTCGAACAGACTGCTTTGGAGTATCAAATCCAATTTGTTCTAAACGTTAACAAAGAAGCAATAGCGTGTTATATAACAATGAACATGTTACTAATGTAAAGAACCGTCATTCGATAGACTTACACGACTGACATTTCACAGCTGTGTGTACGTGGCTAGACGTATACCGGCGGCCTGCGCGGCGAGCGGGGTGTGAGTTTTTTCCAGCCAAGACTTTCGTTCACACTGGCCGCTGGTCGTTTCGTGCTTTGACATAATTGACAATATAATTTCCTATTTATGATTTGTCTGACGCAACGTTTAATATTATTTCAGTGTCAACCTTACTTATGCTTCTTACGCAGGTTTACTTCAATATTAATAATAATAATAATATCTATGGAAGCTTCACACCACGTCAAACTTGTTTCATGGTAAGTTCTCGAATAACTTGTGTGCTACCCGTTACAAGGAACATTCTATATTTAATACTACACATATTTAAGATTTTTATTATATTATACACACCAATGACCCAGGAACACAGACAAACTTTTTGTGCCTTCGGCGGGATTCGACCTCGCGACCCCCGGCTTGAGCACCAACACGCTCAACCACTGAGCCACAGAGGTCGTCATCAACATGGCTGATATTCGCCGGTGCTCGAGCTGTCATTTGTAGAGAGTGTCACCCCTGTGATATTTATATATTACATTTAAATATTACATTTTTTGGTCGAATTAATTTGGTCGAATTTCATCTTTTTCTTGACGTCTAGATTATATTGAATCCGTGTGCTGTGGGTGGTTTTCGTCACTACTCATCTTGAAGAAGTAAACTACAATATTTTGTTATGACATCGAATGGTAAAATAAGGGTTTTTTGCGTCATGTGTGTGATTTTTTTTTCGCTTTGACGAAAATTATAATTTTATTAATTATTGCGTACTAAAAGTATTTTTGAGATGTCACGCTTACGGATATTGCTGGATATATTATACTTTATAAAGAGAGAAAAGAGCTTGATTGTAGTCCTTCTTTTTCAAATAAGCAAGATATTTTTATGAAGAATGGTGTAGATCCAGGTAAGTTGATATTTTTACTTATATTATTCTTCAAATTAAATATTATTATGCTTTGAAATGATTTTATTTTAATATTCCGCTTTTTAAGCTAGTAAATAGAAACGGGAAATCTATCTTCATATAAGACATTTTTTGACGGAGAGTTAGAAAAATACGTTTTAGTACGAAAAGTATAATTAGTTTCATGTTTATTTATTAGGTAAATATTTGTCGTGTTATCAATAAAAGTTGAAGTACCATAAACGTTGACATTATAAGTAATATTAGAACGATTTAAGACTAAATCTTTAGAACTTCTGAGGGTTTCATGTAACTATGGGACGTTTTTTTACGGAATCACAGAATAGTTACAATACGTTTTGTCAGTTCGATATGCAGATGGGACGTTATCGCCTGAATAATGACATCAGTTAGGACATTGTTCTTTTAAAAATATCATTAAATAGAAATATATTTTATAATTAAATGAATAAAAATAGTTTTAAGCTGCGTTACCTTACAATATATACACATTTGTAGGGTCTTCGGCAAATCATATAACATTATAATCGACAGTTTTAGTTGTGTACTGCGATGTTCATTAAAACTTGTATATTCAAACTTTTTAAATAGCTTTGTACAAATGTTATTAATTTGTATTAAAATATTATGTTTTCAAGTTATATATTATATTAATTTGTATTATAATGTTATGTTTTCAAGTTACATATATGTCATAATATTAAATATTATTTTTAATATATTATGGTGCATTGTGCAGCACAGTGAAGTAATACAATTTTTAACATTTCAGTTGTTGACAACAAGGTGCAGAAGAAATAAGTCAGCAACTGGGTGATGTTTGGAAAGAAATTAATGCCGCACCTAATCCACCTACTAATAAGAGACAATTTATGGCCGACCATCAAAACTTTCTTTAAAAGCGCCTTCTAGTTTCGAAAAATCACCCATAATACAACTTGTGACTTCTGACCATAGGTGTCAGTGGCGAGGGGTTCCTATAACTCCATTCTTATCGGCTTCCCTTACCGCTTACCTTTTGAAGACCTTCATCCAAACCCTACCTATTTATACATCCTACGGCTTCCCTATGAAGGAGAACCAGCCTTCGCCACTGATAGGTGTACTCCAGTTGGTCAAGAACTGTCGGTGCTAACTCCTATGCAGTCTCCTACTGATAGTCATTCCACCTTTGACAACGTTTTCAGGTTCAATCATGTAGATAGTAGTATACATTATATCTAGCAATATCCCGAAAGTATCTATACTTTCGGGAAAAATACCTACAACCTGCAAGCAAACGTGTGAGTATACGTTTAATCATGCGTAATGCAAGTCTGTTATTGCTCTATTCTTAATTATTTTTAATTATTCCAGCACGCTTGGTAAAAAGCTTTTGTCTCATATATACCTTATAGGAAAGGCCATCGAGTACACTATAATAACCACTATCTAAAAGGTGTTTAGCGAAATGTTATTATATGTAACTCTAAAATACGGTACAAAGTTTGACTCAAACTGGACGTAACTTTGAGACTCGGTACAAAGAATACATCGCGTCTTATAGAAATGGTCATCGTGATAAATCACATTTTGCTAGACACCTTTTAGATATATCATCGTTATTAATATCATTAGTCTCTTTATAATGTTTCTAGCGTCTTAAATTATTTTTTAAATGCTTTTTTCGACAACAAGAGGTGGGATTTTACATACTTGTACGATTAGGCCGTTCAAAATAATTTCATTTCTTAATTTTTCAGTTTATATTATATACTTATTAAAGAAAATTTTATGTACATTCCGAATATACTAATATAAGCTAGTGCATTCATACAACTTTTCGTCGAAATCGGCATTTTAGCACTGACAAGCAACTTACGTTCGACGTCAGATTTAAAGGCGGGCGCTTGGCGAGATATGACATAAAACGCTTAAGGCGACCGAGAAGTTATAGTGTACCTGATGAACATTCCTATATGGTGTTACATATATTGTATACGTGGGTCAAACTGTTTGACCCACGTATACACTATCACATTCAGGACAATCGATTATATAGACACCATATTGATACTTTAAATCAATCCGAACCTTATTATGACAAAATTGATTTTTTAAGTATTATTTCTCCTGCATACGACATGCTTATTGTTACGGGATTATGGCCATAACAATATTATAGTTATTTTTCATTATTTTGGATAAACGTGCAGATACCTCCTCCATGTAGGTTAAACTGAACCTATCCAACTATATTATACAACATAGCTAGATAGTTAAGATACAGTACCAAAGAAGTTCAATTTACAACAGATTATATTGTTTTATAGGTTTTAGACTATGGTAACTAGTCTTTAATTTTAAATTAGTACCTAGTACCGACTATGATTTAATTATAGTTTAAAACACCACCTATTTTGAGATTTTTTAATGTAAATAAACGATTTTAATAAATAATTATGTATTATTGTTCATTTATGCGTAATGTGGCTAATGCTATATCAAAATAATAGACTATAATTATTCACATAAGACTTAAAAATGTCGGATAACTCAAACAAAAAATGATCCATATGAATATAGAACGGCGTTTCATTTAAATGTCTCCGTAAAACAACGTAATATGATCACTACGAACTCTGGCTTCTCCGCTGTAAAACGTCCTAGGTTGATATAGAACTCGTTATCTCAGTAAATATAATAATTAATAATAAACAGTATAAAGCGGTTAACTAGACTAGGATGTCATAATAACATACCAAAATTTCAAAAATAAAAGTCTCACCGTTTACAAGTTATTCAAGTTTTTCAATTCGCAAAACTTGTTTTGTCTCTACTGAAAAGTAGCAATTTTTCAAATCGGACTTTGCTCTACGCATAGGTCGCACTGTACTTATACTAAATTTCATGGTCATTCTTGTAGTCGTTTTCGAGAAATGGATTTATCATATAATTACTACATGATTGTGTCGTTTAAAGTATAAGATAGTAGAAGTCGCCCTGTGTGAATAGCATACGTACAATTTTCTTTGTCGACACAATATTCTAGAACGTTTAAATTTTGCTTTATTAGTGAAATAAAAATGCATTTGAAATTTTCGTGCTCAGTCGCTCGTACAGTCAACTTCATTATTCAATTGATGTTACAAAAAAAAAAAAGAAAAAAATGCCAGAAACTTTACGGCGTGCATGCTCTACTCGCAGATATAAAATTGTTCTAGAAATCTGGAAGCGATGGCCTTAAATTAGTATTGTCTTTCAAAATATTAATAATATTACTGTCGTATTGGGCACTATGGTGGTACAGAAATGCCACAACATAATTTGAAACACAAAACCATTAAGTACATGTCGCTTGCTATGAAATTTTCGAAGAATGTATTTATTTAAATGATTGTATTGTACATAAAACATGTTGCTTTTTAAATGACGAAAATCTAGAAATATTCCAATGAATGCCGAAAAACTTGAAATACTTACCCCTAAACAAGAACTTAAGTCAAAAAGTAGAGTTGATAAATAATAGGAATTCCGTTCCAAAAACAAATTGTTGAACTAAATACTAAAAGAATTCTAAGCCATAGCCTAAATAAGAACCTTCTAGAACATCTAGGTCTCTGGCCTCGCTTGTAGAGTTCCTAGGATTCTCTGAGAGCTAGGTGCAGTGTTGCTATGAAATATTTGCTTTGTATCGAAGCCTTATTATTTTTATTTTAATGTGTTTGTGTTAGAAATACATAATATTTCTCTTTCAAATATATTGCATTTGTTGCAAATTGTTACACTAGAACAGGGTTTCCCAACCTTTTTTCAGGGCAACTTTTTTTTCAACAACATTTTTTATGAAAAACTATAGTCTGACCACGTAAATTTTAAAGCCTATGTTACCCGATCTATTGACACCTTATTTATTAAAATCGGACCAGTAGTTTAGGCGCTACGGTGGATCAAATTTGCATACATACATAGACTGCCAATATCATTACCCTTACTTTTGGCTTCGCCATAGTCGGGTAGTTTTTTTATCGATATTTATTTTAATTTGTATGGAAATAAATAATAATAATATCTATGGACGCCTCACACCACGTCAATCTGGCCCCGTGCTGGGTATCCGAAGAACTTGTGTTACAGGTACCAGAAAACGGGAAGCATATTGAATACTTTTATACTATACATATATTTAATTTTTATTATATTAAACACATAATATTTAATACACATCCATGACCCAGGAACACAGAAAAACTTTTTGTTCCTTCGGCGGAATTCGAACCCGCGACCCCCGGTTTGAGCACCAACGCGCTGAACCACTGAGCCACAGAGGTCGTCAAATAAATGTAAATATCGATAAAAACATGTTAACTTGTCAAAACTGTAGCGATTGACGACGCGTAGACTAATATTTGTTATAAAACACCTATGTTTAATTTGTGTTCTACCCCCTTGACATCTCTACGCCCCCCTGGGGAGTCGCGCCGCACTGGTTGACAACACCTGCACTAGAACACAACTCGCGACTTTGCTTGGATATGGCTATAAAAAATTATATTTAACTCATTTTCAGGTAGACAATGTCTATTTTTAATACAATATGTACCTTTCTACAGGAGGACATATTTTAAATTTAATATTTTTAGTAAAGACAGGTTTAGCAAAGACTCGGCTACGCCTGCATCATAACTGTTTTATAAAGAGTGTTTATGTTTTCCCACCTGAAATGTTATTACAGTTATCATCACCGTCGACCTATTCCTAACACCTACTACCTGAACTTCTACTATATTATGTAATTTTAATGCCAAATTATAAAATAATTGAAAAAAAATATGTCAAAAAAATGGTGGTGTGTGACCTTTATCACTTAGGGCGAGGCCACAACACTACGTCGCGACGACGCATCGCACCAACAATTTCGTACAATTCTTGTAAGTTGTATTGTGACGTCGTTTTAATTCTTTCGGTTCTATTCTCATACCCATCAACTACACCTACAAATCTGTTTCGATGGAGTTCTTTAAGAATTTTATATTTTTAACATTTTGTTTCTATGTCTACGTTAATGTTTCTGTCAATATTTCAGTATAATAATAAGAAATGACCGAGTAGTAAGTTACACCAGTTAACTACACACCTGTGGCAAAAAACTTTATAGAGAGTGTTCTCGGAGTTGCAATCTGTTTGTGTGTTCATCCATCACCGCCACACACATGATTATTTATACATTCCCGCAAGTGATTATCGCTCCAGCTTGATAAATCGGTTCCTTATTCGCGTGAAAATGTTTGTACATTTTTATTGCATGATTAATATCTTTGACATAATCCCAAGAATGACATGGGTCGGGTGACGTCACAGTACACAGGATGTTACGTTACGAAAATTTCTCACTTTTAGTGGTGTTTATAAAACGACTATTTTACTTCTATTTATTCAGAGAACTTACTGCTTAGTACTTATCAAACGATACATTACCTAAAACTATTATTTTAATATTGTTATATTCAGGGGTTACGACATTTTTACTGTCATATTATATAAAAAACAATAACATAATATTTCATACTGTAAGAATAAATTGAGATTTTTTAGTTTCAGGAATATTTTATAATTATACTGTTTGTCGTGTAGGTTGTATCTTTACTTTATGTTATACAGTACAATTAAAGTCTATAACTGCGTAAATAAAAAAACTCAACGAAAATTAATTTTATTCACAGACTTTGACGTTAATTCGGGATAATGTAGTTCATTAACCTTTTAATACAATCTGTGATATTAAAGAGTATATTTAAAGGAGTAAAATGAAATAAACGGTGGGCCTACAGGGAGGAGGCGGGCCTAATGCAGCCGCCCCCTCGAGACAAACTCAATTAATTCCCTTTACGCCATAGAAAGCCTTTCAATTTTTAACACGTTTACTTATAGTATATACGTACATGCAATTCTACTAATAATATTATAAATGTGAAAGTTTGTTAGGATGGATGGATGTTTGTTCCTCTTTCACGCAAAAACTACTGAACGGATTTCGATGATATGGTATGGATTCGATATGATATGGTCGATTTGGTATGGTAGTAGATAAAGCCCTGGATAAAAACATAGGCTGCTTTTTATCCCGAAAAAGTAGTGTTCCCGAGGGATAGTATCTACGAAGGCTGAGCCGCGGGCAATAGCTAGTTGTATAATATTCGAAATTCTTAAAACGTTCAAGTATAAATTTCGAGCGATGCACCAAATGGAAAGAAGTTTCGACGCACTCAATGAAAGAACTACATAACTTTCAATGAAACTTTTAACAAAGTGCAGTTTGTTTTATGTAAGTTTACAAAGATAAGATTAGTGTTACATTTTATATACCAAACCTGCTTCTCATAAGTAGCAGGTAAACTATACTATTATTATATCTGTAGTATGATTTACTGTAAGCTAGATAGACCAAGAACCGGCCATGTGCGAGTCAGACTCGCGCACCGAGGGTTCCGTACAAACTTGTAATTAAAAATAATGGTTCACGGTTTATGCATAAGGTTTATGTTTATGAAATTAAATGTTTTTCTTTTTACTTTTATATTTTAGTTGACTGAATGAAAGGTAAATTGGGGTGTACGATTTATGACGTATTAAAAAAACTACTTACTAGATCTCGTTCAAACCAATTTTCGTTAGAAGTTTGTATGGTAATGTAACTACATAATACATATATTTTTTTTAGTTTTATCATTTTCTCACATAAACTATTCAGTTTAGAAAAAAAATTATACTAGAAACCTCAATAGGTATCAATTTTGAAGACCTATCCATAGATACCCCACACGTATGGGTTTGATGAAAACAAAATTGAGTTTCTCTTCTAAGTATTTATTTTTGTGTGAAAATCTTAATGCGGTTCACAGAATACCAAACTTACCAAGTTTCAACAGTATAGTTCTTATAGTTTCGGAAAAAAGTGGCTATGACATACGGACAGACAAACAGACAGACATGATGAATCCATAAGGGTTCCGTTTTTTGCCATTTGGCTACGGAACCCTATAAAAAAATGAACAACGATTTTGTTTTTGACAGTACACACTACTCGTGTCATATAAAACTGTGCTATCACTTTAACCACGCTAACATTTAAAATAGTAGTATTCTGGACAGACAGCCAACAAATTAAAAAGCAATCGTGTATTCGTGAAAAACTGCATGTCGACCAAAATATTCCGGCTTTTGAAGTGTGTCTGGATTTTAATTGCGATTCACACTACAGGCTCACCACTATTAAACTATAGAATACTGACAAAATACGCAAGAAAATGCATACAATGAGTACGAATAAATGTTATAATTTTTTCGCGATTATATTTATAGTATTGGTCAAATTTCAACCTGGGCAAAATTTTATTAAAAAATAACCAATACGTGATATTTCTAATGTAACATATTTTATAAGTTAAAACTTTCCGATTTGTTCTTAACCCTTACCTGCCAATTAAAAATTAACGAACGGAATGGAGGAAAGGATGTAACACGTGTTCTAACCATTAGCAAGTTTTTAAGGTTATTATCAGATCTAGTTTGTGTGAGAGGGTTAAGTGCGCATGTCAGCTAGTAACTTGTTGGCCGTAGTGGCACGGACGGCAGTGCGGCGCGGCGTCGCGGAAGTTACGCGTGTTTCCCGCCTACACGAGTTCCGAATTCGATTTACGCGCGAAATATTGCGTGTTTGTTTTTTGAATCAGACGTAAAATTTTTTTTTATTTGAAACCAAAATAAGCTTTGACGTAAGTTACTTGTTTCCTCATGTTAGATTAGATTTTAAACGTAAACGTTTTTTCTTACCAAATTTTCTTTAATTTTGACATAATTTATTTTATTACAGTTTTACTTTCTAAAATAAAAAAATATAAACAAAATTTATGCTACATAATATAAAAACATGGATACAACATAGACAAATTAAGTGTTTGTGAAAATGTACTTGAAGGTGAAATTCAAATGATCGAACGGTTAGCAATGGCGTCCAGAAGAGTTGTTATCGCTTGGGCGCTCTGGCTCGCGTTGCCATTGGCAACGGGCCATCTCAATGTGCTGATCAGCCAGGCAGAAGTAATGAAATTGCTAGGTGAGTTGATTTTGTTTAAATATTATGCTGAATATTGATAAGTTTAATATTCATGAACGTACCTACCTGTCTCAGACATTTTTTTAAATAGTTGGGTTGGGTTAGTAAGTTAAGGCACCCAGATAAGATTTAAAAGCTTTAAAATTATAGGTAAATTATTTAATTCTTTACACGTTTTATTCATAATAAATCTGACACAAAGTATGAAGGGTGCCCAATTCTCCCTATTAAGCAAATAGAAAGATTTTAATTTAGATTTTAACATTTTAGGTAACTTACATTTGACGTAACTTTGTAATGGTAATTTAAATTTTAATAAAAATTGTGAAGTACATAACTATTGTTTTATCAACTTTTTCCACAATTTACTACGAAAATTGCGAAAATTATTATTTTTTGACATTATAAGCAATCAAATAATATTGCCCAAGGCTCAGTAACTGTTCGATCAAGGGTCTTGTTGTAGGGAGTTGGGAGTTTCAGACGTATTAACTTTTTTCCCTATGGACCAACAAGGTTACAAGGGTTAAACTTGACCCTGAAGAAAAAGGCTTCTAATCTTACTGGTTTTATTACAACATCGGAATATTGTACAAAGTCTCGCTTATCTAGAAGACGTGTTAAATGATTAGGAATGCGCTACTATAATATTAATATACTAGCTATTGCCCGCGGCTCCGCCCGCGTAAATATAGTTTACCATGCGAAGTGTACTTTTTCAGAATAAAAAGTAGGTATCCTATATTTTAATGCAAAGCCTAAACTACTACCATACCAAATTACATTGAAATCCGTTCAGTATTTTTTGCGTGAAGGAGTAACAAACATCCATCCATCCATCCATCCTCACAAACTTTCACATTTATAATATTAGTAGGATAGTAGGATTAATAAAATAATAATGACCTTTGTTTGTTTGTATGTTTGCATTGAATAGGCTCCGAAACTACTGGGCCGATAAGATAAAATTTGGCACAGATATGAGTAGACTACGGGGATGAACATAGGCTATTTTGCATTGCGAAAAAATGTATGGTTCCAGCGAGATTTTTCACACGAAGTCGCGTGCAACATCTATTTATTTATAATTTTTTACGTGTTTTATTACATTGCAAATCAAAATATTGAAATAAACAGCCAGCAATATTGTCAATGTAATAGAATAATTATCATAGAGATACGGACTGCGTTTCAAAACAGTTTTTCTTTTATTACCTATGATATATAAACCTATGGTCCACTGAAGCTAATGAAAATCTTTCTATCTATGGAATATTTATTTTATAGGAACCTTTAAAATAAATGTCCCATACACATAATACGTTCTCTACAAAGAATGAGTTTGCGCGGGAATTTAGCGGAGTTTTGTGATACCTTTCATTATCGGTTCCTGAGAGCTTCAATGGCGATAAAATTAAAATTGAGACGACAATTAAGGCACCTTTGGAAAGTCATAATCGATTTCGCTAGCAAATGGCGGTGACTTTTCCGCTTTTGTTTCATAAAACTTTCTACTGATAATATAAATGTAAAAATTTATGGGGATGTTGATGTCCACTGTGGCTTAGTGGTTAGGCGCCTTGGTGCTCAAGCCCGAGATCGCGGGTTCGATTCCCTACGTAGGAACAACAAGATTTTCGCCGTTCCTGGATCATAGATGTGTATAAAATGATAAAATTCTTAAATATTATAATTACATGCTATAATATTATGTATATTGTATAGTATAAATCATTAAATATACTTACCGTTATTTGGTTCCCGAGTTCTCACAAAGAATCATAAGTTCTTCGAATACTTAGAACGGAGCCAGATAGACGTGGTTTGTACCATCCATAGATATTATTATTAATATGTATATTACATTTTGTTCGCGGAGAATTGAAAACCTCTCACGAAAAATAATATTTTAGAAGTTGATCTTGCAAATGAATATACATGATGCCTTTTCCAAAAAAAGATTTTATGACACACATTACCAATATTGGTACTGTTGTTTATACGGCACATCGGTACAAATATACGAGTAAAACACACCAACATGCAAATTCAATATTGTTAGTAATAACATCCATACATAGTACGTACGTCCTACATTTTTTTATGTATCAAAATAGATTGCAATAATTCCTATATCTCCCTAAAATTTGGGAACGGCTGGGCTGATTTGGTGGCTAATTGTGGAAGTTCAGGGAAGGTAAGGTGAGAAATATTGAAAAATGGCGAGAAAAACACTAAAAACGATCATTGAATTTCCCATACTCTGTTAACTCTGTTAAAAATGTCACTTTCAAATATATTTTATGTGCTGCGTTTAGATTTATATCTGATTTATTAAAAAAAAAATGGCCGGCCTTGGGTTGATAGGTTTAGATGTAGGTATAGGTGTAGTTTTAGATATAGGTGTGAATGTAGATTGGTAGGTAGGTGCAGATGAAGGTATAGTTGAAGGTATAGGTGTTATTTTATAGTTATTTTTTTTACTGCGGTTCATAATTAAACAGTTAAGACAGAATAACGTGTGTCCCGACAGCTAGTAATATTGTAAAAAATTCCTTGACACTAATTTTAGAAGTAGATGAATCCGCGGGTAGCTAAAATAAATTTGATGTCTATTACCAGCTTATCTCTGACACTGCGATACAAAGGACATCGCTGGCCCCGGGCAATATAGCGGTAAACGACGGTTACGCCCTTTTTAATGTTATTTGTTTTTTGGCTTCTCTGAGTATCAGTCTATCACCCTAATTTTTTTCATTTTTTTAAATTAATATTTCTTTATAATAAATGACAATAACAGCTTTATTGAATGGAAATTTCTCTTACGACTAAAAATGTACTCTTGCATTACTCTATGAATCATAACGCAAAAAAACCCGTGAACATCTTAACACTACATATCTAAAAAAAGAGTAACAGTAATCAATTTAACCACGCTTTTGGAAATAAACGCATTATATCAATAAGCTGTAAACATTTAATACGAAGTAATCGCAAAAGATTTTATTCCGTATAAGCTATTACTCCTTTCTTTCCGTAAATTTTTTGAAACCCCGGCGCCGTATTGTCATGTTACGCTGAATGCCATCCCTTTCACTCCGACGTATAAATGATTAGCTCACGCTTTCTAGCATCATGTTTAGGTAAATAGCCGATACAAATAATAACTCTATTCAGCGGGCGGTGTCAGTGCAGTGTGTGACGTTTTATGCTAATTATGTTCTTTTAACTGCGATGATTAATTAGTGATTTTAAATATTAGAAGACTTACTTGTACTAAACTAAATAATCAGTATATCGATAAATTGAAGGTTTTATTTTAAATGGCAAGATAATTACCAGCTAAATCTCGAGCAAGAAGAATGCTATCCATGGTTGACGGTAAGTAATTAATCAGTAAGATTTCAGCTATGGTATTGATTAATAATTACCCTTGTGACTTAAGAGCTTCCCATATTTTCTCATGTTTAAGGGAGTCAAATGCTTTATTGTAGTCTATGAACGATAAATAGTAATTTATTCCATATTCATTACATTTCTGGATAATTTGTTTGATCGTATGTATATGGTCAATGGTTGAGAATCCACTTCGAAACCCTGCTTGTTCTTTTGGCTGATTTTCGTCGAGGGGCTTTGTAAGTCGCTTTAGTATGATATTTGAGAAAATTTTGTACACATTAGACATTAAAGAGATAGGTCTGTAGTTCGAGTTCTTTTGGCTGATTTTCGTCGAGGGGCTTTGTAAGTTATAAGCAAAGAAATAAATATACAAATTAGAAAACATAAGCATAAAATGAGAACCGAAACAATAAAATCCTACATAACAAAATCAGGCGGAATCAAGAGTGCGTGGAAAGAATTTCAAGAAAATACGAATTGGATTATTAACATAGCACATTAAAAAACTAAAAAGCATAAATCCAAATGAAATGAAATCCTAAGCACAGCAACCAATTTCTATCGTATCGTAATAACTATAAACAAAATAACTAAAGCAACCGAAGAGCCAGTTCCAAATATACTAAGAGGTGAAGTCACCAAAGCAATAAAATCACAAAGGCGAGGGAAAACACCTGGTTGATTGGAGTAACTGACAGTATTTTATACACAATAACAGACCTTTTCAATGAAATCTTGACAACTGAATATATACCCCGTCAATGGACCACATCTACTATAATTTTACTTCACAAGAAAGGCAGGACAGATGACACCTCGAACTACAGACCTATCTCGTTAATGTCTAATGTGTACCAAATTTTCTCAAATATCGTACTAAAGCGACTTACAAATACCCTAGACGAAAATCAGCCAAAAGAACAAGCAGGGTTTCGAAGTGGATTCTCAACCATTGACCATATACATACGATCAAACAAATTATCCAGAAATGTAATGAATATGGAATAAATTACTATTTAGCGTTCATAGACTACAATAAAGCATTTGACTCCCTTAAACATGAGAAAATATGGGAAGCTCTTAAGTCACAAGGGTAATAATTAAAATACCATAGCTGAAATCTTACTGATTAATTACTTACCGTCAACCATGGATAGCATTCTTCTTGCTCGAGATTTAGCTGGTAATTGTCTTGCCATTTAAAATAAAACCTTCAATTTATCGATATACGGATTATTTAGTTTAGTATAAGTAAGTCTTCTAATATTTAAAATCACTAATTAATCATCGAAGTTAAAAGAACATAATTAGCATAAGACGTCACATACTGCACTGACACCGCCCGCCGAATATTGATTAAATAAAAATACAAATTTGATGATGAATATATTTCTTTAAATACTACACCAAACACCAGATCTTCAAGAGGAAGACCCAAAAAGACACAAATGACTGACGTTTCGTTAACCTTACCAAAACCCCTTTATGATGATTTGACGAGTCTCTGCAAAACCGAAGCAATCCCGAAACATTATCACACATTTTATAATAATTTGCACTGTGTTGGGAACTCGGAAGAAGAAGTTGATATTGAGAGCGATAATTCAGTTTAAAATAGCATAATAATATTTTTAAAGGTTTTAACCATTTTATTTTTGTTTTAAAGTAAGGCTTATAAAATTTATGTGAGTTTATTCCAATCAAGGTATTGTGTTTATTTTCTTTTCTAAGTGTTTTGTGTTCTTTTCCAAAGTTTAATATTTAATAAAAAGTATTACATTTGAAAGATTTTTTTTCAAGTGATTATTATTAAACTCAGTCTGTTAAAATGACTACATAAAAATATGACTCATTGATATGATTCTAAAATAGCGATTAGAGAATGGTACAGCTAAGCTTTGCCTGTAAAATTTCCCAGAATATGGTCGTAATCGGCCGGTACGCTCGAAATCTAAAGCGGAAAATACGTCGTATAATATTCTTACAGTCGTGAACTTCAAAGTTTCGTGTGTTTATAAAGTCATTAACAATATTGCAATTAAAACAACATCGCTTATTATTTGTATTATACATTTTTTCATTTATTTCAATAAATATTTACACTATTACTATTATTTTTACAAGGTTAAATTAGAAAAAAAATTAGCTTTCATTTGACACTTTAAACGCTGGTTTGGATCACTCTACGCTGCGCTATAAACAAATAAGCTTTTATATTTTATCCTGTAAAAATTGATTTTTGATATTACCGCTTTATTGCCCGGGGCCAGCGACATGTGGTGACGTCACCCCACGTCTTCGGAGATCAAAAATGTAATTATCTACCCTCAATCTACCCTCATTTTTATTTGTACAAATTCGATCTGTTCCCTCTACAATATTCCCATTATAGGACGATACGATGTTAGAAATAAATAAATATTTATGGGTAGAAAATTATGTACCCGCAACTTTGATTAAATATAACTTAAATGTTTATATATCTACGTAACTGTATATTTTTCCGCGATAAACTGTAAGGGTTAAATAATGATAATAATGATAAAAATTAAATAATAATAGTTGAACTAAAAATTAATATCTGGTATAGTGGTATTTAAAACTCTGGATTGACACATAAGCTACTTTTCATTCCCATGAAATGCCCGCGAAAAATTATTTTTTGCGCTGCTTTTGTCGCATTAAAGAAAAATAATTATTTATTACTAGATATTATTATATCTAGTAATAAATAATTATTTTTCTTTTCCTGCAATGTGCATAGTCATCTAATAGCTATCAAGCTAAGCTAAAAGGTTTTATACGACTATTATTCCATTCGCATGTAGAAAATAATGGTGTCGCTATCACTTTGCCTTTTCACCAATAAAGTGAAAGGTAAGATACCCTCAACTGACAAATAATAGGGTAAAGAATGACAGTAAAATACAAGAAATATTATTTATCTTCTCCCAACTAACCTTATTTCAAAGTTGATCAAACGACCAAAATAATTTTATAAACTTGAACCAACTTAATTAATAAATGAACATTCTAGAATTATTCTCCCATATTGTAACATTCGAATAGTGTTGATAAACACATTGTTGTACCAAAAAGGTTTATTTCGGCCGAATTAACATCCTATCGTTCATTGCGAACCTCTGGCGCAGTTTATTACTTGAGGGAGCCAGATCTTATTAAAGATAGTGCGACATTGTGTTGTGAATACTGTGATTGGAATTTAACATCTGGTTAAATTTCAACATAGTTGAAATTAGCAACAATTTTGAAATCTGTACAAATATTTACCTATAACTTGGAAATTCGTAGCAAAGACTATGTTCGTTGCAAGGTTTAACAACACTCCAAAAATGTGTAGAAATTTTTAGCAACATTTTTCAAATTCGTAGCAATGTTTAACAACAATATAATAATGTAAAATCTTATGTAGAAATGTTCGTCCACAATTTCAAAATTCGTGGTTTTGTAATGTATCTTAAATTTTATCCCATATACGCTCAGTAAAAAAATCTCGCGGTAAAACCATGTAAGACCAACTTTATTCGGAGTAACTTTGTAGGACACATAGTATAGGTGTAAACAGTAATATATAACGAACCGAAACCGCAGTCGTAAAGTTGCTCGTAAAGTGATATAAGGCCGGACTGTCCTACTTCTACAAAGTGAATTCCTCAGATCCCACCGGTATAGATAGGACAAAAATGTTTCGTAAAATAATATTATATAAGGTCTCCGAAAATCAATTACGGATACTTTAGGCACATTATCCACTGCTTATGAAAAGACAAAAAAAAAAGAAGCAGAAAAATAATTGTCATACTCTCTTTCTTTCTCTCTCCGAAAAACGCAAACTCGCTCATGTAAAGCAAATTTTTCTTTTTCGAGTATGACAATTATTTTTCTACTTAAACGTCGTTACATAAGCAGGAGATGATAATTATGCCCGAAGTATCGGTAATTGATTTTACCAAACCTTATATAAGTAATGTGAAACAGTTTGGTGTTATATGACGAAATGACGCATTGACGCAATAGTGTATAAAATGATTTCTATGTTTACACCTGCCTGGCACTCAATAGCGATTAATTATGATAACAATTAATTAATAAAATTGTGGTGCGTCATATAATATGCGTAAATAATGTTTTTAATTTTATAGTAGATACATGGTACAATAATAATATAAGTAAATCCTATCATCATCTCGGTTTCTGTATATTTTTCTCTCATAATAATTGTGCCTTAATTACACTTTTCAAAAAATACCCATAAAACACCCGAATCATCCATAGGTGTGTAAAGCAATTTTAACCCGTTTTAGGGCAATTACAGACTCGATTAAAGCCAAAAGAATTCATCATTCAACGACAAATGACATTCGTATGTGTCAAAAATAATAGACTACAGTGACATCTGTCGGGCGGGAATTAATGACAGTTCAAACATCAATTTGGCGGGAGTCTTATCGCGCGCGGCCAGCGTGGGGGAGTAGATAGTGCTGTACTTTTTGTCTATGCCATGTGAGGAGGGTGGGTACAATACGTTCAAGTTCTTGGTCGAAATGTTTCTTGATTTTGGTACATGTTGCTCATTGCATTTTTAGGGTTCCATAGTAACTACAAGGAATCCTTATAGTTTCTCTGTCCTTTGGCCTGTCTGTACCGTTTATTCATCCTCCCTTGCTAACTTCAGTCATTATATTGTATAAAAAGACTAAGTTTTGTACAGATATACTTTATTTTCGGCATCATAAAATAATTATCATAATTTTGTATTTTAGGGTCGGTCCCCATAGATATTATGAAGTGGTACATAAGTATTTTTTTTCTGCGTCGCGTGGGGTCAATTTTTTTAATATAGACGAGGTTTCATGTACGATTTTAAATGATGTAAATCATTTTCGAATCGGCTTTCAATTAGTGGTCGACAAGGTCATTTCCGGAATTTCTAAACTATAAGGGGTAGAAATTTGGTACTTTCCAAGCTGATAGGTTATGTCAAATACTTTTTAAAAAAATTATTAAGAACGAAACTCAGATCAAATTAAAAAATAAATATTTGATCTGAGGAACGAAATTGAATTATAATTTTTGAAATAAAGGTGAAAAACTTATTGTGCGTTGATAATTTATTATATTGTAAGGAACCCTTCTATGAGCCGTGTCCTGACACTCTCTTGTAAGATTATTTGCAATGCGCTTTTATTGTGAAAATCTAATACTAATTACTAACCCCCTTACTAATAAAAATATTTACACAACGGTTAGGTAGTACAAGGTTTTGTCCTTGTCTGTTAAGCTACTTTTCCCACGTATAAGACAATGACAAAACTTTGTATTGCTTATCCATTATTTAAACATTTTCATTAGTAATGGGGTAACAATATTATTATGATTTTTGAACGTTGTCTTACGGTGTCAAAGAACGGCGTCACCAAACCAATCCTTCTAGAATTTTTATTATTTAATGTTTTACAGACTGGTCAAAAGGTACACTTACCAGAAAAGGTAAGGATCATTTTTATCGTTCAGTTTCTATCACAGGCACCTTCGCTTCGACTTTCAACTTTATTTTACTAACAATATCCTAGGAACTTATGATGGATTGTGTTTGAAGGAACCGTTTTGTAAAGTATATAATGACCCACTTGTTGCGGGAGGGGAGACTGGGCAACTAAACGCATTAGCTACCCGCGGCGAAGGCATATTGAGGGCAATATCAATAAAACTATCGAGCCGAGGCGTTAGTTTTAACTATGAGCTGACTACAGAGTATAGGAAGTTTTATATGTGACACTTATTTATACATATATACATATACATATAGTTATACTTGTTTCGCTTCGTTCACTTTCATTCTTAACATCCATTCCTCCTCTTACGTTCAAACGTAGCGAAGCTGCTCTTAAAATTTTGAATTCAATTAAGCTTTATTTTACTGGATTTCTGTTAGGCCGTAATATATTAATACCCCAGAGCCGGCGCCTACCTGGCTCAAAGGGTGAGCATAGCAATCCAGCGAGGAAATTCTTTAGGTATTCTGCCTGGTGGGAACAACCTGGGAGTTTTTTTTTAGCTTTTGGTGTTTTATTTTTTTAGTTCTATTAGTGTGTAAACATTTTAAGAAGTTAGCTATAGGTAGATATTATCATAATAATTAATTTTATTTAAATATTACATTAAATAATACAAGAAATAGATTTCTTACAGCAATTCACGATGAATCAAATCAAAACTATTCAAAAAAATTAATAGGTTTGTTAAAAAAGTATTTCTTCTGAATATCATTAATTTTTTTATAAATAGATGTTGCACGCGACTTCGTGCGCGCAAAAGGCAATTTCGCAGAAACCGTAAATTTTTCCGCGGTAAAAAGTAGCGTATGTCCTTCCCCGTAGTCTACTCTATATTTGTGCCAAATTTCATCAAAATCGGTCCAGTAGTTTCGAAGCCTATTCGATGCAAACAAACAAACTTTTTCTCTTTATTATATTAGTATTATAGATGTCGTATCTTTTGGACATCGCCATATCTGTTGTTTATCTCAATATATAGATCCATTAGTAATTGGATTTAATAAAATTGATTATATAGCCTGAGTAATTGATGGGTATAAATGTGTTAGGAAGAAATTAAAAAGCACCTACTTTATTAATGAGTTTATTAGTTTTACGTGACATTTTGTTATCGGTTCTATAAATAATATTGTGAGAAATTATTATAACTTATAATATAAGAACGGCGTCCATAAATATTATTATTATTATATAGACTCAAGAATTATAACTAAATTTAGACTACCTACCGACTTTGACCGATGTAAGATCTGAAGTGTCCAAGTTAACACCAAATTCACGGTCCCGCGGAGCTGGGACCACCACGATGATGCGGCGTCTGCATTTTCAGTATAAGATTTATTTCGTAATTTATGAAGAAATTGTACGACATGTATTTTCCTTATAGTCCAAGAGGTGGATTCAATTATTATATTATGTTAATTATAGTTCAAGAGCTTATTCAACTGAAACTGTGACTCATGATGATGATTCCCATATAATGGTATTCGGTAATTCGGTGCTCAGTCCATATAACAGAGGGGGTACATAATATGTAACAAATATAAAAAGAGTAAAGTTTGTTTGTTTGCATTGAATAGGCTCCGAAACTACTGGACCGATTTCGATGAAACTTGGCACAAACATAAAGTAGACCACGGGGAATGACATAAGCTACTTTTTATCGCGGAAAAATATACAGTTACTGCGACCGAAGTCGCGGACAACATCTAGTCATGAAATAAGCCTTTGACTGCTACGCAAAAAAAAAAATATGTTGTGTTGGTCACCAACATTCAAAATCTTTATTTTCGTTTGATTTCGATAATTTTTATGCAATCAAAAACGAAGCAGCAGCAGATGGTAAACGTTACCATAGTCAATAAACGTCCGTGATACCAGAGGATAAGGTGCGTTGCCGATAAATAGCCGGACAGTATCCGATGTCGTCATTCACACTGGTTTTCTATGAGGCCGTGATATATATTCATTTAGTGCCAGTTCATTTGTGCAGTGGCAAGTCTTTCATGATATAAAAATTGAAACGACTTCTTACTGTACTTACTTTGTATCAAATAGTGCCTGAGTAACAGCTTTGGTCGGAGTTCTGATAAAATAAAATGAAAAAGAATCACAAAAATATTTATCTGACTGGGATTAGAACCCACCACGTTCAAAATTTTCGAACAGACCAAAAATTAAACATACGCATACCAAACTGCCAATCGGACAGTTAATGTCATACAACATTGTTGCATGACGTTAAAAAACCATATATATATATATAGCTTAAAATGTGCAGTTTCCTAAGAAATTAAGACCAAGATAGATCGATTTTTCTCCCCCAAAACTACCTGCATACTAAATCTCATTTTAATAATTGCAGCTGTTTTCGATAAACCGAATTTATATAAACTCGATTGTCTCGTTTAAAGTATAACATAATAGCAATTTCATTCAGCAATGTTTACATACAAAAGATAATCAGAGCGATAGTACAAAAACTAATTACGTTCGTTTATTAATGGCGTCTAGACCAAAAACACACAATGGGATTTTTGCGAACGTTTGTAGCGACATCTGCCGCATGTCCTGTGCAAACTAACTTTGACGCGATTATTAAAATGCTAACCTCCTTTATAGAGCTTGCCCAGTATTTTATATGCAAGAGATTTGTGACTTTATTTTGGAGGTAACATTTTGCTATTGTTGTTTTGAGTGAAACATTGCGATTTTGTACAAATTATTTGTTGTACGATCGCCGTCAAATGCGCTGTAAATTTTTGACCATATTGGAATAGTAATAAGAATGCGGTACCTACAACGGACTTGTAGGCGTTGTGGCGACGTCGTATCGCCATGCTAGATGTCGATTAATGTTTAAAGTAAAAATATAAATGAAAAATGAGAGTGCATAATTAACAAATAATATTAAAGCACAAAGAGCATATAAAACGAAATCTGTTATCAAAAGTATCTGTTATTACAGTAATAACTCGACAATTAACGCGATAAATTACGCGCGATATATCACACGTAATATATCAAGCCTCCCAATGGAGCCAAAAATGATAACGCCTGATAATTTCCATTTGTTCCACGCTAGGGCTGCTACCAAATATTTATTTATTAGATGTTGCCCGCAACTTAGTGCGCATAAAAGTTTATCCCGCGAGAATTGTAATTTTTTTTTTGCTTTAAAAAGTAGTCTATATCATTACGCGTGGGTTGTTCTATATCTGTGCAAGTTCCGAAGCCTATTCTATGCAAACAAACAAACAATAAAATATTCACTATTTATAGTAAAGTTTATAGTATATTAGTAGTATAGTTATTATATTATAAAACCACGATTTCGCACGAATGGACCGGCTCGAATATCATAAAACCGGCGTGAAATGACCAATGCATTGTGTTTTTCCTGCCCAGAGTGAAGTTATCGTACACCGGTTTTTAAGTACCGTGGATGCCACTTGTAGATCCACTAGTGTTGCGGGTTATGTTGGTTGTCCATGGGCAACGGTAATCGCTTACCATCGGGTGATCGCTCATTATAAAAAGTCAGACTAATTGTGCAGTACGTGTAACGCCAGTCAAAATCAAAGCATGCACAATGCACACGCATGGAAGACAAGTTCTGTGGGCGTGAATGCATGTGTAGTTGTGTACATACACCAGTATACAATACCCATTTTTGAGTATAATGTGTTCACGTCGAGTTGTCCTTCCTATAGTGTTCTGTGTTTGCCACATTTTGTTTTGTGCACTACCGTAATCCGTATCTCGCCGTTAAATATTAAAGGAAATCCACGGCGTACCACTTTTGCACTCTCTTACAAAGCTTTGCAGAATAACGTTATTTTAAAATGAAAAAGCAAGATACCCTTATTTTAAAATATTTTTGATGTGTTTCAAAAGCTATGAGTCTGATGTAGTGATTAACGCGTCGTTACTGATCTAGGAATAAATAATGTACGAATGTACATATTACAGATATTTTATTAATATTGTGTGTCAATAGGCAAGCGGACTGATTTTCTTTTTTTTTTGCATAAATGATTAAATATGAGTAACTTCTCTAAATATGAGTAACTTCTCAGAAGCAACAGTATATCAAAAGTCAATATTTTAAAAGTTACAGCGATTTGTATACAAATTTTCACAAGTCTCGTAAAAACGCTCCATACTCAAGTCGGGCTACGAGTGATGTCACTCTTGGGTAGGTATGAAGTATATAGCCGCAGGAACATATTTATAAATATCTCCGATATTTGTGCGTTTAAGTTCATGCTTACCATAATTAATGTTTTTGTATATGATGTAAGCAAACTAATGATATAGGTTTTGTTTACTATATTTTTTTGTACTTTTTAGATGTATCTAATTACTAAACTACACATAAAATAATATTTTGTTTTACATTTAACAAGTAGTAATGCCTCAATATTTCTGAATATATTAATGAAACTAAATATTTCAGATGTAGCCCGATCCCCTATTGCCAGATCCCGTGACGGCTCTTTATTTATATTACGTTATCACGTATGTTTTATTTACAGGTTAAGGTGGTATAGACATATTCTGACTGCAAAATCCCCAGTTAAACTTAATTAAGTGTGGCTATGTATTTAAAGCCGAGTAAAAATATAATTATTTTTCCATGTTTTCAAAAGAGACAACCCTAGTTATGCAATTTTTATTCTACTCCTTGCATTACTCCACAGGGAGATATTTTCTTTAACTGGTTCACATCGCAGTCCCTTAAGCGAACAAAGACTTTTAGACTTTCTACACTGTGAGTATACTAGGAGTAAACTTAGTCATATTGATGACCTCTGTGGATCAGTGGTTAGGTTCGAATCCTGCCGAAGGAACAAAAAAAATTTTCTATGTTCTTGTGTTATGGATGTGAATTAAATATGTGTATTTGTATAATGTAATAAAAATCTTAAATATATGTAAAGTATAAAATTATATAATATAATTTAACTTTAAGCTTGAACAAAGCTTAAAGTAAAAGTATATTACCAGACACCAGTCACCACACACTCTTCAATTGATTGTGATAAAATGCTTTTGGATGCAGAAGGGTATAACAGTACGCATAATGTATATTACTCCACATTGTTCTCAGTGTGTTAAAATAGTTACAACATTTACTGTTAAGTCACCAGTGTTAATTAAAATAGTTATAAAATTTAGTGTTAAGTCGCTAGTGTTAATAAATAGTTTAAAAATTATATAAAATTATTGTTAAGTCATCAACATATAAACCCCTGTAGGGCTTCTGATGATGACTATGAACAAAAATATATATTTTTTGTATGACTTGGATACTAATTAAAAAAAAATGTAAAAGTATAGTATGAAAGCAAATTATTTAGAGTATTTCATTAAGATAGTTACATCACTCTACTATAACCAAGATTAGTCAAAAATTATGTCACCAAAAATATTGAAACAAAAGATTAAACAAAATATTAATTAATATAATGGTTAAGAAAAAGAATTTCAAGCCAACCAATTAAAGTTTAAAACATAACCCTTCAAAGCAATTAACCAAAATAAATAAACAGTTATTAATAAGTCCCTTTGTAACCGGAGACATAGTTATTAGTAATATTACTTTGAGATAACAGATAACCACGTGTTGATAAAAAAACTTTGACGCGGAGTCGCATCGCGCGATAAAATAATGTTTTTATCTAAGGATAAAAATATTCTAAGATAATGTTTTTATATCGATTGCTAACACGCTTTATACAAAATCGATATAGGTACACTTCATAAAACTTTGTCGCAACCAAATGATGCCGAGGCAAAGGTATTGTTCAAATTCATGGCACAATTATTAGAATAGGCGTTTCCCAGTATATTTTTGTTATTAGGCTAAAGATAAGGTTACGATGGGACTGACTTACGCTGTGCGTCAGTCCCTAAATAAATAAAGAATAAAAAAAAACACGCTTTATAATGACGATTCGCTGAGAAAAGTGAAACATCATATCCCAACGCGATGCAACGGTTTAGGGACATAATAATATACCAATAATTATAGTGTTCGCTAAATTTTCCTTTGATTTGTAGACAAAGTATTCTGCCAAATTGTTTTGTAATTTCTAGACAAAGTATAATGTCCTTTAATTCCTAGACAGAATCATGTTTGTCCAAGTTGTGGAAAAAAGTTTGTCTAAGGTTGTCAGTTCTATTGTGTTGAATGATTAATTAACTCACTGTGTATGTGTATAGGATTTTTTTTTAGGAACTGGCTGGGACTATTTTGTCCGGAATTGGAAGGCCGGAAATAAATAGTAGTGTTAATAGAACTCTGTGCTAATACAATAGAGCTGAAAATCGAACACAGTGTCAACTCAAATATCAATGTCATATATGACAGCTCGACACTCATGTGTTCGATTTTGAACTTTATTGTAAAAGCTTACGGATTTTGACAATATAGTCTCAGCCTAATCTGATACTTCTATATTAATATTATTATAAATGCGAAAGTGTGTCTGTCTGTCTGTTACCTCTTCACGCTTTACCGCCGAACTACTTTTGATGAAATTTGGTACAGACATACTTTGAGTCCTGGTAAAGGACATAGGATATCTACTTTTTATCCCGAAATAGTATAACGTTCCCGAGGAATACTGTATTTACGCGGGTGGAGCCGCGGGCAACGGCTAGTAAGAAAATAAAATCAAACCTGCACTTATTGGGATATTTTCTCGATGATAATCCTACTTATATTAAAATGTGAAAGTTTGTGAGGATGTATGGATGGATGGATAGATGGATAGATGGATGGATGGATGGATGTTTGTTCCTCTTTCACGCAAAAACTACTGAACGGATTTTGATGAAATTTGGTATGGTAGTAGTTTAGCCTCTCGATCAAAATATAGGCTACTTTTTATCCCGGAAAAGTACAGTGTTCTCGCGGGATACTCGATAATATATTTACGCGGGCGGAGCCGCGGGAAACAGCTAGTCGTTTTTAGATTTTGAACTGTCAACGTAGACAACGTTTGTATCATGAGAAGATATATTCTCATAAATCCTAAACGTTGATTACGCTAATAATCTTGCAATAATACAATTACAATTAGAACCCGCTTTAATTGCTTCAAACTCCATTAATCATTTTATGATATCAAGACGAATTATAATTCAGTAAAATGAAAATGTGAGTTAACGAGCCAAACATCTGACCCGACACCATATAAATTTATCACGACATTCATCACATGTTCAAATATTTCCGAATCTATGATAGATCAAAATATCACATTACGCCGAGGCCCGTGTCAAAGCTAACCCCGTCGTAGCTGGAACATGTTAAATATAGACAATTTGTACCCTGTACACACGTACTCTATCATGTTCTGAAAAACATACCGCCCAATTAAAACGAAACACGAGCCTCACTTGTATGACAAAATGGTGTTTCACTGATTTATTACAACCCTATTTATATTTTAGACTAACGCGTGGTTTTGCTATTTGTGGGATGTTTTTTCTTTTATAAAAATGTTCTTTAATTATTATTATGTATTGCCGTTTATGGGGATAAATTAACTACTAACAAGGCGTATAAAAAAGTCAATAAAATGAGACTTTAAAACTATACAGTCAATAAAACTATAAACGGGAGAATCTTGTATATTTATTATCGGTTTTTTAGAAACGACTGCATTACTATGATGCAGTTGTGTTGTGTCTTTCATCGTTCAACAATAGGTAGGTACATCAATAATTTCGACTCTATAATGTCAGTACGATTGGCAGTTTGATATGCGTATGTATTATTCTTGCTTTGTTAAAAAAAATATGTGTTGGGTTTTATCCCGGTCACTAGTCAGATGAATATTCTTGTTATTATTCTTATTGTTTTAAATTTATCACAACTCCGAGCGAAGCTCGGTTATCCAGGTACTTTCATTATTACCATCGACGAACCCACTTCCTCACAGAGCATCTTACTGCATTTGTTTGTACCTATATTATTATGTCAATGTGTTGAATATTAACTTGACCATACGAAATCTTTCGTTAACGTACCAGTTACCACATATTATTTAGGATCATGGTAAACGGTTAACTAAACTACAGAGATCTCTACATAATCGAAAACTGCAAGCTCTAGACAAACTTTAGTTTTAATAAGACTGTCTATACAGTCTTATTGCTATGCTGTCTATACTGTCTTTAAAATAAGACTAAAAAAAGACTGTCTGTACAGAAATATCTAAATACTCGTAGTTACTACAATAATTCTTGACGATGGTGTTGCTGCGCTTTCAGATTACATTATCTCATCACTTTTAAATGTTATTAACTAAACGAGTACCTATACAGATTATTGTATATTTTTTAAAATTATTTATTTTAGGTTTGAATATAATCACCATAGTATTGGTACGTTAGTAATAATTATATTATATTATTTGGTTTTGGCTAGAAAATAATCCAATAATATTAATAATTTATTTGAAGAAAGAATAAAAAGTATCATCAAATTTTTCATGTGTTTTTCTTTTATGCGTGAATCGTAATGCGTGGTCATAAGGTTTATTTTTATTTGGTCACTGTCTGGATTAATTGCATAAACCATTTCGATTAAAATGTCAGTTCGTACGTACAAACAAAATATTTGCAAAACGCGTCCTTAAGTGGGCAAGGAATACTTACTTAACTACAAACAAATATAATATAAATAAGCAATTAATGTTCAAAAAATTTTTTTTTACTGAAAGGTATTGTCTGTACCTATATTTTTGCATTCGATACCAGGAATAAGGATCAGTATCGTATTCGCGGTGGATTTTACACCCCTTTCGCAGAAGCCTTACGCGTATATTATTGTATTATGCTTTAAAAAAGCTTTGTCTATAGTCTATACTATAGAATCTAAGTATAGATTATAGAGAGAATTAGTAAATTCTATACTAATATTATAAATGCGAAAGTGTGTCTGTCTGTCTATCTGTTACCTCTTCACGCTAAAAACCGCTGAACCAATTTTTATGAAATTTGGTATAACCATACTTTGAGTCCAGGGAAAGGACATAGGATATTTTTTATCCCGATAGAGTACAGTGTTCCCGCGGGATAATGTATTTATGCGGGCGGAGCTGCGGGCAAAAGCAAGTAATCCATATAGGACAATAAGAATACGCATTTTAAGCATATTCATTTAAAAAGTAACAACACTTTTGGATTTTTCATCTGTTATTGGATGATTTAAACAGTACCTACATACTCTGCAAGCGACGTAACCACTCTTGATATAGGTACTACAATTCCGAAGACAATCGGTATTAAATGTCGTATGGTTGCCCAAGCACATACGGAATTCTCACAACACACTCAGCCTAGTCCAGAGGAATGACTGGCCAATACGTCGAGGTCCAAACATTGTGCGGTGAAGGAAAACGGTGCGAGTGCCGCGACAATTACGCGGCGAGCCGCAAGTTCCATATTTAAAATTTAAAAAGTCAACACAAATTGGCGGGATACCTACTAAAATCTGTTATGTATGAATCTGTGACGGACTTTTGTGCTAAGATTTGAATTGAATTTAGTTTTATTTTCCACATATTCAAAACGAAAAGTAGAGTGTATGCCATGGGTAAAAGAATGAATTCCTACTCGGACTATAGCCGTCTAACTACCTCGGGAATTGATTATTTTCAACCCTAGGCTAAAAATTTACTATTATTTCAGGTATTATTATTTATTCCGCACAAAACTTTCTTGTTTTATATATTAGAGGATATTATTGTAGGCAGTGTAAGTTCATGCTGTGTTTATTTCATTACTTAAACAAGAAAATATTTGTATCAGTGATGCAAGTTATAAAATAGTACACGCGAAAGAA
Organism: Glaucopsyche alexis; assembly: GCA_905404095.1. NCBI lineage: Eukaryota > Metazoa > Arthropoda > Insecta > Lepidoptera > Lycaenidae > Glaucopsyche > Glaucopsyche alexis. Next base: position 5,476,868 of record FR990051.1, on the reverse strand, counting down.
TGTATTTGAGTTCGACCCACTCAACTTGTAATACCAAACTGTAAGTATCTATGATAATATGTATAATATTCTGCTACTCCAAATAGGGGATCGGACTACATCTGAAATATTTAGTTTCATTAATATATTCAGAAATATTGAGGCATTACTACTTGGTCAATGTAAAAAATATATTATTTTATGTGTGTTGCGGCTACACCGCAACGGGGCGTGCGGGGCGCGCGCGCGACGCTTTATCAGCCAGCGCACATTACGCGGCGATAGCTATACTTTAACCGTGACCATTCTACTTTTGTCAACGTAGGCGACCAGACTTACATATACATATCTTTTTAATACAGTCCGCTATTATATTTTACCAAGTCTTTTATTCCACATCTGGGAGCCTACATTATGGTCCTTCTTCGGTCAAATTAATAGAAGAACCACGGGACATCGCAAAGGATAAAATCAAGTTGGCTAATTACGCTGGAGGATACCTACAGGAAGACATATTTTCTGCACCGAGGATACCTTTGGTCTTGGAGGACAACTTAGACTATCCGCAACAACCCTTGAACTGCGAAGTTGCTTGCCGACGCAGCAAAGTCAATCGGAGGACATCGCGGTCATTTCAAGGGCATTTGATTTTGTGAGTCCGTTCCATATCTTTTCCTTTCAATTTTTCTTATCCTTAACCTTTTATTTGGATCTGGCATTGAGATCTCTTTATATTGTTTTTTATTAAAGTAATTTTTTGCATTTTTGAAGGTTTGCCCTTAACAAGTAAGGTTTGACCTTTAAGGATATTAATCCCAAAATCTTTTTTTCACATTTAAAATACATAATAAATACTTAGTACTAAACAATATTACATCTTGGTCAGTATAAATCATTCCTTATTGCAAATTCCTAGAAATACCTACGCCTAACTGATAAGAACAGCAGGTGTCCCATTGTATTGACGGCCGAGCGTCACTTGTTCATAAATTGCATCGCATTCATTATAGAAATTTTATCGTGCTTGCACGTATTGATTCTTAGTTTATCCTTAGGTAAATATTTTCTTTAAAAATGAGCGATACACGCATTAAAGAATTAATTAAGCAACGTGGTAGCCTTAAAGGAAAGCTTACCATATTCCAAAACTTCCTAAATAGTTTAAGTGACTGTGAAAGTTTTAGTGAAAACCATTATAATGAGCTGGAATGTCGTGTGAATAAAATTGAAAATATTCATAGTGATTTTGATAGATTTCAGACGGAGTTGGAGTTGTTGTCGGATGATGTGGATCAAATGCTACTTGAACGTGAGGAATTTGAATCGAAATATTTTTCGCTTATGGCTTCAGCACGAACATTGATAAATAAGTACGATCGTCACCGTAATCGTGCATTATCCGAATCTGAATCGAACGTCGACCACGTGGATGCTATGCATGATTTCATCAGACTTCCTAAGATCAATTTACTGAGCTTTGATGGCGACTTTCAGCACTGGCTGGAGTTTAGAGATACGTATCTTTCACTAATTCATTCTAATTCTAAATTAAGTGATATCAATAAATTTCACTATTTGCGAGCGGCTTTAAAAGGCAGCGCTTCGCTCATCATAAAAAACTTAGAATTTACTTCAAACAACTACGTTATAGCTTGGCAGTTACTTTCAAATAGGTATGATAATGAACGACTTTTAGTTAACAATCATGTCAACGCCATTTTTAATTTGCCTACTATTCAAATTGAGTCATGCTTTGCTCTAAGAAATTTAATTGATGTCACTAATCGTAATTTATGTGCCTTAAATTCACTTGGTCAACCCACAGATCACTGGGACACTCTTATAATTCATATAATGACGAGGAAATTAGACAGTGTCACATATCGTCAATGGGAAGAACAAAGAAATACAATTACTTCTACACCTACATTAAAACAATTCTTAAACTTCTTAACAAATAGATCAGATTTATTAGTTACTTTACAACAAGAACAAAAACATAGAAATATACACAATAATCAAAATTTACAATTTACAGATTACAATAAAAATAAAGATAGTCAAAAAATTAATAAATTACAAAATACGAATAATAATAAAAATATTTTAACATGTCCTATGTGTAAACATAATCACTATTTATTTAATTGTCAGGAATTTAGAAATTTGGACGTTGAGACACGTCTACAAAAAATTAAACATTTTCAAGTTTGTAAAAATTGTCTAAAACCTGGCCACATAGAAAAGCATTGCAAGTTGTCACACTGCAAGTATTGTGCTAACAAACACAATACTCTTTTGCACAAAGACATAGAAACTCAAAACACAGTTGCTTTATCAACTAATTTGGAAACAAATTTAACACCACACGTATTGCTTTCCACAGCTATGGTGAAAGTGGCTGATGCTGAAGGAAACCTACAACGTGCGAGGATCTTACTCGACAGCGGCAGCACAGCGCATTTTATAACTCGACATCTTTGTGAGAGGCTGGGTTTGGTACGACGTAACGTAAGCTCCACTGTGACAGGTATTAACAGTCAAACTTCCTTCAGTGCAGAGTCTTGTAACTTAAATATACAGTCAATTTTGGGTGACTATAAAATAAATATACAATGTTACGTTTTGCCTCAAATAACAAACATGTTACCATCATGTAACATAGACATTAAATCATTAAAATTGCCTCTTGATATTCAGCTAGCTGATCCCTCTTTTTACATCTCTTCTCCAATTGACATATTGGTAGGAGCAGATATATTCTGGGACGTCTTATGTTATAATTTCATTGATTTAGGTGAGCAACGACCTAGGTTGCAACAAACCAAACTGGCTAGTTTCCGGCAAAATTTCACATAAACACATAATTAATACAAACAGTACAAAACCAAAAAATACATTATCTTGTTTTAGTATCCAGACCGATGAATTGCTCACGCGTTTCTGGGAGATAGAAACAATCCCTTCTAAATATAATCTATCTTTAGAAGAACAATGCTGTGAGAAAAGTTTTGCAGAGAACACTCGACGTGATGATGATGGTCGTTTCGTTGTCACTATACCTTTAAAGGAATCACCAGAGGTTCTCGGCGATTCTTTTCAAGTAGCAAAAAATCGTTTTTTAGCGCTGGAACGTAATTTACAGCGCAATCTAATATTAAAAGATAGGTACTTACAATTTATGACGGAGTACCTAAACTTAAATCATATGAGCCCATCTAGCTCAACTAACACACAAGCTACTTCTTATTATATGCCTCATCATGGCGTCATTCGAGAAGCAAGTACTACCACGAAATTGCGTGTAGTATTTGATGCCTCTTCTAAAACCTCATCTGGAAAATCGTTCAATGATATCCAAATGGTAGGACCCGTCGTTCAAAATGACCTACTTTCAATTTTATTGCGTTTCCGCCAGCATAAATACGTGGTTTCAAGTGACGTAGAGAAAATGTATCGTGCTATTTCAGTTGAACCTTCACAACGTTCATTACAACAAATCTTATTTAGGTTTAAAACCAGTGACAAAATTCAGCCTTTTATACTCAACACTGTCACGTACGGTACAGCTTCCGCACCTTACTTAGCAACTAAGTGCTTAGTATCGTTAGCAGACCAGTGTTCACATCCCGAAGCTAGAGTTGCTCTATGTAGAGACTTTTACGTTGACGATTTTTTGAGTGGTGGGGATAGCATCTCTACCGTCATTGATTTATGTAAAAATGTTGATAATACTTTAAAATCAGCACAATTTAATTTAAGGAAATGGCAATCAAATAACAAAGAAATTTTAAATTCATTATTAGGTAACTCAAATTGCGATGAAAACATTAGTAATAAAACTCTAAATTTAAATGAAACATTGCCATGTAAAACTCTTGGTTTACATTGGGATTCTTCTTTAGATAATTTGTTATTTTCAATTAATTTAGAAAACAAATTCAAAAAGATAACTAAAAGAAACATTTTAGCAGTTGTTAGTCAAGTTTTTGATCCTCTGGGTCTGTTAGGGCCCTGCACTGTTATATCTAAAATTTTAATACAAAAGCTTTGGATCGATAAATGTGATTGGGATGCTGACGTGTCTAAAGAAAATCAAAAAACATTTTTAAATTTCATTTTATCATTAAAAGTACTTAATAATTTACGTATTTCACGTTGGATTAGTATCGATAATGCTGTTTTGTTACAACTACATATTTTTTCAGACGCTTCAGAGCGTGCATACGTAGCATGTATCTACGTGAGAGCTGTTGACGTTAATGGCAATGTACGAGTTACTCTTTTAGCATCTAGAAATAAAGTAGCTCCCATAAAGCCAACAACGATTCCGCGCTTGGAGCTGTGCGGCGCAGTTCTTGCCAGCAGACTTCACTCTAAAGTGACTTCGTCTCTTACTTTAAAATTTACCAATTCATATTTTTGGACTGATTCCACAATAGTGCTATCATGGCTCAATACAGCTTCTAACCAATTAAAAACTTTTGTTCGATCTCGTGTAGGGGAAATTCAAGACTGTACTGCTGGTCACAGGTGGAGCTACGTTCCGTCCAAGCAAAATCCAGCAGATCTAGTTTCTCGAGGTGTGACAACCGATAGTTTCGGCCAGTGTTCTTTGTGGTGGACTGGTCCAGAATTTTTAAAACACAAAGATATTAAATTTCCAATCACAACAAACACACAAACACTACAATCAGAATTTTCATTACATAATATATTATCTAATTCAAAAAACAATGACACAAACATAAATTTATTACAAAATTTAATAAATAAAAAATCAAATTATATAAGATTAATCAGAATATTTGCTTACATACATAGATTTATATACAATTGTCAAAACAAAAATAAATTAACTAATTGCCTCTCTACTACAGAGTTAGAAAAGGCAGAAAACTCTATATTACAATTAGCTCAACAAAATATGTTTCCAGACGAATATTTAACAATTAAATCTGGTAAACCACTTCATAACAAAAACAGATTATGTTCGTTATCTCCATTTATAGATAGTAATAATTTACTAAGAGTCGGTGGTCGACTTAATAATTCTTATTATGCCTATGATGTCAAACATCCCATATTACTTTGTAGCAAACATCACTTGACACAAATCATTTTTCACAAAGAGCACACTAAATTGTTGCACGCAGGACCTCAGCTGCTTTTGTCTCACATTAGACAAAAATATTGGCCACTGGGGGGGGAGGAACCTCGCTAGGCGCGTCGTACATAGTTGTGTGCGTTGCTTCAGATTTAAATCTAGGCCCATGCAACCCATTATGGGAGACCTACCTAGTGATAGGACTCATTTAGAATTTCCTTTTATGCAAACTGGTATCGATTACGCCGGCCCAGTGTTGATAGCCGACCGTAAAGGCAGAGGTGCTAAGTTGATAAAATCATACATATGCATTTTTGTGTGTTTTGCAGTAAAGGCCTTGCATTTGGAGCTCGTCTCGGATCTGTCTAAGGAGGCGTTTCTGGCAGCTCTATTCCGCTTCATATCTCGTCGTGGCAAGCCGCAAACTATTTACTCCGATAATGGCACTACCTTCGTCGGCGCTAGTAACGAAATCGCTTCATTTTTTAATTCTTGTTCAGACGACATTTCAACTGAAATGTCAACAAATGGTATACATTTTAAAACTATACCTCCTTATTCCCCCCACTTTGGTGGACTGTGGGAAGCGGCGGTAAAATCTGTTAAACATCATCTTAGGCGTATACTATCATTAACTCATTTAACTTACGAAGAGATGTCAACATGTCTTGTCCAAATTGAAGGCATCCTTAATTCTAGACCTTTGACGCCTCTTTCCTGTGATCCTTCCGATCTCACCTGTCTTACTCCTGCTCACTTCCTAATCGGACGCACATTATTATCTGTTCCTCGTCCTGACGTCGCAGATGCGAACATCAATCGTCTGCAGCGCTTCGAGAGGATCGAGAAACTTAAGCAACATTTCTGGACTCGCTTCTCATCAGAATATGTTTCTCTCCTTCAACAGAAGTCCAAGTGGCATTCTTCGAGTGACAACTTGCAGCTCGGCGCGCTGGTGTTGGTTCGAGACAAGAACCAGCCTCCTCTCCTGTGAGTTGGGTCGTATTACCAATCTGCATACAGGCAAAGACAAGATTTGCCGTGTTGCTGAGATCCATACGAAGAAAGGCATCATCCAACGGGCGTACAACAATATTTGTCCACTTCCCACCAATTCAAGTTGAATCCGGACACCTTCAACTTGGCCCGGGCAGTATGTTGCGGCTACACCGCAACGGGGCGTGCGGGGCGCGCGCGCGACGCTTTATCAGCCAGCGCACATTACGCGGCGATAGCTATACTTTAACCGTGACCATTCTACTTTTGTCAACGTAGGCGACCAGACTTACATATACATATCTTTTTAATACAGTCCGCTATTATATTATACCAAGTCTTTTATTCCACATCTAGGAGCCTACAATGTGTAGTTTACTAATAAAATACATTTAAAAAGTAAAAAAAAAAATTTTTTTTGCGAAATTGGTAAACAAAACCTACATCATTAGTTTACTCACATCATATACAAAAACATTAATTATGGTAAGTATGAATTTAAACGCACAAATATCGGAGATATTTACAAATATATTCCTGCGGCCATATATAAGGTCTCTGAAAATCAATTACGGATACTTCGGGCACATGATCCACTGCTTATATAATAATAATAATAATAATAACTACCACACCGATCTCGGTGACGGTGGCCGGTTTCATCGAAACCAGGCCAGTTACGCAGGAGTGATTTTTATAGTGCCCAAGTGTGTGCGCAGTACACAAGAGCACTCTCTCTTCCTTTTACTCTCGTAACCCAGTGGGACGGATGACCGACACGACTGGCAAGAGATCAGGCGCAGGACCGACTTTTTACATGCCCATCCGACGCATGGATCATCTTTCTTGTCAGACAATCAGGTGATCGGCCTGCATTGTCCTAACCAAACTGGGAAACAACATTTTTTTTTTGTTCCCATGTGGGAATCGAACCCACGACCTCCGAGTCGAGAGCCAAAGCTCGAACCACTTGACCACGGAGGTTGTTACACCTTGTCACTGCTTATATAAAGACGTTTAGGCAAAAAAATAATCGTGACTCTCCGCAAAACGCAAACTCGCCCATAGAAAGTGAAAAAAATTTTTTCAAGTATGACAATTATTATTTTTCTGCCTAAACGTCTATACATAAGCAGTAGATCGAATTCCCAAAATATCCGTAATTGATTTTACCGAACCTTATACTTCATATACTACTTCATATACTACAACCTACAAGTGACGTCATTTGTAGGTCGACTTTAGTATGGAGCGTTTTTAGGAGGCTCGCAATATTTTTTATACAATCGCTGTACCTTTGAAAATATTGACTTTTGATATACGGTTTCTTCTGAGAAGTTACTCATATTTAAGAGTACTATTCATTTATGCAATAAAAAGAAATTGTCCGATTGCCTATTATCTAAGATCAGCTTCAGCATCTTAACAAACTATTATTTTAGCATAATTAAATATGCTTCACCAAAGTTTAGTTGTTCTGAAAATAACTATGTTTACGTTTTGTAGGTTAAAAAGACTGGTTGATAGAGTTATTGCTTTTCCATTAATGTTTTAACTTTTAAGACAGCAAAAAATTGAAAATATAATATTTTCGTCGGCGGTTGAAAACAGAACTCATTAATACAGTTGCGCGCGCGCATCGATGCACATAGGTCGCTTACGCACGCTAGTTGTTCTTCGATACACATATTTATCTATCGATCGCGAAACCGGTTTGCTATAGTGCCGGCCCGCTCGCGGGTTGGCAGGCCGGTTACTGTATAGATAATGACGGAAGATTCAGCCTGTAATAATATTATGATAGAAGAGGAGAATAATGTTTTTCTTGAGGACAATATTTTGGATATTTCAAGGAGGGAGGAAAGTGATATTTTGATGGAGCCAAGTAGAAGATCCAGTAAGCGAGGACGTGAATATAATGATGATGAGGAAGGGGATGATTGGCATTTAGTACAGAAGTCAGGAAAAAAACAGGCTGCGGAAAGAATAGAAATGTATATTACCAGTAAAGAAATGATGCCCAAGCAGTTTGCGTTGGCCAAGATTTTTAAAGAACAGAAAATTATGAATGTTACTAAAGTGAAGTACATTAATCCCTATAAAATTCTAATTAATATGGATAATGAAGACAGTGCAACGAAGTTATCTTCGTCGGAATTTTTCAAGGAGAAAGGATGGCGATTCAATAGGCCATTTGAAGTCTTATTATCTTTCGGGATTATTAAAAACGTGGAACTAAGTATGTCGGAGCAAGATATCTTAGATATAATTTCTAGTTCTATCAAAGTAAAAACTGTTAAACGCTTAAATCGGAGAACGGAGAAGGGGTGGGTTGCAAGTGAAACTATTCGGCTTGGGTTTGAAGGAACGTCACTGCCCGCGTTTATCAGTATTTACGAACTTAAAATTAAGGTGGAACCATATAGATTCCCTGTCACTCAATGTTCCAAGTGTTGGAGATTTGGTCACACCCTCAACAGATGCCCATCAGTCAACTTTTTCTGTCCAAAATGTGGCGATAAACATAAAATTTGTGAGACTAAAAATTTAAGTGTATTAACTGCTCTGGAGACCATCTAGCCCTTTCGAAGCTGTGTCCATTTTACAAAAAAGAAAGTAAATTAAGGAATCTTATGTCGGAGTTTAACTGTTCCTATAGGAAAGCTCTTAGTATATATGTACCCCCCGTTACTCCTCCTCCTACTATAAATATTTCATTTTCTGAGCCAAGAGCAAATCAGTCTGAGAGAATTGATTATAATCCTCAAGAAAATCTAATTAATACTCCAGCATATTCGGAAGTACTTAAAAAGAAACCCAGCGCCAAGACAAGATTATCCCAGACAGAAAATGAGCCAGTGTTATCAAAAGAAAGAAGAAGGATAAGGGCAGAAAAGAACAAAGAAGAAAATGTCGTTACAAATTTTTGGTCTGAAACGGAGATGAGCGTGGATTTAGTTTCTAGTGAAATTCCCAATATTTCAGAAAGGGAAGGTAAATCGAAGAATCGACGATTTAAAGGAGTTTCGACGTTTGATAGTTTACTTAAAAAGTTAAAGGAAATTGTATTTTGTAGCAGGTATTCGCTCCGTGCACGACTTCAGCGCCACCTAGCGTTCGCAACTTTGTTGGCTCTGACCGTTCTGGCGTTTTTAAATTTTTTTGGCGGCATTGTGATAAAATATTAAAACAATAATTTTCCTAAAGAGTTTTTAGCATGATCTATCAGCATGGAAATTTGCAAGTTTCTATCTCCTATAGTTTAAAAATGCTAGGGGGGGACCAACTTACAAACTACTTTGGAGGCCGATCACTCGAAAATGGTCAACTTTATAAAAAAGTAGCGTATGAAACCTTGCCTTTATTTTAAAAGACCTATTCTACGATACCCCACACGATGGGGTAGAGTGAAAAAATATTTTTTATCCCCACTTCACATGTATGGAAAGCCACCCCTAAAATACAAAATTATTCTTTTTTTATGATCCCGAAACCGTGATCTATACACAATCTATAACTGCACCAAATTTCATCAAATTATATTCATAATTACAGGAGCTATAAGAGGCGCGGACAGACAGACAGACAGACGGACAGAGTGAATCTATAAGGGTTCCTTAAGTATTACGGAGCCCTAAAAATACTATTGTGTTATTAATGTAAACTTCAAAATTACTGTGATTTGGGTGGACAGTGTTGTGTAATCATTTTTGGGCATTCAAATTAAATGTGGTATGTAAAATCTATTCAAAAGTGTGTTTTATTTTGGTTATAGGTATCTGGATTTGCTTACTTCTTTTTTAATTGTAGTTTTACTGTAAAACAATAAGATAAAGCTACTTTAATGGTTTTATTAAATGATATTAAACATAATATAATTTTCTGTATCGCTAGTAATAAATTAAATATTATTTTCAGATCAAAATGAGTATTATTTTAAAGACCGGGTTTGTGAGTATCACTCAATATAAAATTTCAACCACAAACCGTTTGTAAAGGGAAATTGTTGGTATCTGCTGGACATGTTCGAGATATAGCGGAATTAAGAACAAAACAAGGACAGAGTTTTATACTACAAGCCCGCATTATCAGACAAACATCTGTTACTTTGATACCTTAAAAAACGCTTTTAGAATTTTAGAAAATTAAAGATTTCTTCGGCATTGACATGACAGAGCCTACATTATTACTACTTTTTTCCACCATGAGCGCTGCGATCGATTATGATACCCCCACCTAGTACTTCGCACCCAGCGAATACTATAAAAGATAAAATTAATAAGTCTATCAAATTTTTTTGTAATTGGGTAATAGCTTATGTAGTACAACATTTTAGTAATTATTTTTTAAATATAAGTGGTAATGGATAGACGTAACCGCGCCATTAATGTTAACCAATGGAATTCACAAAGTATTCAACCTAAGTGCACAAGTTTTGAACATCTTCTTATTCAAGAAAAAATACATTTCGCTATTTTGAGTGAGACATGGTTGGCTCCTGGGTCAATTTTTCGTATTAAGGGATTTAATATATTTCGATGTGATAGACAAGACTCCTATGGCGGTGTCGCCATTGTGACTCATAATTATATTCATTGCATGACTTGTCCAGTTCAAAACCTTATAGGTGCTTTAGAAGTTATACATTTAAAAGTATTTAACTGTAGCTATTTAGAGAATATAGTTGGAATATATTGTCCGCCTTCGATTCGTACTTCTCGGGCCGATTGGGATTTATTATTTTCGCAGTTTTCTGCGAATACGTTAATCCTAGGTGATTTTAATGGTCACCATTCGACGTGGTCCAATAGAACTGATTCTAGGGGCACTCAAATTTTTGATTCCATAATTGATAGTAATTTTGTGACTTTGAACAACGGTTCTCCAACTCGAATCAAGCTGGTGAATGGATTGTTACAACAGTCGTCGCCAGATATTTCATTAGTATCTTCTAATATAGCTTGTAGATTTGATTGGTCTGTCACAAGAGAAACATTAGGTAGTGACCACGTTGTTATTAAAATGTCATGTTCCGAAAATAGTCCATCAAGTTTTATAAAGAAAAGGAATTTTAAAGCGGCCAATTGGGATTCTTATAGACAAAACATTGAGACGTTGCTTCCTCAATGTGCTGTATCGGGCGATCTTCAGGAGCGTTATAATTCTTTTGTGGATATTTTAAATCAAGCGGCTGAACATAGTATTCCTTTCTATAAAATTAGTCAAAGCGTATGTAATAAATTTAGCCCTAAATCTTATTGGTCTCCGAATCTATCTAAAGTAGTAGCTGAACGACGTCTTGCCTTAAAATTATTTAGACAAAATCCCACTCCAAATAATCACCGTTTGCTACAGGAAAAGGTTAGAACGGCTCAGAGATTAATTAGGAAAGCTAAAAGTGAATCTTGGTTTCAATTTTGTTCTTCACTTGACCAATCAGTTTCAGCTCTTGATGTTTGGCATAAAATGAAATGGTTTAAGACCCTTAAAGGCAACCAAGAGGCTACGTGGATAAGAACACTGCCAATGACATTCTCACCAATTTAACTCCTGATTTTACTCGTCCTCCACAGCCTAGATTTGTTTCGCATAACCACAAGGTAGAAGCAAGTATATCCTTGCAGGAATTAATAAAATGCATTAAGTCAAAGGACTCTGCCCCGGGATCAGACGGAATTTCTTATTCCATGGTTAAAAATCTACCCGACAGTGGAATTAGATTCTTACTTTTTTTATATAATCTCTTTTTAAATTATAGTTTTGTTCCAACTCAATGGCGAATTATCTCCGTAATTCCAATTCTGAAGCGAGGGTCTAATGTTTTGGATAAATCATACCGACCAATTTCATTAATTTCTTGCTTATGCAAAATATTCCATATGATTTTAAAAAATAGACTGGAGTGGTTTCTCGAAAAAACTAATAGATTTTCTGATAATACAGTTGGATTCAGGAAAGCGTATTCTAGCATGGATAGTTTGACCTCTCTTGTTACTAGAGCGCAAATTGGATTTTCTAAAAATGAATACACAGTGGGTTGTTTCTTGGACATTGAAAACGCATATAACAATGTTGATGTCACCTCATTATTGTTAATTCTGGACAGTTTTGGGGTAGGATCTAAAATTTGTGAATATCTCTGGTATTTTTTAAATGAACGTATGCTGACTATTGAAACATCGGATTATAAGTGTCAGAGAAGTACAGGTCGTGGCTTACCTCAAGGAGACCCTTTGTCTCCTTTTCTATTCAATGTAGTTACAGTTCCTGTTTGTCAATCATTGTCAAATATTTATTTTAATCAGTATGCCGACGACTTTGTCATATATGTAATTACGAAAAATTTAGAGGGAGCCACTTTAGAATTGCAATCGGCATTAGATTTAATATATGAAAAATTTTACGATTTAAATTTAGACATATCTGCTTCAAAAAGTAACGTTTGTATATTTAAAAGAGGCTATCATAGAAATAGTATAGATTTAAAAATTAATGGTAGGTCTTTACAGGTTGTGGATTCTGTTAAGTACTTGGGGATGTGGTTGGATCGTTCTCTTAGATGGGGACTACATATTAAACATTTATCGCAGAATTAAACATTTTAAAATTTATTAACATATTTAAAGTGTTGGCCGGTTCTGGATGGGGCATACATCCGATTCATTTAAGGAGATTATATATCTCTCTTGTTCGTAGTAGACTTGACTACGGAAGTTTTTTATTTGACAATAGCTGTAAATCAAATCTAAACAAGCTAGATGTAATTCAAAATTTGTGTTTAAGAACAATAGGTAGTTTTATTAAAAGCACTACAAAGTATGTTATGGAGAGTGAACTTTGTATTCATCCGTTGTTTTTGCGCCGTAGATTTTTAGCAGGGAAATTTTGGCTTAAAAGTAAAAGTATGAATAAGATCAGTATTAGGTTAGTAGAACAGCTTTCAAGCTTATGTCATATTCGGTTTTGGAATAATAAGCGTAAACCTATTTTAGTATTGATTCATGAATCATTTAATACTCTCTATTTATACAAGTAATAAATTAGAAATGTTTTCTCTAAATACTTGGGTGACGAACATTGATCTAAGTCACATTATTAAAATTAATATTGGCATGCTAACTATACCGAAACGTCAGTTTAATATTCGGGTTCTGAAAAATTTATGTATGGATTACCTTACTTCCAATTATTCTGATTGTGTTTCTATATATACTGATGGATCTAAAGATATTAACGGAGTTAGTGCTGCTTTTCTAGATACTTATTCAAATATTTCAGTTAAGTTAAAGTTAGATACCAATAGTTCTATAATGTCAGCTGAACTTACAGCAATTAAAGAGGCGCTTTCATATGTAGAATTAACCAATTACAACAAGGTTGTGATTTTGTCGGATTCGAAAAGCTCGCTTCAACACTTGGCTCGGTGCACCTCGACCGTTCGAGGAACACCGACAGCCTATGACATTTTAAAGATTATTTGTAAGCTAACATTTCAAGGTAAATCGATTATCCTTCAATGGATACCGTCACACATAGGTCTAGTCTATAATGAGGTAGTAAATGGTTTAGCAAGGGAAGCAGTCTCCGATGGTATTCCGTGTTTGAGGTATTCGGTATATAGTGACTTTGTTAGTGTCATTAAAAAACAATGTTATGATATGTGGAAGGAGTATTTTGATGAGGTTTCGAAATTGAAGGGAATATGGTACAGAACGATCCAGTCCCATCCACCTAAATCACTCTGGTTTGACAATAAGGATGTAGTGTTAAGTAGGACGGAATTGACCGCAGCATTGAGACTTCGTTCCGGACATATTCCTTCAAATAAATTCGCCTTTTTAATGGGTAAATCTTCTACTCCAAATTGCCCAAGATGCAACGTGATTGATGACGTATATCATGTTTTGATGGAATGTGTCTGTAGCGAGGCCTTAAGATCTCGTAGGGTAATGGATGTGGGAGTCTGTAACAGTGCTCTGACAGATCCTCTGTCTGATTTTGCCAGGGAACTGTACAGACTTTTATTAATCAAGCGTTATTGATTTTGTTATTTTTTTGTTTTAATTAATTTTTTTATTATATAATGTGTAAATTCTGTATGTTTATGAACTCGGGTGTCATAATCGCTTTGCGATAAAACCCTTAAATAAAGATTTAAAAAAAAAAAAAAAAAACTCATTAATAACTCCAACGCCCGCTATCTTTTCCCGACGGAATATCTATTACTAAATATTTTCCTCGTCCTACACGTGGTCCGCTTAACCTTACCGAAATAAACGGCATAATGCGCCAAATTCAGCCAAATCTAATAGGAATATGAAAAGATATTGATTCCGGGGAACCAATTGACTCACAATAGAGCACGTGCTATTAATAAAGGATTTATTCCTGAATATCATTTTAGGGTTCCATACTCAACAGGTAAAAACGGGATCCTGATCCTATAACTGAGATTTCATTGTCTGTCTGTCTGTCCGGCGCCGTGGTCTCGTGAACCGTGATAGCTAGTATTAAAATTTTCACAGATGATGTATCCGTTGCCGTAACACAAGTCTAAACTTAGCATAGGATTGACGTGATTTACATTACACCTTTATTATATTGTATATTATTATGTGTATTTATTAAAGAATTTGAATTGACTTTCCGTTACCACTATTCGATTTGATTATCCCAACTATCCGCTATGCACCTAGCATAGCGGATAATTGGGATAATCAAATCGATCGCAGCGCACGATGTCCACTATTGTATTATAAAATATATGAAGATGCGCACACTTGAAGCAGAACGTTTCGTAGACAAAACTGTCTTTAGACTGTCGTGTCCCAAGTTAGCGCTCGCCCTGACGCTGCTTATGAACGGAGCCTTCTTTTAAAAACGCTTTAATGACATAATACAAGGATAGCAACTATAAGGCGTTGTAATAATGTTTTGCTCGGTCACAAGATTTGACTAATGGCTCGCTCGGTTCGCTCGCTCACACCAGCTAGGGCTGCCATCTTTTGTAAATTATATTTTTAAGTTAAAATAACGATAATTAAAATAATAATAATAATTATAAGTTTTACAAACTATATTGGGAGAACTAGCACCTACTTACCTAGTGATCCCTTTTTGGTTTGGCTCTGCCCGTCCGTCTGTTCGTACGTTTGGCCGCCTTGCTAACTTTTGTTATTATAATTGAATATAAATTGGTGTCATTCAGTAGTATACTTATAGATTGCATAGTATAGACTTTACTTCTGTCATTATAAAATTATTTAAAAAAACCAGGTGGTTCCCTGTATATGTGAGGTGAGGATTTTTTTTGTCTTATTTTATCCTATTACGTGGTGTATCTTCAAATAGGTATTATTAAATAAAGGAGAAGTTTTATACACAACACCTGTATTAAGTGAAATATTTATGAGTAAAGTTTATAAGTTAGTAGAATCTTTTAACTTTTCATATTGACAGATCATACTAAATAAACATTAGGGAAATTCTTTCGAATGACCCTTTGAGGTAATTAAATTGATCGGGTTAGTAGTTTTTACGTGAAACTGTAAATAAAGTTTTCCACGGGAACCGTACATTTCCCCGCGATAATAAGTAGCCTTTGTTCTTTTTCAGCCTATAGACTATCTGTGTACCATTTTTCATTTAAATCGGTTCAGTAGTTTTGCCGTGAAAGACGGACAAACAGACACACACACCTTCCCATTATCTAATAATATTAAGTCCGTCTTACCTCCGGTTAAGATGTATCAGTTGGTAGCCCTGCTCACACTCGTTCTTCCCACGGGTTTTGTAATTAAATGTACTAGTGCTTTTCTAACGCAGCGGTTTTCATTTTAATTCTTTATTGCGTCATTTAGTTTTACATTTTAATATGCCTTCAACAAAGTTTTGTGTTGTGGAGTTGCATTGGAATTTGTAGCATTCTTTCATTATAATATTAGTACTATTACCCAGTAACTACACTCCACACTAGTTTATAGTAAATATATATTCCCTCTTACTAATAAACGCTGTATAAGCTTTGAATACAGTGTTTTGTTCCCGTCACACAAGTGACATTTTTAATTCGATTGAAGAAGACAAAACACTGTGTAACTATTCAAAGCTTATACAGCGTTTATTAGTAAGGGGGATTATATACAATTTTACCCCCTACTCTAATTAGGGTACCCGACCTTTGCTCGGAGCACTTGTAGATAAAATAATAGCAATCACAAAATATTTTACTACAAAAATATTAAACAAATAATAATAATATATTATATGGTCATTTCACACCACGCTAATGAGGCCCTGCATTAAATACTCGAAGAACTTGTGTTATAAGGACCAGATAACGAGAATTATGTACCTATATTTAATACTTTTATAATATTATACCTACATATTATTAAATAATATGCAACATTTTTATTATATTATTCACATATTTGATTCACATCCATGAACATAGGAGCATAGGAAAAAAGCTTTTTTATTCTTTCAGTGGGATTCGAACCCGCTACTCACAATCACGCTTAACCACTGAGCCATAAAGGTCATCTAATAAGAAAATAGGTAGGTACATAACATGTTCCTCTTGACCCGAAGAGCAAAAAGGTCCATAATTGATCCTTTTATAGATTATTAAAACCGTCAGTTTAAATTTGATTATTTAAACCGACAGTTATCCTTTGTTGTAATTGAAAACAAAACTAAGAAGTTCATGTAGCAGTCTTAACAATTTTGACAAGTACGAAGTTAAAGTTAAAAAAGCTTACACGCCATTTTCACACCTATACCTACAAAGGAAGTAGAATTCAATTTTAAATGTTACAAACACCGGAAAATGAAGGTTGAATAGCTTACACTGTATCCTAACACCTATTACCAGGGAATATAGTAAGTTTTTCAGTGGTAACAAAACTCCGAAAAACCTTGCGATAAACGCCGGAAACGAGGGAGTTTTCGTGCCTTCAAAAACTTTAATCGTTTCAACGTTTGTTGATGACTGTACAATTAATATTACGAAACAACTGAAACAATTATTAACAAACGAGCTAGGAATTCTGCTCGTACTATTCTGTATCACCGCCCACGGGTAAAAACTAACGAATAATTTATAATCGAATAAAAAAAACTTAGGCCTTTACATCCGTTAATGGATGATTCATACAGTGTTACTAAACTTAGGCCTCGGTAGATGATTTATACAGTATCTACTAGCTTTTGCCCGCGGCTCCGCTCGCGAGAAATGAGGTTTTTTGGCCACTCCCGACTGTACTCTAAGTTAAATCTGTATCTTCCAAAGCACAAACTACTACCATAGCAAATTTGATTCAAATCGATTCAACCTTTTAGCAGTGAAAGAAAGTCAAAATTAATAGATTATCCCTCAGGAACACCGTACATTTTCGGGACAAAATGTATTCTATGTCCTTTCCCAGGACTCAAAGTATGTCTTTACCAAATTTCATCAAAATCGGTTCAGCGGTTAAAGCGTGAAGAGGTAACAGACAGACAGACAGACACACTTTCGCATTTATAATATTATAATATAGATTCTCGGAGCGAAGTAACCACTCTTGAAATACTGTAGTTAATCGAATATTAACCTAATATTATGATAAACTAGATATTGCCCGCGGCTCCGCTGTAAATGCAGTATCCCACGGAACCAATGTACTTTATCGGCATAAAATGTAGCCTATGTTTTAATCCAGTGCCTCAACTACTACCATACCAAATTTTATCAAAATCCGTTCAGTGGTTTCGCGTGAAAGAGTCACAAACATTCACCTATCCGGATTAGGCTCTGGGTTAAAACATAGGCTACTTTTATCCCGAAAAAGTACAGTGCTCCCTTGGGATACTGTATTTACGCGGGCGGAGCCGCGGTCAACAGCAAGTTGTACTATATTTGCGAAAAGTTGTAGGCTTACAAGTTTAACCGAAATTAACAAAGATCCAACACCGAATAGATTTATGTAACGAAATTAAGGCAGCAAATTGAAATTTATTACTGCGCTAACAATGTTCGAGGAATACTCGTAATTCATAATGCCGTTTTTGTTGCTGTTATACTTTATAGACTAAATTTTCAGAGGGGTTTAATTTAGTACGTAAATGGTGGAAAATCATATTTCATTCTTTAGAGGATTAAGCTATACCTAATAACGTGAAGCTGTAAGAAGTGATCATATTATTAAATATTTTGTAACCAATAAATATAGCTTAGAAAAGAAAACAGCCACTTGCCGTTTCTAGTATATAAAGATCTATAAACTAGAAAGTAAAAGATATAACTTAAATGTTTTAAACATTAATTTGTTACATAGATTTGAATACGGTTATCATAGAATAAAAACACTTAACACTGACTCAAAAAACAATAAAATTTTAATATTATGTTCAGAAGAGGTGAGATGGTATAGGGAAATGTGGCTTAACGTATTGTAACTGTATAAGGTACCCTAAAAATAAAAATATATCAACTAAAAATAAATCACACTTTTATCTAATTTATGAGGATAAGTTATTGGCGTTTTGTATTTTGATTTTGAGTGGAAAAGAAATTAACTAACACATCTGCAAATCATAAAGTTAAACATTCTTAGAAACTTTAACAACAATAAAAAAAAACATCTAAAAAAGGAGCTTGTGGGCGGAGCTATAAGGTATGGGAACGCGGACGAACGCGTGGAGTAGGGGCATTCGGTTTGAGACCAGGAAACGAGCCGGAAGGGTTTTCAAAACTCGGGTAAAGTTTGACGCGTCGCGAGAGTTTAGGTGTAAGGGAATAAGATCGCGTGGGCCGACGAAGCAGAGATCGCAGGAGGGATTAATAGGCGTTCGACGGATGAAATCCCACTAGATCACGCGGACTGATGGCTCTGGATTTAACCTAGACCTAGGAGGGGCGTGACCTTCCCGAAGAAATAACTATTATTTTTACGGGAGCCAAAACCTCAAAATTTGTATTATTTTAATAAAGTTATTCCGTTTATTGAATTAAATACAATTAAATTACTTACTCTCTAAATTCAACAGTGGATAGATTGAAATGATTATTCAATAGTTTAATTTTATAATATGTATTTTTCTATAATTTTTAATTTTTCTGTTGTTTCCAAAAATTAGTACTTGATTTAACATTTAATTTACCATTATTCGATTTTTATTAGTCTGGGTATGAGTTGGGACACTCACATTTGGTGCCGTGACCAGGATCTCCGTCATAAAATGCGTTTTAAAATTAAAAATTAAAATGCAACGGAGATAATTTCTAAATACTTGGCATAACAAGGGTCAAAAATTATAACTAGACGATCAGAACCATTCATGGCCAAATACCAGGTATACTCAACGCCAGATGGCATAGCAATGCGGAACACTAAACACCTTTTCTAAGCCCCGTATTTATAAACAAATAATTACTTGTTGCTAAGTAATAATAATACTCCTCACACTGATATCGGTGACAATGCCCGGTTGCATTGGAACCAAACCAGTTACTCAGGAGTAATTTTATAGTGCCCAAGTGTGTGCGCAGTGCACAAGAGCCATCTCTCTTTCGTTGCTCTCATATTCTAGTGAGACGCATGGTCGATGCGACTGACGAGAGATCAGGCGCAGGTCCGAACTTTTACATGCCCATCCGACGCTTGGATCGTCTTTCTTTCAGACAATCGCGTGATTGGCCTGCATTGTCCTGACCAAGCTTGGAAACAGCATTTTTGTTATCCAATACGAAAAAAAAAAGAGCAAAACACAATTTATTCAAACCCACGACCTCCGAGTCGAAAGCCAAGCTCTTATCACTAGACCACGGTGATTATTGCTAAGTGGTTATTTAGTAAAGTTATTTCTTGCAGTTAAAATTCTTAAATAATAAATCTCATTTCATAGTCAAGTAAAATACATAACTTACATAAGTAGGTAACCACTTAAGAAAAAAATACGTCTCAACGACTCTTTTTGTGTTCTATGCCGAGTGGCTTTGTAATTTTTTATGTGGGTGAAATCCTGCAGTCACAATGTTTTTCAACCCGGGTGCTGTTTCTACGCAACCCAATATTCCAAAACATTTCTTTGTTTTGTTTAAATCTAAAGGATTTTTTATTACCTAAGTCTAGCATCAGTAACGCCAGTTCACGGCTGACTTTCTTCACTTTTTATGTAATACAGAACGTTGATTGTAATCACAATCATTTGTATGTGCATAATAATTGTATGTGTATAATTTCTGCACATACAATTTTGAAACTACAAGTAGCATAGCATATCCGGCATAGTGGATTCAAATGGAACCTTTGTGTTTCTGTTTGCAGAGCATACACAAGTTTTTCTAAAATTCAATTCTTCATGACGTTTTTGTATAAACGGAATCCCTTTTTAAATTCATTTCTATGAAATCTTTAAATATGTGGTAAACACTTGTCATGCGTATTCATTTGCTTAAGTAAAGGAAATGGCGACTATTACTTGGCTAAGAATTCTAACGTTTGACAATTCTTAACATAAGCAATTGCTTGACTATAAAAAAAAAAAACTTAAGTAATCACTCTTACTTAAGTAATATAAATACTTCATTATAGGTACGGGCCTATTCTTCTCGTGTAGGTGCTCAACTTGTTCAACCCTGGTATCGAGGGTTTTTGAAAAGGTCAAAAGTCTTTAATATGGCTCATATAACGACTACTTTCCATAGAAAATAATCGGCACCGACATTTTAACGTGCGATTTGAAGCATAGAATCACTCTTATTTTTCGGGCAAACCTGCAAAGCCCTAACCAAACTCAGTTTGATATTTCACAAATTATATTTTTTTTGTGAGATAGCATTCCCACCGGGAACCAAACCTGGAACTTCCGGATTATACGTCAAACGTCACTAGATCACGGAGGCTTATAATCCTACGATTTTATTGAGCATTTACAAAACACTTCTTATATTGTGATATTCAATTCAATGTAAATCTCTGGAACTTTGTACAACTACGAAAATATAAGATAAAATACAATTATGTATTTTCAAATTCTTTAGTTAAACGAAGTTCATTTTTAGACGTATTTATGTCATATATTGGTGAAATGAATCGCTTCGCCTTGTCATTGTCTTTGGTATCAGGTATAGGCCACTGTTAACATCTGGCGTACACATTGGGGTTAGTGCAGCAGTCGAGTGATAGTTGGGCTTTTTTTTTACAAGCCTATTATTATAAAACAAATTGTCCAATTTTTTTGAGTATATTCTGCCGCCTTGTTTGTACTAAATTCCAGGAACGTTTCGGGGAAAGGAAAGTTGAAACAATTACTTCCATAACACTACGGTATGCAGCGGCTTGCAGCGCAGAGTCATTTGAGCGGGAATTGGAGAATCAATGGCGGATTATTACCTGCAATACAGAGCTAAGTATAAAGAATCTATGTCATAGCATAATTTCAATTGATATACTGATTGAAAAAATATGAATATACTCGCGTGGTCATTGACATTTCTGCAATTTTTTGTGGCTGTAATCAATTCATCTAAGGAATATGTAGGAGATGAAAGTTTATTAGTGGATAAACTATACATAATACTATAACATAATTATACAACTATCAACAACAAATATACTTTTAACTGATAAATAAATATTGAGATAAGAATGCAGTCACTTGTGTAAGTGTAAATAATGATTGGTGAAAGGTTATTAAATCTACATTATATTTTTTAAAGAGGAAAGGTTGTTTATTTGTTTGTATGCATTGAATGGGGTCTGAGGTTGCTGGACCGATTTTGACGAGATTTGGCACGGATGTAGAGTGGATCATAAAGAAAGGGCATAGACTACTTTTATCGCGGAAAAATATACGGATTCTGCTAAATTAACTTCTACGCGCATGAAGTCGCGGCCAGCATCTATTTATTAACATAATTATACAACTATGTATCAACAACAAATGTACTTTTAACTGACAAGTAAATTTTGAGATAAAGTATGTGTGTAAGTGTGGGTAACTATGGGTTAGAGGATATTAAATATATACTAATATAATAAAGATAATGTTGTTTGTTTGCACTGAATGAGCTTCGAGGCTGCTGGACCGACTTTCATGAAGTTTGGTACTGATGTGGAGGTGATCACGTAGAAAGAACATAGGTTGCTTTTTGTCGCGAAAAAAAACTTGTACGGTTTCTGCAACATTAGTTTTTGGTGCGCGCGAGGTCGCGAGCAATAGCTAGTAATAAATAGTATTGATTATTCATTCATAACTTAAATAGGGTAATAAATATGATTTTATGAGTTAATGTATGAATGTCTGTGGACCTTACATTTAGGTAATTCGTACATTTTATAAATACGAGGGTGGCTTTGTCTGTCTGTCTGTCTGTCTGTCTGTCTGTCTGTCTGTCTGTCTGTCTATCTATCCATCTGTCTGTCTGTCTGTCTCGTTTTCACGCCAAGGCCATTGAGCCGATTTAAATGAAGTTTGGTACACAGATAGGCTAGAGCCTGAGAAAGGACAAGGGTTACTTTTATCGCAGGGAAATGTACGGTTCTCGTGAAATATTCTTTTACAGTTAAAAAAAAAAATATATTACTATATCGATTATCATGAAATTCGACACAGACATAAAGTAGACCAGGAGAAAGGATGTAGGCTACTTTTATCGCGGGGCATGTACGGTTCCCGTGGGTTGCTGGGCTTACGCGGGTGGAGCCGCGGGTAACAGCTAGTATAGAATATACATCAGTTTACAAAGGTTATGAAAAGAACTTAAGTCTGTCAGTGACTGAAACAGAAGAGAAGGCATTTTGGAGCCTGGAGGACTACAATTTATTAGGTTTTGCTAATAGATACACACGGATAGAAAGCGTGGCGTTACCGGAGGATTTTAGAGCTTGATATTTTGGTAGGATGAAGTCGACGCGAATTACGCAACGTCCAATTCGAAGCCACAACAACCCTATTTCGGTTGAATTTCTTATTGTTTAATACGAGGAATCATCTAAGATTAATAAAAAAAAAAAATGTTACCATAATTTTGTATGGGGTGTCTTTGGGCATGTGAATATTCATATTTAAAATAAAATACGCCAGTTTAAAGATTCTTGTACTGGTTTTGTGTTGAGGGTAAAATTTGCTGGGTCCTTTTATGGTTTATTATTTTTGAGGGAAAACTAGATAAAATGGACATAGATATAAATTTAACATTTACCAACGACAAGTTACAGGAAACACCT
This sequence comes from Glaucopsyche alexis, assembly GCA_905404095.1. Classification (NCBI taxonomy): domain Eukaryota; kingdom Metazoa; phylum Arthropoda; class Insecta; order Lepidoptera; family Lycaenidae; genus Glaucopsyche; species Glaucopsyche alexis. Next base: position 5,453,570 of record FR990051.1, on the reverse strand, counting down.
TGGGCGTAAAAGAGGGAAGGAGAATCGAGTTGGAGACAAAGATATCGAGAGGCGAGGCGATAGCATTGCTGTGTAAGCAGATAGCAGTAATTTTATATGCGGTAGGCTGGGATAAGTGGTATGTGTTTTTAATTTAAGCATGTTTAAGGCATATTTGGAAGTAGGAATTGTGGTTAGGAGCAATTTCAGATCTGACAAGTTTTATTTAATGAGAAGGTGGAATAATAAAGTCAAATTAAATAGTTTAAAGAAAAAAAAGCAAATACAAGCAAGACAGGTGCGGAGGACTTTAATTCGACTGTAAATCTATACTAATATTATGGGACTGAAGAGTTTGTATGTTTGAGCGCACTAGTCACGGAAACTGCTGATTCGAGTTGAGGGGTTCTTCAAGTGTTGGATAGTCTATTTATCGAGAGGAGCTATGGGCTGTGTAACATCATGCTGCGACCAGTTGGAGCGAGGAATCAGAGGAAGGTGTGGAGAAAGTGGAGAGAATTGTTCGTCTTTGAGGGCTTTCGTTGTTTGATCTCAGGAGCTGCTGGATTGGATTGAAGAATTATTTTGTGTTGGATGGTCCATTTGTCGGAGAGGTCTTTGAGTTATATAGCTTTATGCTGATACCGATAGGATCGAGGCATCGGTGGGAAGTGTTGCAGAGACGGAGAAAATTATTCATATTGGACAGATTTAATGTGAAGATGGTTTAGATTTGCAATTGGATTCGGTAGATGGCGTTGCTGTTAGTACGTCAACAAATTTAAATCTAAGGCGGTACTAAGTTCGTCGGTATAGCCAGTAATTAAATAGAGAAACACTGAAAATATAAGTTATCGATATAGATTTTATATGGAGCTACGAGTTAAATGGTTTGAGGGGAGAGATAAATATTTTAGGAATGAAATATTAATAGTAAGTAGAATCTATTGAAAAAAATTTGTATAAATTTGTTACAATAACATAGATAAAGAATATCGGCCTTTATTAGTTAAACGTTTTGCTTCGCAGTAGAAAACGATGAATAGGGTTACAGAAAAATCTTGAATAGGAGGAAGTTGTATGTATATTTGTTTAAGTCTGAAAGATATTAATGATAACAGTATGGGAGGGGGGGAAATTAGAGTGTTTGTCTGGTGATTTAAATGTTTAGGGTCGGAGTTGTAGGAGTATTAGTATATTTAAGAGTTCTACTGACTCATGAAATTAGTCGTTGTATTTTAACGAGATTTATACTAGCTTCATCTGTATGTATGTATGTTTGTAACCGACTCTTTTGGGTGTGATTTTGACCCATTTTCAAGTTTCTAATTTCGTTCGGACTTTGTAGATTTGTCGAGGACCGATAACGGTACAATGATTTGATATTATTGTCTCATTATCCTGATCATGATCGCTGGGATTGAATGATTGCAGCAGAAGTTGTTTACATACTAAGATATAGTATTTACATACTACAAAAAAAAAATGATTACTGAATTGTCATATTTTGTCTGCTGTTAGTGTTCGGCATCGGATCACAACAGTTTTAATAGGGTATGGACATGATGTGTCCTTGAAGCAGTGTCGGTGCCTGGTTTGGTATTGTAATTTTTGGTTCGATGAGTTTCGGAGGCGGGGTTTTTTATTTCAAGCTATATTTATTATTGCTAGTTAAAGACTAGTAGGTGAGCATCAGTTTTAACCTTATGAAACAGCTAATTAACACAGTAGGGACAATTTAGAGAAAGAATTTGAGCAAACAAAGGTATGAAAATCAATCCTCTCGACAAGGTCTGCGCGTCTAATTTTCAGAGGGGCGAATGTAACTGTATAAGGTACCCTAAAAATAAAAATATATCAACTAAAAATAAATCACACTTTTATCTAATTTATGAGGATAAGTTATTGGCGTTTTGTATTTTGATTTTGAGTGGAAAAGAAATTAACTAACACATCTGCAAATCATAAAGTTAAACATTCTTAGAAACTTTAACAACAATAAAAAAAAAAACATCTAAAAAAGGAGCTTGTGGGCGGAGCTATAAGGTATGGGAACGCGGACGAACGCGTGGAGTAGGGGCATTCGGTTTGAGACCAGGAAACGAGCCGGAAGGGTTTTCAAAACTCGGGTAAAGTTTGACGCGTCGCGAGAGTTTAGGTGTAAGGGAATAAGATCGCGTGGGCCGACGAAGCAGAGATCGCAGGAGGGATTAATAGGCGTTCGACGGATGAAATCCCACTAGATCACGCGGACTGATGGCTCTGGATTTAACCTAGACCTAGGAGGGGCGTGACCTTCCCGAAGAAATAACTATTATTTTTACGGGAGCCAAAACCTCAAAATTTGTATTATTTTAATAAAGTTATTCCGTTTATTGAATTAAATACAATTAAATTACTTACTCTCTAAATTCAACAGTGGATAGATTGAAATGATTATTCAATAGTTTAATTTTATAATATGTATTTTTCTATAATTTTTAATTTTTCTGTTGTTTCCAAAAATTAGTACTTGATTTAACATTTAATTTACCATTATTCGATTTTTATTAGTCTGGGTATGAGTTGGGACACTCACAGTATTCAAAAGGTATGTTCATCTTACTCCAAAGTCCAAAGAGAAAAATAAAAAATGCTTTCTAACCTTGTCCGACTTTAATTTCTTTTTGAAGAGAAATCGCTTCGGCGGTGTTGAGAGTGAAATTTCAAGGTCATGTCACGATTATTGGATATAATGCCATCTGTCGGAAGCTACTTATACTTTTTACATTACAAATCAACGTTCTATAGTATGGCTCTATACTACGTGTACAAATTTCCACTTTTCTATTATTTTTTTTAAGTGATGTTTCGTGGCACGAAGAGTATATTTTGTGGATTTTAAATTATAAAATATAATATAATGTTCCACTACTACCACGCGTACTCTGTACACGCTATGTCTTTATAATCAAACTTATAAATACTTACAAATTATGATATAAGCGCGAGTGAAGCCGTGGACAAAAGCATGTTTGATTACAATCCAAAAGTCTCTCAACATTAACCCAAAACTGCTCTATAGAGTGGGCTATGTGATCCAAATTGCAGGTTCTATTACCACAGTAATTAGGCAGAAAGTCATTACCCTGGAACCAGAAGCGTATCGTCTGGTCTGTTTATGGCCACTTACCGGCCTAGCACCATTTTAAACCTAAATTTTGCTCGAATAAAGCTAATTGGGTTATTGAATATGGTAGGCAAATTCAAATTAACTTGAATCAGAAAATTAATATAATATTATTATACATGTATACTACACCTACATTCAAAATTGTATACCTTACAATATGTAAATTTATATGTTACAAAATGAAATACATAAATAAAATTCTATATTTTATCTATTTTATCTAGTGCTGATTTGTAAACTGTGTTACGAGTAGGTACCAGATAACGAGTATATGTATTTTTATAATATACTATACTTAAAACTATTTTCCACATACACACACTCACACACACACATACACATACATGTATTTGTCCTACTTAAATCCTATAACTTTTAATTAGCAAGTAGCAACTGATTACTGTACTTTTTGCATTTTTTGGTCCATGTACAATTGTACACACATAAACATGCACCGCAAAATGCAAAAAGTAGGCAATATAATTCATAATTCGGAAAATATACGATTTTTGCTGATTTAAAATTGTTTGTTCTCTATTGAACATACAATATTTTGGATAGGATTTTCTCTTTATGATAACGATTAGTTTTTATTGATTTCAACAGTACAGAGCGTCATGACAATCCACTGGGTATAGAGCTATAGACCCAGTTAGTTCTTCCTTATCCAATCGAACTGATCAGCTCGATTGGACAATAAACTGTATAGTGTATAGCTAACATAAACCATCTTACCCCATTCAGCTATACTAGTAAATAAAATTACAGCACACGATAAGCATAACTTGACTTTATTCACAAACTTCCTGGGACATTTATTAAATGGCGATAAAGGCCATTTACAGTCACACGCGAGCCAGCTCACCCACAAATTCTTCTTATCTGGCACAATAAAACGAAACGCTTTTGTAAATCATATTCGCGCCATTGTTGCAGTTTTGTAAGTTTTACAGCGTTTATCGCGAAAAATTTGTAAAGTTGTAGTGTAGTTTTAGTGTAATTTTATTCATTAGACACGAAGATACACGTTTCATTGTAACCGAATGCTAAATAAAGCCTGCATTAATACAATTACAATCAAGTCCCGATACGCTTATACTCCCAATAGGTGTTTTTATGAACGTTAAATCAACGTGAAACGCGCTCTGATTGGTCGAAACGTTATAAAATCCGTTCATCGTAACATGACGCTACACTTTCAATCCAAACAATTTGACTGTTTAAATTATCTACTTTAAATACGAGAATTAAGGTTCTGTTTGCACCGCGCTGCACAACGCATGTGCAGTGTACCTATGACTGATGTCATATGAAACGTGTAGGTACAGATCGCGGCACGTAAGTTGAATCAAAATGGCGGTCGTCCGCGCAGGTACGACTCATACCGCACTTCGATTGAGACCCGATAATGTGTCACAATTCAAGGACATAGTTCAACTTACGCGCCGTGTTTTTTAATACGTTTATTGCCGAGTCTTATTCGCCTAACACTTTTGTCCATAATTGTACCTGCGCGGACGACCGCCATTTTGGTTCAACTTACGCGCCGTGATCTGTAGTCTTATTCGCCTAACACTTTTGTCCATAATTGTACCTGCGCGGACGACCGCCATTTTCGTTCAACTTACGCGCAGCGATCTGTATTTTTTTGTCAAATTTTGAATAGCTATCTTAAAAATGTAGTGTCGCGTCGCGTATCGTCGCGGTGTGAACTGACCCTAAGGTTTTACAAAATTATCAGGAACATTCGATGAAAGATTCTGAGATGTAAAATTTTAAAATTGTGAAGGTTCTAAGTTTTAAGTTTCGGACAACCTTATACATCAAATTCTACTGTCCTACTAATATTATAAATGCGAAAGTTTGTAAGAAATGATAGATGGATGTTTGTTATCCTTTTACGCAAAAACTACTGAACGGTTTTCATGAAATTTTGTATGGTAGTAGTAGCTACTTTTTATCCCGAAAAGTACAGTATTTCCGCGGGATACTCGATAGCATATTTACGCTGGCGGAGCCTCGGGAAACAACTAAATAAATCCTAATGTCTTTTTATAATTTTGCTATAACCGTTGTAGATAGATTTAGAAGCAATGTATTAGGATGCTAGTGACTGTCTCTGTACAAAGCAAACACAACACAAGATGTCAATTAAATTCTTGAAACGTTCACACAAACTAGGTGCAAACGGTTCAAAGTGTAGGTGCAAAATGTGGGTGCAAACGCCGGTGGGTGCAAACGGGTGGAAAGCGCCGCGGCAGGGACCTCATAATTAGAAACGTGCATGTTTCAAAGGACTGGTTTAATTATAACATTTGTGTCTTATTTTCGGGAACGGGTGAAGTTGTAAGAAGTTTCTGTTTCTATGGGAAGTAATAAAAGCAGACTGATCGGCTGATAGTAAGCGAAGATCGCTTGGACAGTAACATCTGAGGTAGGTTTATTTTATATTTATTTTACTATATAGAGTTTTCTAAGAGTCATATCATACCGAGATGTGACGCAACGCTTCGCCGCATTATTGAGATACCGTTTTCAAAATTTAACTTTATATTTTATATTCAACTTTATTTCAAGAATATACATGTTCTTTTGCAAGCTGGGTGCAGCTGAAATTCGACCTTTTGCAATTAAACGTGTATCTTATTGTATCAAAGGTCCGTGGCCTAGTGGATAGACCATTCGGTTCACACTCGAGAGAGTGCAGATTCGAATTCCAGGTTGTGGCGTGTACCAATGAGACTTTTTCAGATCTCAAGTACATTATACGGACGTTCTAACGGTGAAGGAAAACATCGTGAGGAAACCCGCACATAGATGGCCCCAGACGTACTGACCAGTCCATTCTTCTGGACTATGCCGACTATGTTGTGAGAATACCGTATGTGCTTGGACAACCATACGACATTTAAAAACCAATTACTGTCCCAGGCATTACAGTATTTACAGAGTGGTTATTTCGCTCGGAGAATATTGTATAAATCATCCATTAACGGATGTAAAGGCCTACTCGTAAGTTTATTGTGTAATCAATAACGTTCAATTTTGAATCGCTATCTTAAAAATGCACTGCCGCATCACGTCTTTAATAATATCAACATTTTTTTTAAACTCGTACTAAAGAGAAAATGTAAAATTTTCCATTTTCCCTTCAATATTTTGAAATTTTATAATACAAAAATTGGTCAAGTACGGATCGGGCTCACGCTGGGTTCCGTACAAAATGGCAAAAACCCATTTGTTTGGAGCCCCACTTAATTATTTATTTTATTCTGTTTAGGTATTAGTTGTTTATAGCGGCAACAGAAATACATCATCTGTGAAAAATTCTCTTAGCTATTATATAATATGTCACCCTAAAATTGTAAAAACCGATAGATTGTAAAATAACTAACGAGATTGTAAAAATATGAGGAAAGATTAAAAACTATATATTTATAATCTAACGAAAAATAATGTGTGAAATTATAGGCAGCATATTTGCGTAGGAAGTCTATCAACATTTTATAATTTCACTAGTTTTATTACAATCTAACGATTTTGAAAATTTTACGGTGACATATATATTTTCTTAGCTATCACGGTTCAGAATGAGATACTGGCTGGTGACATATGTACGGACAGGCGGACAGACGAATAGCGGAGACTTAGTAATAGAGTTCTGTTTTGAAAACGGAACCCTAAAAACTATTATAATTACGCGCGTCCTTTACTTTTACTATAGGTATACAAAATCTATTTTTACCTATCTTAATGAAGGGACGACATTTTCAAGACAAAGACTCATTATAGAGTAAACAAATTACAGAGCCGACGCGTTGTCACTGTGTAAACACTTGCACAGAGTAGTGTAGGGTGTCCGACTATATTGTCTGAAGGTAGGGGAGGATGGGGTGCAATGTGCCTGATAGTTAGGGGTGTCAAAATCAGGTTGACGTTGAGACTTTTGTGTATTTTCTATTGAATTGTGACTTCTATGTAGTTTCGAATTAAGAAATGTTTATTCAAGAATTTATAGGTATACAAATATTGCGATATCAGTGTTTTATTATTCAGGTTTCTAGTGTTTAATTTTTATTGAAATACATAGAAATACACTACGCTCTTTTTATGTAAAACCTTTGAAAAACACCAATAATGACGACCTCTGTGGCTCAGTTAAGCGCGTTGGTGCTCAAGCCGGTGGTCGCGGATGCGAATCCCGTCGAAGGATCAGAAAGTTTTTCTGTGTTCTTGAGCCATAAATGTAACATAATATATAAGTATCTAAGTGTATAATATAATAAAAATTTTAAATATAATATTATGTGTAGTGTAAAAGTATTAAATATACTTCCCGTTGTCTGGCCCCGTAACACAAGTCCTTCGGGTACTTACCACGGGGCTAGACTGACGTGGTGTAAAGCATCCATAGATATTATTAGTATTATAAAGCATACAAAAATAAAAATGACATTTCTTTAAAATTATTCATCTTTAATGTTTTAGAATCTATTTTATCACATACTAAAGGATGTGTTGTATGAAAAAATGTTGAAAACTCATACGATTCAACCCTACCCTATATAGGTATGCCCAAAGTAGGGGTAGTGATTCATCAATTGTGCAAAGTGCCACTTCATATTCAGTCCGTTTGACAGTCGCGTCCGCTTTGCCGCCTCCAAATGAACGCTGATTGGATGATCCGCCATTTTAATTTTTTACTTTTTTCAATCGATTTCAATAGTCAAAGCTCCTATTTGAAGAGTCCTTGATAACGATACCTGTCAACCTCTTTTGTCACAAACATTGTAAACTTTATTGCGCATAAAACTGTAATTTTTTTTTAAGTTTTTCCTGGAAGGTGTGAATTCGATATAAAATTTCAATATAAAAGCATTTACCTACCTCTAATTTATACTAAAATAAATAAATTCTAGGATTTACTAAAATAATAAATTAAGTAATAAAATAAAACCGAGTTCAAAAGTAACAAAATACAAGAGTAAAGGAAATTGACAAGTAAACTTTGGTCTCGGCAATATGACTACTGTGTCTTCGCTACAAAGTTGCCCAACTCCCTCTCGACTCCAAACAGTAATTTTGACAAATAACTTTTCCATGATTTTATTTTATTAGACAGATTAACTACCTGGTTTCCTATCTTTATTTTAGTTATCTATACTATAAAATAATCTATACTAATTAATAAAGAGGAAAAGTTTGTTTGTTTGCATTGAGTAGGCTCCGAAACTACTGGACCGATATTGATGAAATTTGGCACAGATATAGCGAAGACTACAGGGAAGGACATATACTACTTTTAATCGCAGAAAAATGTACGGTTTCCGCAAGATTAACTTTTACACGCACGAAGTCGCGGGCAACATCTTTTAGATTGGCTTCCAAACTCTCAGCAGTGCTGTCGAGTTTACGTGATAACGTGAACGTAACAGTATGGTTATTAAGGAATTAAATGTAACAAAATTTGGATGTTTCACATCTGCCAAACGACCTGCTACGACTCATTGGATTTTTTCTCGTTTCTTTTTAGCTAAGCAAATAGAGTAAGTTGGATAATTTGACGTGTTGCCTCAGGGGACTCTACCATCTGGGGTTGCAATGGATGCATCTGCTGGGCTATTCTAGCCCTTATTCACTTGTAAAAAACAAGAATTCAATTGTAACAAGCGAATGCTTTTGAAATATTAAGCAGATCTATTAGAAAAGTATAGGGTTTGGTTGGGGGAAGTTTTAGGAAGTTTTTTCTAGCGACTAGTGAGTAATGGTACGTGTATTACTCACTTGAAAAACTAGAGATTTCGTTAGCAGTAGAGAAAATAAAATGGAAAAGTACGAGTTGGACTCACGCACAAATGATTCCGTACAAAACGGCAAAAAAAACGTTTGTTGTACAGGAGCCCTCTTTTTTTTATAATATCTATGGACGTTACACATCACGTCAATTTGGCCCCGTGCTTAGTATCGGAAGAACTTATGTTACAGGTACCAGACAACGGGAAGTATATTTAATACTTTTATACTATACATATATTTAAGATTTTTATTATATTATACACATATTTAATAGGTACACATCCATGACCCAGGGACACAGAAAAACTTTTAGTTTCTTCGGCAGGATTCGAACCTGCGACCTCCGGCTTGAGCACCAAAGCGCTGAACCAATGAGCCATAGAGGTCGTCAAATTATTCTCTTAATTATTTATATTATTTCAATTTTTAGTATTTGTTATTATAACAGTGATTATTATATATCTATGTATTATAACGACAACAGAAATACGTCATTTGTGAAATTTCAAACTGTCTAGCTTACATAGTTATGATAGTGATAGACCTGTCTATCACCAGGCTGTCCGTCCATCTGGATAGACAGACAGACAGACAGACAGACAGTGTCCCAGTAATAGGTTTTTATCCTTTGAGTACGGAACCCTTATAAAAGAATGTAGCAAGTACACGTTTTAAAATTATTTTCACTTCAAAAAAATCAATTATAAAACTTTTGAATGTTCCTGAAAAAGTACAATTCATGGAGTTTTTTTACTTTATTTTATTTCATATTATATCGTTCAAACCTACAAGATTTATTATTTGGTTATACCTACTATAGTTAGTTGTTAAAGGATATTTTATTATATAACCACTATTGTGTTCCTAAACAATTATGATTTTCTTCCAAATAATCTTCTGAGCCTTTGTTACAGCACTTAACTAGAAATAGAAAAATAATTACCCATTTAATGTTTTACAACACAAAAAGCTATTCTCATGAAAATGACGCCAGGAGATCTCTACATAAAAGTCAATATTTTGTTATTCTTATGATAAGATTTAATAACATTAAAAGCGAAATTATTAATACTTCAACTATTGTATTCATGTATAAAAACTCGCGTGGGCAGGCTTTTCATACAGTAAAAATATATTTTACGTAGGCAGACGAGAGGTTTATTATTAGACAAATAATATTTGTTTTCTTCTTTTTTACTTAATGATTATGTATTTTTATTTTTATTTTATTACATTTAAATAGTATATAAGGTTATTTAGTTAAGCTAAATCGTGTTTGAAGCAAAGTTGAAATATTTTAACGTAAATTAAAACTTACAACTTTGTGGATGACAAAAGGCAGTAAATTAAGTTTGGACTTAAATTCGTATACATAGTATTATGTACTTAAAAATATATTACAAAAATTACTAAATACGTACGTGCTCTTTTATTTAATTGTGTAAGTATACAGATGTAGATATATAAACAGTTACATATCTAGAAACTTATTGCTGCAAACACAAACATAGTAATCATCATCTACTTTTTTTAATAAATTATACAGAATGTATTTTTATTCGGATGAGAAATTTTACCCAACAATTTAGGCTACAATATTACTTAAGTTATGCCAGTATATAATTAAAATTTTCGTATTTTACAGAAATATAACATTAACATTTCCTGACAACTCTTACTACGCATGGACACTCGCACTGTCGTACGCCGGAGTCGCGCCGACTTTTAAGGTCAAATGATCGCTGCTTCGGACGCTCGGTTATGTTATATGTATCGACGTTCATTATTTTATAAGGCATTCTGGTCAGAAGTTAGGCTCTCATGATATATATTATTTAGAGAATAGAATAAATAAATAAATCGTTATTTCAGACTAGTTTCGTCCATAGCTTTATTAGTAACTATTAGCTTATGCTTGCTTATGTTTAATGCTATTAGCTTTATTAATAACTATGTTAGTAAAGGTACTTAAACTTTATTTTATTTTTCCAATGCCTATTTCTACCTAATGCCTTTGAATATGACAGTCCGTCCTAGAGGCAATAACCTTCAGAATGCTGTTGCCATGGACTGGTTGCGAATAATGGATAAGCGCCTTGAATATCTATTTTTGTTTTGATTACACCCTGTACAACTTCCTCACACTCCATGTTAGGGTGTTATTTAAAAATTCAAGACGATTCAGCTCGATCACAGGTCTGATTGAAAACCTTAGCCCTAGGCGCTAAGGGCTCTTAAAATGAACAACACCGAAATGCCTAAGGGCAGGTTGCCCTACGTAGGGCGATTGCTGGGGTAAAAAGTGAATTGTATTACAGAGCACTTATGGAGGGATGAATACACTCGAAACATTTATAGAAAAACAATAATCAAGTTTTTTTAGAGTGTTGTCAATCTTACAGATTTCGTAGCGAGCCTACGCTATTTTTTCGCCTCTCGCGTAGACCCAAAATAAATAAAAACTTAAGCCAATTTTATGCTAATTATTACCATCTAGATTATACAGTAATAATAAGAGCAATATAATACACTATTGAATATGACTTTCTACGACCTCTGTGGGGTGGGGTGTGGTGGTGTGTTAGTGGTTAGCGCGTAGGCGCTCAAGCCGGAGGTCATGGGTTTTGAGTCCCGCCGCGGCCGCCGTTGACGAGTAACGATATTACTATTGGAGCTTATTGATAATAATAATAATAATAAATTCTTTATTTGCATAAAACATTGTAGATACAAAGTATTGAAAGGAAGAATTGGCTAGTTGAGAATGTGACCAATAAAAGAATCTGATAAATGTTATGGATGAAATCTATTATTCCCTGTTCCCTTTACTGCACGTAATATATGCAAGTATCCGAATGAAAAAAAAAAACTAAATACTTACTTCTTCCACAGGTCTAGACGCGGAGCTGTACTACGTGCGGGAAGGCGCAGTCAACACGTATGCGACAGGTTTCATAGTACCTGTACCGGCGCATATAGCGGACTTGGAGTTCATGTGGCAATCGCTTGGGCGGAAACCGGTATGTTTGTTTTACTTTAAGGCCGCTGCTCCGAACCCAGCGGCGAGCGGCGAGTCACGCGTCCGCCTGCGTCGCCGTTCGTAGCTGTGTTAGAGGCAGCGACTAAAAAAAATCAAATGTAATAATGCTAATACTTTTATTGACTGGATATTATCGTAACATAGTATTTATATACATATATTACGCAGTCGCGTCTGAGCTCGCTCGATGATTTTGATAAAATTCGACACAGAGTCTAAACTAGACCTATTTTAATAGGCTTTTGCCTATTATAATACATTTCACGTATGAGATACGACTTTCTGCTCAAACGAAATTTCGGGCATAGAGTAAAGCTATAAATTAAATAACATAGAGAAGCATAGCATAATTGTTTTAAATCAGCGAAATTCTTATATTTTCCGAAAGGCAACATAAATAAGGACCGAAAAATGCAAAAAGTACACTAAGTAGTGCTAAATTTAAAAGATATTTTTTTGCATTGATCGCAAAACGAAAATTACTGTTCAAATTCTTATATTATTTATGTCATTTTTTGTTATTACAATGATATACATAAACGCAGTATTTAAGTTAGTAAAATAAATTTTATATTTATCTACATATATCGTCACGGCTAAGTGTAGTATCTAACAAACTGTCGTAACTACACTGATACTACCTTCGAAATCGTAGCTTCTTTTTGCATAAGTTCTCTCTAACAATCGTATCCGTATCTTCTACCGTTTAAGAGATATCAAATTATTTTAAAACGCTTATCTGTCAAAGTATGAGAAAAAAGTAATGCTAGTTGTAGTATGTACATTCGACACTTAGCCAGACATCTTATTTGCATTGTTGAAAGTTACGCCGCATTGACTCAAGCCAAAATTTTAATTTGTATGTTATTGTGACTGACATATAAATACTACAATCGAATGTCCAAAAGAATGTGGACTGAGGTGGGGGCGGGTGAGCGTCGCGTGATCATTCCAACCGCCGACGGCGAATCAAATTCACACAAGAAGTCACATTTACTTCGTCACAAGAGGTCGCGTCTAGGTGTGCTGAAGCGGGATTGACGACTGCCTTATTAACGGCTTAAAAAGTAAGTACATATTTAGATACTTGTGGTTCATTTCTGTTTCGATATGAGGAGTGAAGACATCTTGTGGCGAGAGTTCCCAAAGGTCTCCAATCCATAATACGTATCTACACGTCTTGTATTCTAATTAATACCTATGATTACTAATTATTATTATTAAATGAAAATATTTTTTTATGTTTGTATTTAACCTTGTTATTGAGTGTTTAAACACGACAAGACCAACAATTTCAGTGGAAAAATACAGGGATATGATGTCGTTATTTTTAGGTATTCGCTAAGCCCTATTAACTCCCGTTGTCACTTGACGAAACTCAATACTCCACAAGGCACTACCGTCACCTCGAAGCCGGAGATCCTCGCTGAAGTCGAAAGGTTCTATGGGGAATTATACACCCAAAAAACAAGCCCACCCCAAACCCATCATGCAGATGACCCACGGGCCAGACTCACGCGCCACCTTACAGATGAGCTTCCTGATGTCGACATGGGTGAGATTAGAATAGCTCTCAGTCAGCTTAATAATAACAAAGCATCGGGAGATGACGGAATAACCACAGAGCTGCTCAAGGCAGGAGGAACACCCGTCTTGACTGAGCTTGTCAAGCTCTTCAATTCCGTCATCCACACTGGCACTACCCCGGAAGCATGGAGCAGGAGCATAGCGGTTTTGTTTTTCAAAAAAGGCGATAACACGCGACTAGAAAACTACCGCCCCATTTCGCTCCTGAGCCACGTGTATAAGCTGTTCTCGAGGGTTATATCGAATCGTCTTGCCCAGAAGTTTGACGACTTTCAGTCACCGGAACAGGCCGGGTTTCGCAAAGGCTACAGCACTGTGGACCACATACACACACTAAGGCAAATTATACAGAAGACCGAGGACTATAATCAGCCTCGCTGCCTAGCGTGGACTATGAAAAAGCCTTCGATACCGTCGAGACCTGGGCTGTGCTGGAATCCATGCAGAGATGTCTCGTCGACTGCCGATATGTCGAGGTGTTGAGATATCTGTACAAGGCCGCAACAATGACCGTCCAAGTACAAGAACAGAGTACAAAACCAATCCAACTGCATCGAGGAGTAAGACAGGGGGATGTTATCTCTCCAAAACTGTTTAATAACGCGTTGGAGGACGTTTTCAAGACGCTCGATTGGAACGGACGGGGACTGAACATAAACGGCCAGTATATCTCACACCTGAGATTCGCAGATGACATAGTTATTATGTCAGACTCTCTGCAGGACCTGGAAGAGATGCTGAACAGCCTAAGCGATTCTTCAAGACGGGTGGGTCTCGGTATGAACCTGAACAAAACTAAAATCATGTATAATGAACACGTTCTCCCGAGACCAGTCGTCGTAAATGGCGCTAGTCTCGAAGTTGTGCAAGAATACGTATATCTTGGCCAAACCATTCAACTCGGGCGGCACAACTTTGTGAAGGAGGTGAGTAGAAGAATACGCTTGGGCTGGGCTGCATTCGGGAAGCTCCGGGACATCTTTGAATCGTCGATCCCACAATCCCTGAAGACCAGGGTCTTTGATCAATGCGTTCTACCGGTAATGACATACGGAGCCGAAACGTGGACACTCACCGTAGGCTTGGTTCATAAGTTTAAGGTTGCTCAGCGTGCCATGGAAAGAGCAATGTTAAGGGTATCTCTGGTGGAAAAAATACGTAACGACGTTATTCGCCAGAGAACTAAAGTCACCGACATTTCTCAACGAATTAGCACGCTGAAGTGGAAGTGGGCCGGCCATGTCTGCAGACGGACAGACAATCGATGGAGCAGACAAGTATTAGAGTGGAGACCACGCTTAGGCAAACGTAGTGTAGGACGTCCTGCGGCACGATGGACCGACGATTTGAAGAAGGTGGCTGGCAGCGGATGGATGAGGGCTGCCCAAGATCGGGATGGTTGGCGCTCATTGGGGGAGGCCTACGTTCAGCAGTGGACGGCGATAGGCTGATGATGATGATGATGATGATGATGATGTCGTATTTAATAATTATAAGAATACTTACATTATTATTTCGACTGACTATTAATTAGTGATTGTACTAATTACTTTAATTAACGAAATAGAGATATTTTCAATTCAAGACTGATCGTTTCATGGTTGTGATAATTATATTAAACAAGACGTGCTAAGTTTCTAGTAGTTCATTAATTTTATTAAGACTGTTCATTTCATTGTTATAATTAATATGTTTCTAAGTTAAAAATGTTACTTTAATTAAAGAAATAGAGATGTTTTCAATTCGAGACTGAGCGTTTCATGGTTGTGATAATTATATTATACAAGACGTGCTAAGTTTCTAATAGTTCATTGATTTTATTAAGACTGATCATTTCATTGTTATAATTAATATGTTTCTAAGTTAAAAATGTTACTTTAATTAAAGAAATAGAGATGTTTTCAATTCGAGACTGATCGTTTCATGGCTGTGATAATTATATTATACAAGACGTGCTAAGTTTCTAATAGTTCATTGATTTTATTAAGACTGTTCATTTCATATTTATAATTATAAATTTCATTGTTATAAATATTGTTATAATAATATTTCTAAGTTAAAAATATATAATTTCACAAAGAATGTACTTAGTTTAATTTGATAACACCTATAGAATGTTCGTTGTAACTGACTGCTCACACAGAAATGTAAAACAAAGTTCTCACAAAGTGACGAATCTGCTTTGTTCGAGCTTAACTAACTACCAAAGTTTTTAAAGCCTTTGCGGTTCATATTAAAGCATAAAGATAGCCCAAAGGATCTGAAATCAGTAAATAGTTTGTTGATAAACCTAAAAATAAGAAATCCATAAGGCAAAATACATAACACTCAACCGAAAAACAGTTGCCCTGCAAAAGTAATATTTTCCAGTTACGACACTTAGCCAGGAAGGCGACGATATGTTCAATAGCTGCGACGTCACTTCTGCTATTTTTTTATATAGAACGTTTTTAATGCACTCCAACAATTTCACTTTTATGATGACCGTACTTCGTCAACGGTTGACGTGGATATGCCATTGCAATGGCAATATTTCCTGGCTTATTATATACTTTTATAAAAGTGAATAAAAAAAATATGCATCTTCTCTATTGAAAAACGTGCAGAAAAATTTAAAGTGACAACAAGGTGACAACCCTAAACTTATAGTGACATAGACATAATAATTAAATAGATTCAATATAAATGTCCAATAAATAAATAAATAAATAAAAAATAAAAATAAAAAAGCCTTTTATTTCTTGCTTCACAGTAAATATATGATGATTGATAATAATTTGCATGCAAAATCATTTTGCTTTGGCCTCAATGGGGCACACACGTTGGAGACATTCAAACGCACGAAAGGCCTGTTCTTATTCTAGTAGCATAAGTAAATTTTCGTATAGCCTTTGTAAATTCCTTTGCGATAAAAATGCCAAGTGTCTAAGGATTTAAGCACATATTTTAATTGGATATTTTAATATGTAATACACGTTGCAGATATATCTAGAATTTATTAGCATTTGATGGCCTTAATGCATTTGATTGTCAAAGGATGAGCGCTAATGAAGTGAAATATACGATCTCACTAATTACAGCCTACTGGGCAATCAGCCGATATAGAGATAGTGCTGATATAGATAACTAGCATTAGAGGGATCTATGATACTTATAGTATATTTTGAGATGAAGATTAATTGACCCCACTCACTTGCAATCAAACGTTACGATTGGCGATCGTTTAGAGACTGAGATAGAAGGGGAAATTCTGCTAAATAAAACCTGCATTAATACAATTACAATCAAGTCCCGATACGCTTATACTCCCAAACGGTGTTTTTATGAACGTTAAATCAACGTGAAACGCGCTCTGATTGGTCGAAACGTCATAAAATCCGTTCACGGTAACATGTCGCTACACTTTCAATCCAAACAAAGTAAAATTGACTCTTTAAATTAGACACTTTAAATACGAGAATTGAGGTTCTGAGATCCGCCTATACTTGCATTATTACTGATAAAATATTTATCAAATAAATTTGTATTTACAATGAATGTTTTCCCAGCAGTTTGTATAAATAAAAAAAGTACGACGTTTTGCGAGTCATTTTTCCTGCTAGGTACACACTTTTAATATGGAAAATTTAGACCACAACTTTTCTTACAGTCTTACTCTACCAGCTGTTTGTTACGTGGAATTGCTAAGTTCGGTTTATTTATATAATTGGTATAAAAATAAATTATGAATATAAAGTGCTAAAATGTGGTATAGTTAAATACTGTGTATAGATTTCGGTTATGTCATCATAAAATAATAATAATTTTACATTTGATGGGTGGCTCTCCATACATGTGAGGATGGGATAAAAATATTTTTTAATTCCACCCTATTGTGAGGGATATCTTTAAACAGATATTTTTAAAATAAAGGCAAGGTTTGATACATTACTTTTTTACAAAGTGAACTATTTTCGAGTAATCGGCCTCCAAAGTGGTTTATAAGTTGGTCCCCACCCTAGCATTTCTAAACTATGAGACTTAGAAACTTGCAATGTTCCAGGCTGATAGATCACGCTAAATATACTCTTTAGCAAAATTATATTAAACGATATCGGACGGTATATTTTCAAGTAATTTGAAAAAAAAAAACTATTACGCGTTTATAATAGATATGGAACCCTCCATATACATGTCCTGGTTAGGTTATTTTGTATTAAATAAAGTTCACTTTTAAAAAGTACTCGCTGCTTCGCATCTTTAGTGTGAACTGATGCTGGGATAGCGAGAAGTGCTCTAACTTCCAATGTTAATTTTAAAAACACTCCTTTATTTATGGTCTAGACGTACCATAGACTAATTGTCTGTTTGTCCACAGCTGGCGTACGTGATGGGCATAGAGTACGAGAGCAGAGGCGCCATGCTGCCGCCGCAGGTCAACATCTCCGAGCGGGGTTATGTGCCTACCGCGCTCCAGACTTTTAGGTACATTAAATTATCTAATATTATCAAAATATATAGTAGAATAGTTTGAACCTTTGTTAATATGTACCGTGGAGATTTTTACGTTCAAAGTTCAAACCCCAATGGAGGATCTAAGATCCATAGGTAAGATCAAACACTTGCATAAATTTAAATCATGATTAATTAGCAGTGTGTATTACTTATCTTAAAATATAAGGTTTTCCATACCTATGACAAAATATAATAGTATTATGATAACGTCCTTGATATATTGCTATTATAATAATATTATTGTAGTAAATGAGCAATTTAGGTCGTTGATATACAAAGACGTAATGTAGTCTCCAACTATGTAAACTAGAGATGAAGTAAGCCCTATACAACCTTAGACGTATATATTATATTATTTTAGACTCGCCATCAGACATGTTGAGACAAACAGTGTCACTAGTTAAACGGCCCCACTTTTGAGATTTTTGGGGCTATTTTGACATTTGAAATATGGTAAAAACAAGATGTCAGACAGCCATCCATTTCAAGTACTGTGAAAACCACTTTTTACTGTATGAAGATTTGTTCTGTCAAATGTACGACATAGCCTATCTTGAGTTTTGAAATATTTGTGTATAGTATAAAACAAAAAAAAAATCGAAAATCGGTGCCCAAACGACGAAGTAATCGTTCAATACATAAAAAAATACGGGTCGAATATTATTATAATCTCCTCCTTTTTTGAAGTAGTTAAAAAAATTGTGGTTAGCTCAGGTAGCTATAATATTTAAATAAATAAGTCTGAAATATAAAGTAGAAACTGTCATAAATTGTCCGGCTATCAGTCTGTCTGTCTGTCACCACGCTGTATCTCCTTAACCGTGATAGATAGACACTCGAAAATGAAAATGATAAAAAATGAAAATGAAAAATTATATTTACAAAAGAAACAACAAGATATTTTCGGAAAGTCGAAGTAGAAAAAGCTACCACGGTTTCAACCCAACGCCGAGAAGAACCGGCGGCGCGGCGTAAGAAACTCGCAAATTTATTTACAGTTGATGTATTTCGGTTACTGCTATGACTTTTTGATGTTTTGTACGGAACCCTGAGTTAGTCTGATTGCACTTGGCCGGCTTAACTTATGTGTAACTTCAATGTACAGGGTGCGTCTACCGTGCACGGGGTCCCGGAGTGCCGAGATCCTCGTGACCATGCAGCTAAACATCTCCGCGCCAGATCGAGACCACAAGGATGTCAGACTCACCTTCAAAAGGAACAAGATTTGTTTGAAAGGTATGTAGTGATTAGGCAACTTGGCATTGCCACGGTCCAATCATAAGAAATAATTATCTATATATTTTAATAATGTTATCTTTGAAATGACTTACTTTCATTTCAAGGTAGGTTGGTAGGCATCATGTACAACGACGTCCAAAAAGTGTATAAAAATACCAAATTTGAATAAAAATATTTGAATTTTGTCATCCCTGTCAAAAGCGTGGAGTTTCGGCGGGGATGTGAAAGGATATCTGTATTTGGACTTCTTCCTTATGTTTGTGTTGTTTCGGTTCATAAAGTCTGTGGTAGACTATTGACTATTAAAATATTATATTCGTTAACGTACACACTTTCCCAAATACAGCACAACTGCAAAAAGCGTGCTATTTTGAAATCCCTAGGATATTTCAGTAAAGCGTCTACCACATTAGGTACTGAATCGACTGACTTGAGTCATTGACTGCACTGACGATTTACTTGGACTTTGACTAGACTTTGGAGTTTAGGCTTGACGATATTTTAGAAAAACGGTGTTGAAAACTTCAAAACGATTTTTTTCCCGCCTCTTTAACTTAACACTGGCAATGGTTTAATGTTATATCATAATAAAAAAATAGTTGCCCTAAAAAGTTAAAATACATTATTGACACAAAAATACATTATTGGCCCTAAAGAAAACTTGCGTGAAAGTGAGTTATTGTCAAGTAACCAAAGGTTAAACTGCTCCTGACTCCATCTTCTTATAAAGAGAAGACATAGAGAGGGAGTAAGAGAGAAAGTAAAGTAAAACACGCACTTGTGATTCCAACAAATTAAGGAACCTCGTAGCTTACATTTTTTTTACTTTAAATCATTTATTGCAAGAATGTGGTATACATGAGAACTTACCAAATTACAATATTATAAAGATCCTACATTTTGCTACAAGAGTGGCGTGTGCAAATCACAAACATCCTAAAGTGGCCTAAAATGGTCTCAGAAATCAATTAGTCATGTTTTTTTCAATAGTATTTGCTGAATGGCCGACAAGTGTCACGGGAATTTCCCTCCACGTAAATCACGTAACCCCGTCCTGTCCATTCGTCCGCATATTTAAGCTGTATGAAAATTCACAAAAATATGACGTAGTAACCAGTTCAGCTAAGTTGAAAATTGTTTTAAAAAATAAGTGACATAAGCCAGATCCTAATAAGGCTTAGGTACTCAAAAAAAATACTATGTACTTTTTACAACAAATCATCTAAAACAAGAGTTTGGTAAAATTTTTAGGTTACTTAATGTAATTATTAGACTTTAGATTTCAATTCAAAAAAGACTATAGGTATTTTAAGAAGACTATTATAATAATTTGAAAACTAATATTTCTGAAATTAACCGTTTAAGAATTATCTTACTGAAAGTAGGTAGGTAAAGCATAAATTACCTAGTACCTACCGAATGTAGGTAAAGCATAAAAATTTGGTGTTTCATTACAAATGGCGCTTTATGGACATTTAATTATAAAACAACATAAGTAATTAATTTTAAGCTTTAATTAAACTTATTATTTACGACAGCTATAAAAACGCAAACTTATTACTTTTTTATTTTATTAAATATCATAAATAAAAATGCTAACTAGGAATTTTAAATTTGGGGCCTATTTTACAGTTTCATTATTTTTGTCGGCAAATTTTATGAAAATTTTCATAAAGTATCATTGGCTAACTGAAAGAATCATATAAAGTTAGGGTCTATTCACACCGCGACAATACATGACGCGACGCGGCGCTTCATTTTAAAGATAGCTATTCAAAATTAGACTTTATATATTTAATACATACATACATACATATAATCACGCCTTTTCCCGTAAAGGGGTAGGCAGAGACCACTTTTTGCCACTTTCTACGATCCTTACATACTCCTTTCGCTTCGTTCACTTTCATTCCCACCGTCCATTCCTCATCTTACATTCAACGTAGCGAAGCGGCTCTACATGGTCCGCTTTTCACCTCCGCGAGAAACGAGACGTGATGGGTGGTGAACCACATCGCCGCCATTTTGGATAATTAAATTATTTTTATGATTATCCGTTGCGTTTCCACGGATTGGTGGAGAGGGTAGGAATAGGGAAAGGGAAGGATAGGTGGTGCGGAAAGGAAGATTGTTAGAGTGGGAAATAGGAAATGTAGGATATTACCGCCCAGGAGGGCAAGGGATAGGACAGTAATAGCTAGGGAAGCCGGGGTCGCATACCCGTATACTATACCACAACTACCGGACAGGTAAGTTGGGATGAGTATCCCATGACATACATACATATATTTAATAACTATACAAAAATATACACGTTTCATATGACATCAGTCAAACACTGTATATGCGCTGCAGTATAATTTGACATTCGAACTATAACAATGAAACGTGTATCTTCTTGGGTTATGATTAAAGTTCAATTTTGAACAGCTTCATTTAAAAAATGCAGCGGCGCGTTGCGTATCGTTTCGTTTCGGTGTGAATTGACCCTAACGTTATTTTAAGTTTCCCCTCTACCAATCACATTTATGAGCATATAAAGCAATATACCAAAGTTTTGCCCACAAACACTTTGTCTGACAATAATAATAACAATAAATTTTCCCGCCTTCGCTGAATGGTGATATTCAAAATGGCGGACGCATTACGTCATATCTAAGTGACATTATCCGAAACTCCCGATATATTCCCAATTTTTCGCTTACGGGAGTCATAGAATTGAATTTATTGCCTTTTATTGCACCCTGTATATTATTAGTACAATTTATAAGGCACAGTTGTTGTAAAGTACTTTTTAGATAGTTGGAAATCTTGAAATACCTATGTCGGTAAAGAAAAATATATTATTAACAATGGTCTATTCTATATCATAGCTGCTGCTGCTAGAATATTTTTTAACATAATGTAGGTTTGTAAATTAATTACATAGTAGAGATCACCTGTGGTCGAGATTCGCCGATATTCCTTCTAATGTTATAAATGTGAAAGTTTGTGAGGATGGATAGATTTTGTCACTCAAAAACTAATGAACGGATTTCGATTAAATTTAGTATGTTAGTAGTCATACTCTGGATTACAACATAGGCTACTTTTTATACTGAAAACGTACAGTATTTCCGTAGGATACCGTGGGAAGCCGCGGCCAAAAGCTAGTAAGTCATAACATAATTTTAAAGTTCTAACTTTAAAAGCGTTCTTTTGCCTATTAGATAGAAAAAAACTTGACCTAAAGGCCATCAGTGCAATTTCCCGCTAAGCGCTTAAATTTTATCTAATGCATCATTTTTGAGGTTATCGAGCTCAAAAATTAAAGTGCTTCTAAAAATTTTCACTGATAATTTTCTTTCATCAGAGCTCGGAGAGCTCAAAAGTCTGATGAAAGTTTAATAAAACACTATTTTTTTAATTTCAAACTGTCATAACTTTTACTAATGAATCGGAACTAAAGAACCGATTTTCACGCGTTTGGCGACAATCGATACAGTTTTTCATGTCCTTTGAAATAATCGATGATAAAATTTTTTTCGATGAAACATTTCTGAGTATTTTTTTAAGAAAACCGAAAAAACACTTTTTTGGTTTTTTTCCTGCACGATATCCCTCGAACGAATCAACCGATTTTGACCAAATTAGTGGCAATCGACGTAGCTTTTTCAAGATTAAGAGCTGATTAGTTTTTGGAGTTGATCGATAAAGCCGTTTAAAAGTTATTCCAAAAAACCACTTTTAAAAAATATTTTTTTCATACTTTTTTTTTTGAGATTTCTTGAAATCTATCTGTCCGAATCGATCCAAATTGTATTCAAAATCTAAGTTTGGCCAAACCCTTTCGAATGGCGTCAGCTGCAATATAATCGGTCAAACCGTTCAAAAGTTATAAGAGGTTTACATACTTACACACACACACACACACACACACAACATACATACATACATACAGACATAGTGACACCGCGGGGGTAGGGAAGCTTCCTGTGACCTCAGAACGTCGAGATCTGATGAGAATTCGATTTTTGCAAAACGGGGTAAACCAATAACTTCCCGATTTTTAAAATCTTAGATTTTAGGGAAGTTAAAAAGAAAATATATGTGAGTTAATGTGACAGATTAACAAACGTCAACGTGTAACAAAATTGTATCTATAAAATGCGTGTTGTTGTTATTTTTCACACACGCCACACCTTCCTCCACTTAAACTTTAACCCCCTTATTAATAAACTATGATTAGCGACAGAACAACTTTACTCCAAGACTTACGCAAAGATTAGGCAATTATGGTATTAATAAACAAGGAGTAAGGACGGAGTTAACTAATCAAAATTTACTCTCGGAGTAAAAGTTACTCCGCGGCGCCACATGGTTTAACGCTTGAGTAAGCATAGATTTGTATTGTATTTTCAACTTCTATTAAGATATTTATACTAAACATAACCTAAATATATTTTCATATTTGTTTGGTGTTCGTTCAAATACTTACTAGTGTCTGATTTTGTAATTATTAAGGATTAAAATGAATAGAGATTATTTCATTGACGATTTAAGAATGATAGAAGGAATTGAAGAAATATTACCATTAACAAGGCATATGAAATTGTATAAAGCTCGCAATAACCCTTTTTATATAAATATAACATTTTATATGAATTTTTATATAAATAGCACAAATTCTAAAACCACTATTTTGATTTCAACAAGAGAAATACAGAATTTACATATGTTCGCTTGTGTTATTACTTATTTATGATTGACAAATAAAAGTGTCAAATTTCAAAATTTTGCTTACTGTCAGTGTCTTTTAATCGACATTTCATTCGTTTTAGTTCATTTTATTCATTCTTTTCATGTGTGTTGCCATAACATACACCTTAATCTCAGAGTAAGAATTGTATTGTTACTCCGAACCTACTTCGTATTTATTAATACCGTTATTAACACGTAGCTATTCTGTGACTAATCTAGAATTAACTATTCCCGGTGTAACTTTGGAGTAAGAGAAGAATAAGTAATTTTTATTAATAAGACTGTAACTGTGCCAAAATATATGATACTTCCCCACTCGCACAATTCACGTAAAACTATACTGAAAGTTTTTGCTTCTCTTATTAACACAATATACTCTGATGAAATTAAATTTCAGCAACACAATATATTTTCCTAAAATTAATTAGCTATTGATAATTTTAATCATCCTTAGTTGTTCCCTTGCAGAGCTCTATATTTTCGAGACGACTCTCATATTACATTATTAGCATTACAATAATTGTAATCATTTTATGCCAGAAGTTAATATCAAAGGTAATAAGCATCCTCATTTCTAATATCATTTACTGGGATTCTTTAAACGACTTTCCGTAACCAAGGAGTTTGCGGATGAGCGGAACTTTCCTCACTTCACAAATCACTCCCTCTTTATTAGCATGTAGACGATTCCGTAGACGCAACAGGATATTTAGGGGAGTCCCCTTTTTAATGTGTTTACAACGATGTATCGATTGTTCTATTGTACTTTTATTTGACTTGAGAATTTTTTGGCGTATTGTATTGTAAATTTGTAACTTGTAAGATAATTCGAAAGCATTTGTTCGTTGAATTGCTTTAGAGATGCGATTTTAATTGTGTTTAAGATTTAGAAAACTTATGAACTGAAAGATTATGGTCAATGACGAGATGGATGGTAAGCCAGGCTGGTTAAGGGACTGTATATTGAGGACTTTGGTGGAGACATTTGTCTAGCACTGGGATGGCTAGGGTAAATAAAATAAACAATTTTAGCTAAGTGTAAAAATTATATAGTAGAGAAAAAATGGTTTGACACTTTATATTTATGCAGAAATCTTTAGCGGAATCACGCTGAGTGTTCGTAAAAACATTTTCGCCTAAGCGCCTATATTTAGTAAAAGCATTTCCATAAAAATGAACGGCCCTTAAGCGGTAACCGCCATAACGCTGATAAAAACAAAAAATCGCTTAATAAACGTTTGACTTTCTAATAAAGACATAGCTTCTAAACAGCTTATCCAAAGCATTGAGTTGTCATTTTTTTCTATCGTGCAATCTATTGACACCCACTAAAATATTTGGCTACACGGAGTTAACAACGATAATTTAGGATTATGTTTTTGTTCAAGATCTCTATCTCAAGCGCGACATGTGCCGCGTCGCGACTGGGGTTTTTATGTCTGTTGAATCTGTTACATAAAAGCCTTTAAAGCGTATTCACATTACGCGATACGATAACACTAATCGCGCGAAAGACATGGAGAAAGAATGAGAAATATGTTTAAATATGAAACCTGTCTTTGTCATCATCGGTGCAATATCGGATATCGGGTCTTTGGATATCGGAATGAGTGATGGGAAGACACACTTTATTTCGATGAATAAGAGCGTTTCCGGTCCGATAAGCGATATAGGGTGACACACTCAATTGCTAGCCCTGTACCAAATTTTCAGCAACCCGAACAAATAGTAGAATATAATAAGCTTCTCTGTAATTAATTTTTGTTTCCACTTAATATAAACAAAACTGGAATCTACTGCCTGCGACACCATACTTTAAACTATAAAGTATTTTCCTCTGTAATAATCGAGGTTAAATTTGGACCATTTCTTGAAGTGTTGATAATTGGTACTCTCACCCTATATATCGTTATTGCGGCCGAAATTGTGTATTGATACAATATATACCACTACTACAATATCTTTGTCATTACACAACGGCAACAATATCGGCACGCTATTGGTTATCGGCTTGGATAATAAGAAGACGCTTTTATGCCGACGACATAAGATCATTTCTGGTGATTGATCATTCCGATATCGGCTGTAATTTGAAAACGCTCACAGTTTTAAAACAATTTAATCTTCGATTGTGTTATTAAGTTATTGTTATTTGTATCTGCTGGGATATTCAAATTGGAGTCAGGTGTACGTGATTTATCACTGCATCAGTTACCACAAGTTATTCGATCCGATTATCCAGCAGATCCCGCATAGTACGGTGAACCCGATATTGACGGATTTGGGGAATATTAAACAGGTGTTTTCATATTTATTTTCTAACTTCTGACGCAAATACTCAAAGGTTTTATGTGACATCGTATCTTCCAAACGAATGTAGAGATTTTGATGCAGTTTTTGGTTTCTGCTTTATGAAAAACAGGGACACTAAACTTTTTATACCGAATGTTAAGACACCTTTATTAGACGACCTTTACTTAAAAAAAATATTTATGAAGTATTTTGGTTATCTGACTTAATTGTACAAAATTTTCTGGTAATTTTCAACAAAGTATGTATATTATAATGATATTATTATTATATAATGACTATTTTGAAGCCAACATAAGTCTAGTTCATAATATTGGGGAAACACAGTCAGGGTCGGGTCTAACCACACAATTAGGGCAGGTATTTTGACGGTGGTTTTCAACGAGACAGAGCTCCGCGCCCGTCTGGAGTGCGTGTTCGTTTTATATTATTTTTATTATGAAAATCTAGATGTTGGAATACTTACGTTTGAAATCATTTTTAAGTCTATAAGAGTGAATTTCAAACCAAGAAGATTATCACTATCATCATGGACAGCAAACACTTTGAGTAGGTACAATACATACGAGAATTGTTTAAAACGAAGGAGTATGAAATTTGGCACAGTTAAAGTGTATATGGAAGAAAGTATGCAGAAAGCTAATGTTTTTAAAAATAATACTTAGAAATATATATTTATAAAAATTACGCAATCTTACGCGGTCACACTCGTACGTTGAAATTTGAAGCGTGACGTACTGAGACTGATTTTTTTTTAACATCCTACAAAACAGAGGAGTGTCTGACTATGTGTATATGTTCGTGGCATCGTAGCTCGTACACCGATGAACCAATTTTGAACTAGTTTTTTTCGTTTGAAACCTTACATGATGATGAGAGTGTTCTTAGCTATTATTCATCATCATCAACTCTCTCTGATGATCACTACTTGATAATTCGTGGATATCTTTTTTTTTTTATTAAAATTACTTGGCCTCCAGGTCTGTCTACGGTGGTCCACAACGAGACGGCGCGGCTGGCGGGAGACGCGGGGCGGGGCGGGGGCGGCGTGTTCTTTGCTGCCGGGGGCTGCGCAGCCGCGGCGCTCGCGCTGCTGGCGGGGGCCGCCGCGGGCACCCTATACAAGAGAGGCAGCAAGGCGCGCCATCATGATTCTATACAGTGAGTAGACTTTTTAAAAAGCCTCCGTGGTCTAGTGGTTAGAGCATTGGCTCTCGACTCGGAGGTCGTGGGTTTGATTCCCGCATTGGAACAACAAAAAATGTTGTTTCCAAGTTTGGTTAGGACAATGCAGGTATAACGCGTTTCAAATGAGAATAGGAACGTCAATGACCTTTTTCTGTCAAATATCACTTGAAAAGTGCGATTTTCAGAAAAACTTATGTGCATATAAATATTAATAGTATTGCATCGAATTTAAATAAAAACCTTAAATAGTAAACAATTATCTAAACATAAATTTAACTTTCATAACAGTCTAAATTCGAAACAATATGGCGCCGACTCGATCCTATTCTCATTTGAATCGCACTATATCTGATTGTCTGACAAGAAAGATGATCCATGCGTGGGATGGGCATGTAAAAAGTCGGAACTGCGCCTGATCTCTTGTCAGTCGTGTCGGTTATCCGCCCCACTGGATTACGAGAGTAAAGGAAGAGAGAGTGTTCTTGTATACTGCGCACACACTTGGGCACTAAAAAATTACTCCTGCGTAACTGGCCTGGTTTCAATGAAGCCGGCCACCCTCACCGAGATCAGTGGGGAGTTATTATTAGACTTTTTGACGTGATAACGTCTTATACATCGATGAACGCCGGCTGCACGCACAAAAAATTGTCACGTTCCGCCTGAGCCCAGCGTGCAAGCGAGAGCGCTGAGCAAGCGATAGAGAGGCACGATCGATCTAAGCGTTCGGCTTGAGATGACGTTGCCACGTAAAATTATCTTCCGTAAACCGACAAACAATTTTTTAAATAGTTATCTGTTCTGTCTTAACTTATAACTAGAATAAATACCTAAATAACTACACTTGCACCTAGAACCTACACGAACATCGGCAACACATACACCTTGCAACCAAATGGGACCGGCCGATTGAATAAAAAGAAAAACAAATAATAATATGTAAACTGAATTTGTCTATATTTTTTTTCCTTTCAATCGTCCTTTTTAGTATTTTCCCTGGTATTTTCCCAATATTACTCACCGTTTAAACGTTACCTTAACTTCTACGATTGTTTCAAAACCAAAGTTAGTCAAATCCGTCCAGCCCAACAGGGGATTGGGAATTTTAAGGACCAGGAACGCTAATAAACTTGTAACTCCTCTGGTGTTGCCTAGTGTGTCTCCTCGTTTCCTGGTTTCTTTCATAAGAAAAGCCGTTCGTTAGCAAGACATTGGAATTGCAATCCATTTTTTATAGAAAGTTTGGCCCATCATAAATTCCCATCAACTCCTGTGTTTCTTGAATTTGACCCCGAGATTATCGCGAACAACAAATAACAATATCAGATAGATTATAGGAATATTCTTAGTACTTACTATACACTACCTAATACTTATAAAATACGAACACTACACAGTAAATAGGAACAGACAACCTTTAACAACATTGGGGTAACTGACGTTACCCAAACTTTACACAAACGCGACAGCCAGACTCAACACCCAAAGTCTCCCAAAGTCGATACCTGCAGCGTTCAACCTTCAAAAGCTTTGCTTTTGTTGGTATACAATAGTACACAATCAATGTCCGTGTTTCGCGGAAAAAAGCGCTTGTTAGCGCTTGCTAGCGCTGAAAGAAAAAATAACAGATTATCGACCAGGACACGTTTACTAACTTCAATACCGCTAACATATCCGCCATTTTGCTTATATTTTTTCTTAGCGCTTTTTTCCGCGGAACACTCCCAATATTTATCTGGACTGCACTGTAGTTAAGCCCATTCTGAAAGCTAGACACCACGATTCTAAGCAATTTAGGTACGATTCATCATCATCAGCGTCTGACTCATAAACTGAGCGTCAGTTCACACTGACATGCGACGCGAGGCGACGCGGCACTGCATTTTTAAGATAGCTATTCAAAATTGAACTTTATATTTACTAGACAATAAGATACACATTAAATTAAACACCGTTTATTTCAAGTTGCAGAGACCGCGTTAGTAAACAAGGGGTCGAATTTCGAGCTGGACCTGTGTGGATCTTTTTTTGAACTGAATAAGGTTCAATTTTGAATCGTTATATTAAAAATGTAGCGCCGCATCTAGTTGCGTCTCGTTTCCGTGTGAGTTGACGCCTAAGCTGACTAGAATATTAACTAACTGTATTATCTTTTACCGTGACATTGTGCACTGTTGAATGAGATCGCTATATGATGATGCGATTCAAATGAGAATAGGATCGAGTCGGCGCCATATTGTTTCGAATTTAGGCTGTTATGATAGTTAAATTTATGTTTTGATAATTGATTACTACTTGAGGTTTTTATTTTAATTCGATGTAAGACTATTTATATTTATATGCACATAAGTTTTTCTGAAAATCGCACTTTTCAAGTGACATTTGACAGAAAATGGTCATTGACGTTCCTATTCTCATTTGAAACGCGTTATATCAGTGGCGAAGGCTGCTTCTCCTTCATAGGGAAGCCGGAGCCTGTATAATAATAGGTAGGGATTTCTATGAAGGTTTTCAAAAGGTTAGTGACAAGGGATCGAGTTATAGGAACTCTACGCCACTGTGATGTTTGTATGTATGTTCCACCGTAACGCCTAAACTAGTGATCCTATTCTAATGATTGAGGTGTCAATCGATTTGAAATAATATCTTAATTAACTTAAACAATGAGCGAGCTGATGATGATGAATTATAGCTAAGAACACACGTCACGTCAGCTTTCAAACAAAAAAAACTAGATCCAAATCGGTTCATCCGTTTGGGAGCTACGACACCACAGACATATACACAGACAGACACAACAAATTTATAACACCCCTCTTTTTGCGTCGAGGCAAAAACTGTCCCCACTTAAATTGCCCCACTTTTGCGGTTGTTTGGGGCCATTTTGACATTTGAGGTATGGTGAAAACAAGATGGCTGACATTTGAGTTATGGTGAAAACAAGATGGTGTAACTTTCGTTCGTCAAAGCCCTATCTTCAGTTTTGTTGTCTTTGGGTTTTTGACTTTGTTTACTGTATCTTTGTATTCAGAAGTTTAGATATTTATTGCGATCATTATTTACGATAAAAATCGCTCAACAGCGCTGTTGAATCTTGCGAGCGCACACATACTCACGTGTTTACGTTCAACCACGTTTTTTTTTTATTTTTTTATTTTATTCAATAAAAATACATTAAATAACTTAAATTTCTAGCCCGCCAAACTATTAAGTTTATTGGCGGATACGCACTCTTAACATAATTATTTTCTACTGAATTAGACTTAACTACAGCAACTTAGGTTATACTATATTACGGGTAAGTACAACAACAATTATATTTATTGTGTGGGTGAGTGTGTGAGCTAGTGGGTGAGTGTATGAGAGAGAGTGACTAACAAAAGAAAGATACATAATTCTAAATAGTGCATAATTTATATAATTATATTATGTTACGGGCAACTTGACAAGTCCGGGCACTATTAATAATGGCCGGTCTGTATTCATAATGCCCGACTCAATTGGGCAATGTGATTAAAACAGCATCATTAATCATTTTTCCCGGCCATTATGAATAATGCCCACCCTATATTGGGCAAAGTAATAAAATATGTGAACTGTAGTGTTTTTGTTTATTTGACTTGACTGACGTCTGCAGTCGTTGAGGTCACTTAACTTGTGTTAAAATATTTTGGAAAGGAAAATGTTTAAGAACAGGTCGAGCAGTAACTTTATCGATGGTTCGTTTAGTATTCGGATATTCAGTTACTGATAACACTCCACAGCAATCTGCATACTCAACACCTGATAAGAGCACATCCTTACGCCGAACAACACTATTATGCATATTGCAGATCATGGGAGCGTGGCGAGATTAGTATGCATAGTCAGAGAGTTTAGAATAAGTTAGTTTTGATACCCCCAAATAAATGGGAAAGACTGATAACCGTCTTATTAAAATATATTTATCTTCTTCATGTATCTATTGTTTTTACCACATTAGTAAAATAATATGGGCACAAAGGAATATTATACTTTAAATCTTGTATTTTGGTTTCTCGAAAACGGCTGCAAGTATTATCATTAAATTGTCTTGGAAACCAAGGAAATTTTTATTTTTAGCTATGTTTTTTCTTTCGTTGTGAAAAAATATTTCGTCTCTATTACTCGTATGTCAGTTCGATTGGTATGTGTATAATGTATACCTAGATAGCTTTTATTTTGTTCGAAAATTCGGAATGTGGTGCGTTCTAATCCCGGTCTTATAAATATTTTTGTGATATTTTTTTAATTATTATCAGAACCCCGAGCCAAGTTATATAGTTATAGTTATATTAGATACACGATACTATTTATTATACACGAATGACATTCCCATCTAATTAGATACTTTGGCATTATCTACTGGTAATTATAGAAAATAGAATAAGCTATGTGTTAATCCAGAGCTTAAGCTACTATGTACTATACGTTCGTAGTTTTTGCGTGAAAGAGTAAAAAAACAAACACAATCATCCATCCATCCTCAAAAAGTATCACATTTAGTAGTAGGATTGTGAAACTGGATAAAAGTAAAATATTAGGAAACCTCATTTTAATACATACCAATTTGTGTATAAATTAATAAATGTATTCGAAATAATTATTTGTAAAGTAGATAATAATATGTTTAATTCTGACATTGCAACGCCCGATGTTTACAATTTAATATAATACAATTAGTTTACACGCAAGTTCAACTACCTCTATTTAACTGAAGATAATATGCAATATGGCGACGTCACAGCCACTGCAGTAGTGACAAGATTGTAATGGAGTTTCAGCAGCATATGTATTATTATTGTATTTCACAACATATTATATCTAAGTTATATTAAATTTCCATGATATGAAAATTGTATACTTGGGTTCATGTGCAGTCGAGGGAATTTAATGATAAAGTAGTCACAGAACATAATATTATTTTGAATCAAACTTCTAAATAAAATCCTCATTGAGAGCAACTATGACCCAATTAAGTTAGTTTACATGTGACTTAATGTTAGGTAATAATTGAATTGCTAAAATTAAATATATTATTTTAATTCAGCTTATAATATTCACCTAACAAGAACTCTCAGAAAGTGTTCTAAAGATTTCCTTTTTTTTTTTGACATTCAAACTCTTACAATAAACCTTTATCTTCTTGTGTAATAAATAAAGTTCAATTTTGAACAGCTCCACGTATCATTTCGTTTCGGTGTGAATTGACCCTAAGGATATGATGTACATTTGACAGAAAAATCTTCTTACAAGATAAAGTTACGCCATCTTGTATTTCATAAAATTTTGTCAATCACATGATGGCTGTGGAAAACAAATTTCAAGATGACCAAGTATGTCAAATCTCGTCGACTGCCCCAATTATTTGGGGTTATCCCCAAAAGTAGTACATTTTAAGCGTGGACACTTTTTGCCTCAACATGTCTCGACTATATATACTTCTATACATAAATAATATAAACAAAGAGGAAAAAATTCTTTGTTTGTTTGTTTGCATTGAATAGGCTTCGAAACTACTATACAGATTTTGATGGAATTTGGTACAGATATACATTAGACCACGGGGAAGGACAAATGCTACTTTCATCGCGGCAAAATGTACATTTACCGCGGGATTTCGCAATGAAGTCGCGTGCAACATTTAGTAATATATAAAATATCTAAGAGTATATTATAAAATGTAACACAACGCGTGGTGGCTGGTGTGAATTCACCTAACTGGCCGATGCAAGAAAAGGTCAAAATATGCAAAACATGGACGTCGGTAAAACGAAAAATCGGTTCTCTTCACCAAAAACAAAAAGACTACCGTATCAAAAGATGGGTATGCAGTAGTAAATTTTAACGACCGTTCTGTGATAAATGATATGCTCTATAGTCTACGCTCCTCTACAACCTATGCTCTATACTCTTTCCTCTATGGTACTCTATCGATAGATAATAAATTACTCGCTGACGTTTAATTGCGCTCTCTAGTGTTCGCGGTGAAAAATTGTCTATGGCATTTGTTAGCATACCAACAATGGAGGTTCTATCTTTTACGAGTATCGACTAGCTATTTATTGGTTGTAACTTAGATATGAGATAATGGTTGGGCTGTGAATATCATTTGTTTGCTAGATTACACTATTTATGATCGATTTTTTACAAATACATACAGATACTTACGCCCTTTTTTTAAAATAGGCGTAGTTAGACTGTGACTACCGAGACCGGTATCTAGAAAGATCTAGGCAGATAATAAACTTAGGCCTTTTACATCCGTTAATACATGATTTATACAGTATTCTCCGAGCAAAGTAACCACTCTTGAAATACTGTAGTGCCTGGGACAGTTGGTTTTTAAATGTCGTATAGTTGTCCAAGCACATACGGCATTCTCACAACATAGTCAGCCTAGTCCAGAGGAATGAACTGGTCAATGCGTCTGGGGCCAACTATGTGCGGGTTTCCTCACGATGTTTTCCTTCACTGTTAGAGCGTCCGTATAATGTACTTGAGATCTGAAAAAGTCTCATTGGTACACGCCACAACCTGGGATTTGAACCTGCACTCTCTCGAGTGCGAACAAAACGGTCTACCTACTAGGCCACGGAGCTCTTAGGCAGAGAATACGTCATAACAAATCTATTATCATGTAATGATGAACCACGTTGCCGCTAATAAATTTTAATCTGGGAAATCGATCTTTGCTCGGAGTTTTGATAAATTAAAAAAGAATACAAAAAATATCTGACAAAGATTTGAACCCACCATAGTCCGAATTTTCGAACAAAGCAAAAATTATACATACGTATACCAAACTGTCAATCGGACTGATAGTCGAAATTATTGATATACTGTTGCGCGATGAAAGAAAAAATATCGTATTGGGATTTCCCAGGGATATATATTTCTATTTTTCTCCTCCAAAACTCCCTGCATTCTAAATTTCATGATTAATACTTACAGCTGTTTTCAAGTAACCGATTATATACATACAATATTGTCTCGTTTAAAGTATAATATATCCGATAACAAGTCTTATCTCTACCCATTGTTACAGTACCTCGTACACCACAGCGGCGTACGGCAGCCACCAAAACGTCCTACTCCGGCTGGACACCCTCGCCCGCCCGCCCAGCTCCACGGGCTCATACGCTACTATAGCTAGCCTGCACAAGTTTCCTTTTGGTAAGTTAAAATGTCAGTTACGCAAAAACAGCGCCCTAAAAACTATCTGTTTCCAAAATGTGGAATATAAAATATCTAAAAAATTTTAAAGCTATTGCATAGATTTTATCGCGGGCTTTGAGCGCGGTGACCGAATCAAGAAATTCCGTAACGAAAATACCTAACACCGCTGAGCTGGGGTGAGGGTCTGATTAATTTGGTTACAATCGAGCCGCTGGTACTGAATCGCTTTCCGTCTAGTGTAACGTCCGTCTATGTGTTATTTAAATTAGTAGCAGGAATATTGAATTATTACAATGGTTTCGCCATCTATGTGTTCAAGCTTAAACTACGAAGTGTGTATGTTCCCTACACATTGCTGAAGATAATGAAGTACTTGATTGGTAGATGGCGTTGTACTTTTAAATAATATGTTTTTTATTTTAAAGTACAACGGAATGGAAAAAATGCTATAGTATTATTGTATTTATATTTTATGCAATAGCTTTACCGCGGCAATCCCCGAGTGCCACACATCTTTTTTTTAAAGTTTCGGACAACTTTGAGATCTGTATAGTTTGTTAGAAAAACTTATATAATATCTAGTTGTGTTAGTACTTATGGTTAACTCGCTAGTTATATTATTTAAATTTCCAACGAACGGACAGTCCCCGCTGTCGGCTATCTCCTTCAGAAGACCGTTACTGCTGCCTCGTATACGACGTAACGACGAAGACGCTTTTTGCGTAAAATGGCGCTAAAGCTATCGTCTTCAGTGTGAGCAAACATAGCTGAGGCGCTGCAAAAACGAGGCAGCTTTAACAGTGCTCTGAAGAATTGTAATGTGCCTTGTACGGCAGTATATTCATAGGTGAAACAAAAACATTGAGTACAGTTTTACGTTTTCAACTATTAAAGAACTGATGATCTTCAGCTGATTAGGTCATGGTTATCTTAACATGTTTTTTAAATATCGTTGAAGTAACACTGTACCAAATTTCGAAACGATCGGACATAAGGAAGTTAGTCAGATCCCCTCATCAACTAGAAAAGAGCTGATGACCTTCAAACGGCTGATCAGGTCATGGTTATCTTACCATGTTCTATAAATATCGTTGAAGTAACACTGTACCAAATTTCTAAACGATCGGACATAAGGATATTAGTCAGATCCCCTCATCAACTAGAAAAGAGCTGATGATCTTCAAACGGCTGAATAGATTTTCATGAAACATGGCTAAGAACACTTTCGATTAAGTCTTTATTTCAGTGCGCTTTCATTTGAGACCCCACTCGAGTATATTTGCAGACATTCAGTTTTTCTTTCCCACCTTCACCCCATGTCACACTAATTCACTTTTCAAACAAAAAAAATAAAATAAAAATCGGTTCATCCGATCGGGAGCTACGACGCCACAGACAGACACCTACACACACACACATACACACACAGACACGTTAAAATTATAACACCCCGTCGTTTTTGCGTCGGGGGTTAATAAAGAGGAATAGTTTCATTATTTGAATTGAATAGGCTCCGAAATTTCTGGACTAATTTTGATGGAATTTGGAAAAGATATAGAGTAAAGCATGGGAAGGTTATAGACTACTTTTTTTTACAGAAAAATGTACGGTTTCCTTAAGATTAACTTTTGTGCGCACAAAGTCGTGGGCAACATCTAGTAATTTCTAAAGTGAATTTTATAACTTTCGGCAAAAATCAAAGGTTTACATTACACAGACTTGGCCGAGCACTACCGTGCCCCCAGGTTGGTCCAACGCGAACTAAGAGGATTATGATCTGAAATCAAATTAAGCCGATTATGCCAGGTCAAGCTAATCTAAATTGAATATTAGTTATAGGACCTATATTATATCCCTAGGTGTTAATTTATATAATGTAGCCAGTAAATATAATAATGCAACTTCTATTAAAAGAAGAGGATATAAAAATACTTCATGGTTTCTTTAAAATCCTATTGTTTTTTATTTTGTACTAGATAACTATTAAATAGGTAGACCGTGTCCTTCCATGTGGTATATTATTCGACGACCTCTGTGGCTTAGTTGGTTGAGCGTGTTGGTGCTCAAGCCGGGGGTCGCGGGTTCAAATCCCGCCGAAGGAACAAAAAGTTTTTCTGTGTTCCTGGGTCATAGATAAAAAAAATATGTGTATAATATAATAAAAATCTTAAATATGTGTATAGTATAAAAGTATTAAATATATTTCCGTTGTCTGGTACCCGTAACACAAGTTCTTCGAGAACTTACCACGGGATCAGATTGACGTGGTGTGAAGCGTCCATAGATATTATTATTATTATTATATCTGTGCTAAATTTCATCAAAATCGGTTTAGTAGTTTCGGAGCCTATTCAAAGCAAACAAACAATCAAATATCTCTTTAACGTGGGAGAACCCCAAACCGAGTAAGTGAGGTCACTTACTCGGTTTGGGGATTTTAAGGACCAGGAACACAAGCGTTGCAACTGTCCATGGGCGGCGGTAATCACTCACCATCAGCGATTCGTCTGCTCGTTTGTTGGTCCTTTTCATTAAAAAGGACCTAACATAACCCCAATAAATTTGTAACAAACATGCGATTTTTATGAAAATATTTACAACTAGATCACGAAATCGCGTGCGACAAAAAGAAATTCTGCGGTAACCGTACATTTTGTTTCGATAAAAAGTAACCTATATCCTTCCCCGTGGTCTATTGTATATCTGTGCCAAATTTTATCAAAATCGGTCTAGTAGTTTCGGAGCATATTCGATGCAAACAAACAAACTTATCCTCTTCATTATATTAGTGAAGATATTAATCTAGTTTTTGTATGACAGGTAGCAGAAGATCACCTTCGCCGTACGCGACGACACACATCAGCGAGCATGTGTACGCCAAGCCCGAGTCGCGAGTGTCTTACTACGCCGCGTCGAACCTCACGCATGTTTCGCAGGTGAGTGGGTGAATTAGTAAGTAGGGAATACGTGAGCGGGAGAATGGGTAAATGTGTAAGTCGCGAGTATAATATTACTACGCCGCGTTAACCTTATGTTTCACAGATGAGTGGGTGAATTATGAAGGGATACGTGAGTGAGAAATTGGGTAAATGTGTAAGTCGCGAGTGTTTTAATATGCCGAGTCTAACCCCACGCATGTTTCGCAGGTGAGTGTGTGAATTAGTAAGTAGGGAATACGTAAGTGGGAAATTGGGTAAAGGTGTAAGTCGCGAGTATCTTACTACGCCACGTCAAAATTTACGTATGTTTTGCAAGTGAGTGGATGAATTAATAAGTAGGGAATACGTGAGTGGGAGAATAGGTGTAAGTTTCGAGTGTCTTAATAAGCAGCGTTCAGAACTGACGCCATATTTCACAGGTGGGTGGCAGAGTAATCGCTCCTATATTATGTTTGAAGATTGGAGACTAACCAAGTAGATTGATTGGGCATACTCGTTATCTAGTGGTAGAAAAATTAAATAATTATTGATAAGTGAGGTGTTATTTGTTAAGAAAATATAGCTCAATAATATAAAGCTTGTTAAACACGGTATACAACTTTAAGAAAATATACGTTATATTTTGAATTTTCCATGGCGTCATCGTAGAGACTCAAATACATTACCCCCCGGCGTGAAATCACTACATCATGGCAGCAAAATATAGTGTACCATCAGCCGTATGTGGTCTCTAAAACCATACTAAAACAGCAGTACAGCTTTTTCCTTTCCGCCTACTATCTAAAACATAATATTACTTCACTAACACGTCAC
Source organism: Glaucopsyche alexis (assembly GCA_905404095.1). NCBI lineage: Eukaryota > Metazoa > Arthropoda > Insecta > Lepidoptera > Lycaenidae > Glaucopsyche > Glaucopsyche alexis. Next base: position 5,415,076 of record FR990051.1, on the reverse strand, counting down.
CTAAAATCTATTCACGTCTCAAATCATAAGAAATTATTGTTTCCTGAAAGAATTCTCTGCGGGATAATTGCATTCTCTGCGAAAAATGTTTATCCCTAAACTCCACAGTCAACATGTCTGCGGTTTAATCTAGGTGACTTCCTTTGTTTAGTATTGGCTTAGTGTCACATCGATGCATTGGTATTTACTTTCTTATTTATAGGATTTCAGGCTTTCAGGCGTTCTATATTGTGAACTTTATAGTTTTGTATATCCGAACAAAATATACGTAATATTATTGATAATTTTTTCTATAAGAGATGTCTTCATCATCTAGACAGAATTATTTATATATAATTTTCAGGGCCAGAGCCAAACAAATGCATGCGATTGATATATTTAACGCTCGTGACACGCGTGCGATACGCCATTATCATTCATTTTTTATTTCTAACTGCGTCATCACAATTAGCAAAGGCATCTTGACTAAAGGCCTTTCAAATACGTGTCGAATAGTTTGTCGACAGTTTTGTCACTGCTTACTTCATATCGAGCGATAGAGACAAAATATTCAAACAATGAAACCGGAAATAAAGCTGCATAATCACCCATCTTCAATCACCGCTACTGTTTGTATGTTACGGATCTCGAATGTGAAGACAATCTATATGTGCTAAGTGTGTGTGTGCTAAATCTGTCAAACGGTATTCTCGTAAACGTTAAACCAATGTGAAACGTGCTCTGATCGGTCGAAACTTCATAAAATCAGTTCATGATAACATGTAGCTTCAGTTACAATACAATCAAAGTAAAGTGAAAGTCTACTTTAAATACGAGAATTGAGGTTCAGAGATCATAATTTTTACATGCCAATCCGACATATGGCACATCTTTTTGTCAATGAGGTGATCAGCCTGTATTGTCCCAACCAGACTTGACAAAACATTTTTCTTTTTCCAAAACGGGGAATGTACTCACGACCTTCGGTGTCGAGAGCTAACCCCTAAACCACTAGACCACGGATATGTCAATCTATAGTAACTTGGCTAGTCTACTGCGAAATCCATACATATTATGATCATTATTATAGCTTATCTTAATCACAGCCTATGTAGAACGTAAATCTCGCATAATTCAAGCCCAAAGCCCATAAAATGTATAAACCTTGTTTGGAATAAATAATGAGAATAAATGACACTGAAATGATCCACAAAATTGTTTGAAACGCCTTTTACAAATCCTTTGAGCTAAGCGGTGGAATTGCGTCGAGATGAGGCCTTTACCTCATTAAAGATCCAATTTACACGGGCCTCCCATCAGGTGATACTAACGCAATTACAGTACTATTGGAACACGGATAAAATATACCTGGATGAACTCAAATGGTTGCTGTATACTTTAAAAAATAATTTCGAATAACTAGACGTTTTGATATAAATCATTTTTTAGCATTATTGTGTATAAAGCGAAAGAATAAATTAAACCAAGCACATAAGGCGGAGCATACGAAAGAGTTAATAACCTTAAATATATAATAATATATAAATACATGAAGCAAAACTTTAATATAATAATAGCATGAAATTTGGCACAGTTGAAGTTTATGTGGAGACTCCTGTCAGTGGTCAGGAGTGCAGAAAGTTAATATTTTAAATAATGCTTAGAAATACTTGCATAAATATAAAGTTACACGCATTACCTCAGTGACACTACCATGCGTTTGTATGAACAACAGTTGGTTTTAATCTTTCTTTCACATTCCATTATAGACAATATTCACATATTTTTATTGCATATAGAGGCAAATAACCGTAAAAAGTTGAAACTTAAAAATTTTAATTAAAAATATGGTCGAATTTCGAGCGCTAGTCGACCTAATATTATGAAGCTATACTTAAGGACACTTGGGAAAAATATAAATATCTACTTATCTATACTAATATAATAAAGAGGAAAACTTTGTTTGTTTGTTTCTTTGCATTGAATAGGCTCCGAAACTACTGGATCGATTTTTAATGAAATTTGGCACAGATGTAGAGTAGATCACGGGGAAGGACATAGGCTACATTTTATCGCGGAGAAATATATTTCTCCGCGAAATTAACTTTTACGCGCACGAAGTCGCGAGCGACATCTAGTAATATTATATTTTGCTATACGGATTTCGCACCCGCGTCGTTAAAATATTCTAAAATATTAAGAGCATTAAAATATCACCTAATCACTATACAAGACTCTTCCAGCAACTCAACTTTCGTATCATTTCATTATTAGGCTTGGCATAAAACTGCGTTTTTAATTTATCATCCCTTTGTCCCTAAATTTGTAGGGTCGTCGAGTTTAAACTTCGGGAAATATGAAATACGATCTTTGATAATTACCGTAACACTCAAATTTGAACCATAATCATTTCAACATAAAGCCCATTTTTGAGCTATTCCCATCTGAACAAAAGTTTTGTTAGATAAACGTAGTGATTGAAGTTTTTGAGCTTGTTTTAACGTTCCATAGTCTCTGAATATTAAGATATATTTATGCTAATTGTTAAGGCCGAGTTTATCTTCTGAAATATACCAGAATAATATTTCAGCGATGTAGATTTTGTAATAATTAACAACTTACAAGGTGGAAAGTTCGTAAAAACTTAATAGTTAAATTTTAGCTTTTTCGTGGAAGTAAATTTAAGTTAGATATGTTCAAGGAAATGGAATATTTACCAGGTTATCATATTCACATCTGATCTAAGATTGACTATGTACTTACAAAATAATATGAATATCAAATTAGAACAATTATTCAGACCTGCTATGCATTCATTTTTGGCGATTTTTGGTGATTTAATCGTGAATTGAATTGTAGCCTCTTACAAGTACGTTGCAGTCAACAATCCTCATTTTACCCGACTACGGCGAAACCAAAAGGAAGGGCAATGAATTTAGCTGTAATTTAGCGGTCTATGTATGCCTCTATATAAATTTTTTGTTCCACTCTGGCGCAAAAACAACTGATCTTATTTTAATCAATGACGTGTCAAAAGATTTACAATAATGGCCCGGTTAACATATTTAAATTTCTATATGTCCCTACACACGTTGTTCTGTCTTAAATATGAACTGGAATGAATAACTAAATAGCACTCCTACACTTATTCCTACAACCTACACCTTTTCTAATATTTCTCACTGTTTAAACCTTCCCTGAACTTCCACAATCATTTTAAGACCAAAGTGAGCCAAATCGGTCCAGCCGTTCTCGAGTTTTGAGTACCTCCGAAACGGGAAAAGTATCCTATGTCCTTCTCCTGGTTTTAAGATATATCCCCATTAATTTTCAACCAAATCGGTTCAGCCGTTCTTGAGTTATAAATAGTGTAACTAACACGACTTTCATTTTTAACCGACTTCCCAAAAAAGGAGGCGGTTATACGTTCGGCTGTATATATATATTTTTTTTTTTAAATATAGAGTTACGTAGTCGGGTTATAGTTTTTATAAAAAATGTAGTTAGTCCTAATAAAAACACCCTATAGCTAATAAATCGTGGGACTGAGACAACAGTACTTACACTTACCGTATTCTCCAGCAAACCTCACCCAAGGATCGAGTCACGGATCCCGCGGAGCAGCTCCGTCACTTGACCACTCTGCGGTCGAACATCCGCCTCGAGATCCTCATCCATGAGGGAACCTTCGGCCGCGTGTACAAGGGAGTCTTCAAGAAGGGAGACACTTACGAGGAGGTGGTGGTGAAAACGGTGTCGGGTAAGAGAATTTACTTTTTTTTTACTTTTAGCTCTTTCTGTCTAATAGTAATTGTGATAATATAATATCTGTTTAGGCGATATTCTTGTCGTAATGATGAAATGTATGATTTAGACTACAAAGCAAACGTTCCTTATTAAAAACTAACTGATGCCCGCGGCTCCGCCGTACAGTAACCCACGGGAACCGTATGTGTCCCGCGATAAAAAGTTGGCCTATGTCCTTCCCCATGGTCTACTTTATATCTGTGCCAAATTTCATGATAATCGGTTTAGTAGTTTTAACGTGAAATTGTAAATAAATTATCCCACGGTAACCGTACATTTACCTGCGATAAAAAGTAGCCCATGTCCTTTCATAGGCTATAGACTATCTGTGTACCAAAATTTAATTTCAATCGGTTCAGTAGTTTTGCCGTGAAAGACGGACAAACAGACACACACACTTTACCATTTATATTATTAGTATAGATACTCAGATGAAGTGAGTCATCAATGCAAATAGCTAGGGAACTGGTGGCATTTTGGCAGACACGATAGTATAATTTTTGATTTTTTTCCTACATCTTCGAACTTATTTAATTAAAAAATCATAGCTACCTGAGCTCGCCGCTATTTTCGCTTCAGACAATTGCAGACTACATTACGTGTTAGTATCAACGACGATGAAATCATATACCTAAATTGCCACCAGCTCCCTAGCTATATTTATTACTAGCTGTTTCCCGCGGCCGCGTAAATATACTATCGGGTATTCCGTGGGAATACTGCACTTTTCCGGCATAAATAGTAGCCTATGTTTTAATCCAGAGCCTACTACCAAACCAAATTTCATCGAAATCCGTTCAGTAGTTTTTGCGTGAAAGAGTAACAAACATCCATCCATTCATCCATACATCCATCCGTCCATTATCTCAAACTTCTATTCGAAACTACTCAATAACAGCATAATTTTCTCTAGACGCAGCATCAGCGATGCAAGCCGCACTGCTGGTTGCAGAAGGTCTCCGGCTATTCGGCCTGGCCCACACCAACGTGCTAGCGCCGATGGCAGCCTGCGCGGAGGAGGCCCGAAAACCACTGCTTGTGTACTGTTGTGTATCACATTCTTCTAATCTTAAGAGGTACGTTGTAACTTTAATATTATAAATAAAAGACCTTCATTTTCAAAACATTCGCGGGCCGCGCGTTGCCGACCACTGTTTGTATTAAGGATTCCGTAGGTACCCAAATCGTAAAAACGCGACACTATTACTGAGACTACGCTGTAATATATTTATTATATTATGTTCCACTGTGGTAACTAGACAGTTAAAATTTTTACAAATGATGTATTTCTGTCGCCGCTATAAAAAGAATGTTAAAAACAGACTAAAATAAAATATAGGTATTTAAGGACGTCTCCCATACAATAAACGTGGGTGGTACCATCAACAAACATGATTTGGTCGTTTCCGCTCGATAACCTTACAGGTTTTTGTGACACCGAGTTTGTTTTGTAACTTACATTTAAAATTTGTAAAAGTTATGTCTTTAGCGGCGTTGTACCTGTTGTACTTTTATTGGGATGGGTAAAAAATGTTAAACTCGCATCAGGACACCTCATCTGATCGAAAATTCGTAAGATGCAACTTGCAACTGATTGTAGTCGTTCCCTTACGCGAGCATAGCATGAAACTATTTTAGTTCGTATCTTATAACCTCGATGGCGGTTTTTCCAATTTAATGTTCAAGTTTTCAATTTTGCCAGCACTCCCGGAGTGCAGCCCGATTTTTTTTATATTAACTTACCATTTAACTGAATACTCGGCAGTAATTCTCGTACTCAGAAATGACATTAGAAGCATTATAGATTACGATTGTGATAAGTTGACTATACGAGTACGAACGTTCAAAGACTAAAATCTTGACAATTAGCATCAGTTCACATCGAGACGCTATTCAATTTCGATAGCGGCGTCGCTCTTGCAATGAAACGTATATCTTCCTGTGTAGTAATTAATAAAGTTCAAATTTGTACGGCTTAGTAAAAATACAGCGCTTCATCTTCTATTTGTAGAAAATTTGTAAAATTGTAAAAAAAACCTGTAGATATACCTACTTTATAATAATAACTCCCCACACCGATTTCGGTGACGGTGGCCGATTTGAAACCAGGCCAGGTACGCAGGAGTAATTTTATAGTGCCCAAGTGTGTGAGCAGTACACAAGAGCTCTATCTCTTCCTTTACTCTCATAATCTAGTGGGACGGATAACCGACATGACTGACGAGAGATCAGGCGCTCGTCCGACTTTTTACATGCCTCTCCGACGCATGGATCATCTTTCTTGTCAGACAATCGGTTGATCAGCCTGCATTGTCCTAACCAAAGTTGGAAGCAGCATTTTTTGTTGTTCCAATGCGGGAATCGAACCCACGACCTCCGAGTTGAGAGCCAATGCTCTACCCCTAGACCACAGTGGCTGTATATAACTACTTTACAATGGATTCACATGATGTAATATTGAACCGTAATTTTGAGGCACACATCACAATTTATCTCCGTAATATATAAATGTAGGGCCACATTGCATGAACTAGTTTTTCACCTATCCTAATGGGCATCGGTGAAATATAAAATCAATATAATAACAGCTTTTGTCGTTCTTAATAATAGTGTGGCACACAATGTAACAATTTTTCCATGCACTGGCTATCGTGGTTGAAATAGGGTAGTTGGTATGTAAAATATTTAGTTTGTACCTATGTATTCAGAATTATTAAAGTATTACGAGTATTACTTGATAAATATTTATATGTAGTTATGTAATAAGGTGCAATTTATACTTACAAAAAGTTTGGAATATTTTTTTACTTAATTAGTTGACTTACGTGCAATACAAAACATAATTAATCTATACTTATTATATTAAAGAGAAAAAGTTTGTTTGTTTGAATTGAATATGCTCCGAAAATACTAGACCGATTTCAATGAAATTTGGCACAGATGTAAAGTAGACCACGGAGGACACACGCTACTTTTTATTGCCTAAAAATGTAGGGTTTCTGTGAAATTAACTTTTGTGCACATAAAGTCGCGCGCAACATCTAGTTATAAATATTATTTCGGAGATATTAGCAAAAACTGCAGGAACGCGTGACGTCAGACTTTAATTCTATGTACCTAGCGTTTTCTCGATACTTGCGAAATTATATATTACAAATCGGTGTACCTTTGAAAATATTGATTTTAATAAACTGTGTCATCTGATAAGTCTTTTAGGTAATAACTAAAAAAGTCTCATACTTACTACAGCAATAAAAAAATCAGTCAAATAGCCTATTGTAAAACTTTACAATGTAACTCTATAATAATATTATTATAAACATTCCGACCAACACACGTAGACAAACTGGAGAAAAGTCGAAAAAAGCTAATATGTAAGCTCAACGCGCTGATTGGGTTCGTCACGCGCATAATGGTCCTGTAGTGAATGACAGTTGTCGTTGACAGTTGACGTCAGTAAAGGCTAGGTTACACAATGCGAGTTGCTGATGTGACAGTGGATAGCTACTATTCCCCTGTACTTGCATGGCAGAAGCTGGACCCGTCTCGCCCGTTCATGCAAGTGCGAGCTGTGTGAAAAAGAAAAAAAAATGTGAAAGTAGACAGCTACTGTATCTGTGTACTCACCTTTCGACTTCTTAAGTGACAAGTCTGTGTATGTGAGTGTACTCGTGTGTCGTGGGGGAAAGCGAGTGACGAGTAAAATATAAAAAAAAGTTGAAGTAACTCGGATGCGAGCTCCTATGCATAACTCGTATGATCAGGTCACACAATGTGAGTAGCTGTACTATAGTAACTGACTAGGCCAGCTTGCACGCCAGCTCGCACTGTGTAACCACGGCTCTTTAATGACTAAAGAGTCATTAAAGAGCCGTGAGGGCGCACACACACACATATTATACATAGGATTTAAAATTCTTCAAGAATATTTGAAGGATTTAAAATTCTTTATAATCTCAGTTATAAAAGTCGGATATTCCAAGCAAGGAATTAAATACAAAACGAGAATAACAAAATATTCGCCTTCGTTACATTTTTATGTTACGTTATGTAAAAGGAAAAAGTTAATACAAAGTCTTTGTGTTCACTAATACAGAATAATTCTCAATAATTAAAGATAACTTCACAGTGGAAGTTCGTTAAGGAAATTTGCATTCGGTTTACAAGCGTTCTCCTTACCTATTGTCTTTTATTTCCGCGCAAAAATTCCCTTATCTTGTTTTTTGGGCTCATTTAGGACGAAAAATGTTTGGACGAAAGCACGAAATGGTGTCATAAAAATTACAATTTTAAATAGAACAATATTTAAAAACAAAAGACATTTCGACATTTATTTTGCCCTGCATCTGTTACGCTAGGTAAAAATTATTAATTATGTGGCATTTTTAAAAAGGCCAAGCCACGAATTTTCATGAAAGATGACCACAACGCGTTGACAAAGTCACATTAAATTAATTTTAGTTTCAAAATGTTGAAACTAAATTTAATTTTCTGTGATAAAAACCTACGCCGTGTCATACAAAATATGAATGATTAATTAGAACCCTACATCATTCTCTCTCACCTAGGTTCCTCACATCCTGCCGTCTGGGTCACCAAGCGGCTCCAGCTACGAGGGAGCTGGTAGACCTGGGGGCTCAGATCGCCTGCGGTATAGCCTATCTCCACGTACAGAGACTAGTGCACGCGGATATAGCGGCGAGGAATTGCATGTGAGTATCCGCCATCTTGTGTTGGTGTTTTTAAACAAAATGGCCGACATTTTTTTTTTACATAATTTTGCTATCAAACACTGACATACTCATAGTTTTTTACTATTCGACCTAGTAGTTTCAGAGAACATAGTTCATAGGTACTCTTCAGCTTAAAATATTACTAGTAAATTATCTTTTTTTTTTCTTAGTGTGGACGAGAAACTGCGACTAAAAGTGACCGACAACGGTTTGTCGCGCGACTTATTCCCGGAGGACTATCACTGTCTCGGCGACAACGAAAACAGACCCGTCAAGTGGATGGCGCCCGAGTCGCTGCTGCAGGACCACTACACCACGGCGTCTGATGTGGTGAGTAGCGACTACCGGCGACTGACAGTCAGTCACGCGACTTACGACCAGTTTCAATAACCTATCTATCTATAACTATTTGTTAAAAACGTCGTCATTCAATCATTTGCCGGTTTTTCGCGATACAAATTTGACGTTTCTAACCAATAGTTATAGATAGATAGGTTATTGAAACGGGCCGTTAGGGTTAGTTCACACCACGACGATACGCGGCGCTGATAATCAAACTATTATTCACTACACAAAAATATAAACGATCCATATTATGACATCAGTCATACACTGCATACGCGCTATAAACCGCGGTGCAATCTGACATTTCAAATCAAATCAAATCAAATTCTTTATTGCTAGAATGTAGTACATTTCAACTCTTGCAATGAAAAGTGTATCTTCTTGTGTAATTAATAAAGTTTAATTTTGAATGGCTGTTATAAAAATGCAGCGCCATGTCGCATATTATCATTTCGTTTCGGTGTGAATTGACCCTTACTCTCGGAGGCCTTTCACTTTCTGAGTGATACCTGTAATAGTGAGTAGGCAGTGAATTCGGAGATAAGTTACTAGCTAATAAGTTGCTTACAAGATTAAGTAGTATTTCAACAGTCTACTTTAACGAATCCTCGTGACTGTTATGCGATTGAAACAATTACGAGTAGTTGTAACTGTTCTTAGTAATCCTACTTACTATTAAATACATATTAAATAAAGTTTGTGGGGATGGATATATGTATGGATAAATGGATGTTTATTACTCTTTCACGCAAAAACTACTGAACTGATTTTGTAGATATTTAGTATAGTAGTAGTACAAACTTGGATACACACATTACAGTGTATAAGTGGGATACTGTTATTACGCACGTGGAGCCGCGGACAAAAGCTAGTACTGGCATAATTTTGAAAACCCATAAAATCCCTATCAAAAAGCACTTACAATAAACACTAGATGCCCAATTTTAGCAGCATAATAATCTCCAAACCTCACAAAGGATATCTCGCAAATGCTACCGCACTAATACCGGAGTAGTTTTAATATCTGGTTAGCGGCAAGGACTACGCTATTCCGACTGAAGTGCACCGCATTGCGTCGACTCTTTGATATAGTCGACGCTTTGCAATATTTGGGAAGCTTAAACAACAAACTGATTTATTATTTAGACAAAGTTTGTCAAATAGTTGTAGCAAATTAAGGAAATTCAGACTCAAAATTTCCATATTATAGGCAATTAATTTCCATACTATAGGCAATTAAAAAACATAGAATTGTCCTACATGATGCCTACTACCTGCATCGGTTCGGAAACTAGCCCGGCGAGAACCAGCGTAGAGCCCTCTTTTAGTAAAAAACGGGAAAATTGTTCTTTTCAAAAAAATATTTTTACAATGTGTAACTTAATCTTTAAGAAGAATGTCGAGAAACATAAGTACATAGAAGCAGTCTTAAAGAGAACCATGCTATTCGTGGAATGGCAAGGTGAATAATCGTTAATGAAATAATTGACCTTATAATAAGCTTAAGCACACAAACGTTCTATAACAATAAAAAAATAAGTTTTATCTTAATACGTGGCCATGAGGCTTATTTCATTTGGTCAGAATCTCGATTTACATAAAGTATTTCTAAAGAACTGCCAGTCTGTACTTAGGCCGCTGTCAAACTACACATTTTGTAAATGCACCCATTATTTCTTAGTAAGTTTTGCACCATTTTGTCATGGTCTTGCGAAATGCCAACTTGTGTCGGAAGCCAAACTCAACTTTAGGTTGTTGTACAATTTTCCTGAAAATTGTACTTGTACGCGTAGCATGGCCATTGTGGAAATGCGTTTTGTCTACACATGAATAGACATAATGACAGATTTCCTTTATCAATCTGTCATTTTATCTATTCTTCCGTAGAAAGAAACCATTTTTACGGCGGTCGTTCTGCACGGTAATGATATAATATGCTCAGTGTCCTCAGTGATAATGACAGAAATGGTGATGTTTTTTTTAATCATCACCGCAATGTTCACACAGTGGTCTCTCGGCATGACGCTCTGGGAGCTGGCGACGCTGGGTTCAGCCCCACTGGCGGAGCTGGACGCGGCTGACGCGGGGGCCTTCCTCGCCGCTGGCTATAGACCCGCCCAGCCACATAACTGCCCGGATGAGTTGTGAGTATATCCTACTATTATTATAATTGTGAAAGTTTTGTGAGGATGGATAGATGGATGGAAGTTTGTTACTCTTTTACGCTTAAACTACTGAATGTATTTCAATGAAATTTCGTATAGTTGTTGCTTAGGCTCTGGATTAAAACATAGGCTACTTTTTATCCACATGTTCCCGAAAAAGTACAGTATTCTCGTGGGATACTATATTTACGCGGGGAAAAGCTAGTATTATTTTTATGAAATAAGATCGCTCTCATTTTGAAATCGCTCGCACTGAGCAAGGCGATCGTGAGTGTTCACCCATGAAGGCCTGTAACACCAGATTATATACAAGATCGTGGTTGGACTTTTAAACTCCTACGGAGAGTATTGGTTCCCCCAGTATCGCTATTGGGCGAACAAGGCGTTATTTAGCGCTAGTGGTAAGTATCTATCCATGGTCGAATCATCTGAGCTGTAGCATCGCTCTTATCATATTAACAATAAGAGTTCATTATTTGATGCAGGTGCGGCTTCATGCGCTTTCATGTTTACAATAAGAGATCATTCATTGTCTGATGCAGGTACGGCTTCATGTCGTGGTGTTGGTCCACCGCGCCCACCGACCGGCCGACGGCACCACAGCTTCTGGCGGCCCTGCACGACTTCAGGCAAGCGCTCAGCACGTATATCTAAGTTACTCTTAGAAACATATTCTAGATGTGAAAAACCTGTAAAGTAAACAAGCCAGCACAATTCTGCAGTGTGGGACCGCCGCGAAAATATCAAAAGTGACACGTCCACTTCTAAGTCTGTCTTAGAAACAAACCTGTAAAGTTCTCCGCAAGCCCCTAGCACAAGCAGCGTGTGGCGGCCGAGAAGATTTACTAAGCGACACGTCCGATTCTAAGTCTTAGAAACGTATAGACTTTCGGTCTGGATATCAAAAATCTGTCAAGTTTTTCACAAGCCTCTAGCACAAGCCTCTAGCACAATTCTGCGGCGTGTGATGGCTGAGGTTTCAAGCGATACGTCCGTCTTATGCCTGCTACACGTGTAACGATTAAGCCGAACAGTGTATGTCATTACGATAATTTGCAACGATTTACAATTCGAATTACACTGTTAGATCGTTACGTGTGTAGCAGGCATTAGAAATCTACAAAATACGGTGTGGCTATGAAATAAAACTTTGTGAAGTTCTAGATGTAAGCTGAAGTATCTCAACTAAAAGAAGCCGCAATAAGTGCAAGAGAATAAAGGTCAAATAATATTTTTTACTCTTCTGCGCTTGCTACGGTAAATTATACTTTAAATACCAAATAAAATATACAATAATGTTTCTCATTTATACCTATGTATGTTTCTGAAAAGTCTGAATATATGACTGAAAATGTTTAGTAAAATTTCAATTTATTCGATTAATTATTTATTGCTTAAAACCTTCTGCTTACTTATTTTCTGTCTCGTTTTCTTCTACACCAATGTGCCTGCAGTATTTATTTAATATATTTTATTGCCAAATGAATTGTTGATACAGGTTAGTTAATTTAATTATAATAATTTAATATAAAGACTAATAGTATGGCTCGATTTAGTCGTTGTGCTTAGAATAATAATACTGTATTAAGTGTACCTACTATGTGTGTAAAGCAATAAGATACAAAATGCCAAGATAAAAAATAAGAATCGAAAACTAATCCGAAAAACTCAAGTACTCCTACGCAATACACAAGTTAAAAGTTAAGAATGACAGTGCTAGAAAATAAATCCTACACATTTATGTATGTAATAAGTACAAAGAAAACCCGTTATAACGACATTAAAAGAATCAATAAATTACAGCCGTAATAGCCGGTAATCGTTGAAACCGATTTTTAAATGTTTATATTCAACCATGTCAGTCCTCGAAATTTGGTAGAAATACCCGCTTGGTCGTTATAAATTACGTCGTTATAATGGGTTTTGGCTGTAAATATTATATACTCTGTATCTACAGTGTTAAAGAATTTTAGATAGAAGAAAATCTCAATACTAATACAAGCATTTCTTCACAATTTCCTAAAGAATTATGAATAAAATTTAAACATATTAATAAAATAAACTTCACATGTATCTTCACAAAACCACTAGCCTTAAGATACTGCAATAACCACTAAGGGTCAGTTCATACCGCGACGCTACGCGGAGCTGCATTTTAAGATAGCTATTCAAAATTGAACTCTATTCACTACATAATAAACGGCTCAACCGATTTTCATCAAACATGTCTAAGAACACTCGCATGTAAGTCACCTTTAATACAAAAGAAACTAAATTGAAATCGCTTCATCCGTTCGGGAGCTATGATGCCACAGACAGACAGACAGACAGACAGACACACACACAGACAGACACACACAGAGGCAGACAGACAGACAGATACGTTAAACTTATAACACCCCTCTTTTTGCGTCGGGGGTTAAAAAGATAGACGTTTCATAAGACATCAGCCATACATACACTGCGCTGTATAGAGCGGTGCAATCTGACACTCGAACTTTACCAGTGAGATGTGTATCTTGTCTTGTGATGAATAAAGTTCAAATTTGAATAGTTATCTTAAAAATGCAGCGCATTATCGTTTCGTTTCGGTGTGAATTGACCCTTACTAGATATTTTTTGAATTGAAATTGAAATTATTATGATAACACTAAATATACCTAATCTGTAAAGTAGTTAACAATTCAGTAAAATAATATTAAAAAACATCACAATACTTGATTTGCATCTATGTTTCAAACATTTTCCTTCAAAAATTACGAGTTTTTTTATATAGAAATATTGGATAAATGTGTGATAAACTATATTAATTTACCAACGAATATGAAATATTTTATAGCTTAGGGCATGTTCATAATGTTGAGATCAGTGTCAGATACCTAGCTATTCATCTGTTTTGTTTCGATCATTTACGTAATGTAAAGAAGAACAAAACATGTAAGTAGAATATCTAACTAAAACTTACAAGAACGTTATGAAACAGGCCCATAGTATATTTTATGTTTTCATAAGCGATGGCCCATGGAGAGCCGCTTCGCTACGTTGAATGTAAGAGGAGGTATGGATGGTAAGAATGAAAGTGGATGAAGTGAAACAAGTATGTAAGGATCGTAGCAAGTGGAAAGAAGTGGTCTCTGCCTACCCCTACGGGAAAGAGGCGGTCTCTGCCTACCCCTATGGGAAAGAAGCGTGATTATATGTATGTATGTATGTATAAGCGATAGGAAGTTAAGTTTCTTGTCATAATTTCTTGAATTACACTGAAAATGCTCATAAATCATAATACAATCAAAATTTACGAGTTTTATTAAACGGATATTGTGTATGTTACATACTTAATTATATAGTAAAATTAATTTACAATTATTTTTGTAAATATAAAATAAGTGATGTAAATATTGAAACAATGCATAACGGAATTAATTTTTTTAAAGTGAAATCTACGTGTATCGAATCTATGGATATAATATTGTCGTATGGATATATGGATGTTTATTAGATGTAAGCTAGGTTAGTTCCTGAGGACATCAGTCCGTCCAGGCGGGAATAAGGATCAACACCAAAACAGTAGTTAGTCACGGGATCTTTTAGAAATACCCTTCGAATGAATATTTTTACATCTTATTATTTTTATATCAGAAACAAATATTCATGAAATATGCATCAGTTCATACAGAAACGAGACGATAAATGACGCAGCGTTACATTTCTATAATACCTATTTAAAATTGAACATTATTCACTACACAAGACACTACATCTTTTTTATATAATTATGGCGTCGGCTTATAACCATTTGCCAGTGTCAAGTAAAAAAGGCGGGAAATAGAATACCTATTCATTTAATTTTCATCACCGTATTACTAAATCGTCAAGTCCAAAGTCCAAATAGTTCAGATAGTCAAGGTAGTCAATGACAAATCAAGTCAGTCGATTCGAAGAAACTTCCTAGGGAGTTTTGGCGGGAAACCCAATTTAGCATGCATTTTGTAATTATATCACTTGCCCACACTTGTGTAGGTACGTCAAGGAATAACTAATGTTTAATATTCAACCAATATTAAACATTAAAAACCGAAATAACACAAATTTAGCAAGAAAACACGAATACACAACGTAGCTGATTGACATTCCCGGCAAAACTCCCCAATAAAGTACGTTTAATTGCAAGAGTTAGTATGTCAAACTGCACTGATCTGTATAGCCCAGCACCACTATTGCTTTGAAACGTGTATCTTTTTCTGTTTTTTTTTTTTTTCGAAAGTAATTAAATCTAATTAGGAAAGTCTTATATGTTTTCCTTTATTGTTCAATAATATAAAGTCAGGTCTAATAAGGTTTCTATAACAATTATCGCTTATTAGTTTAATTTTTCAAATTACATAAAAAGTCACTGTTTGATTTCGCTCAAAATAATTTCCATAAAGAGTATTTAGCATATACTATAAGGCTTCTTATTTGTTGTTGTTCAACGAAACACTAAAAAAGAAGCTTGAAAAAATGAATTACAAATTGCTTACGGAAAAACAAAGGCAATTTGTCCGTTCAAAACAGTATACATCAATCAAAATCAATCATAAAAACAAAAAAAAAATACATCAAAGGAGCTTGTATGAGTTCTTACATAATTTAAAAAAAGAACAAAAGTAAAACCAATATGGGATACCATAGAAGGTAAAAATAATCACTCGAAGCCTTATTTCGAGCCCGTGAACAAAATATTATTGTCTACCAAATATTATGCATGAAAAATATTCTACCCTGTGTAAATTGATTTGTAAATATGCACTTGTTTGTAATATTATTATTAACAAAATAAATGTTTATATATTTTTTATGTTAGGATGAGTGTGTTTTAGTAACGCTTGTGTTCAAGCCTATTTTTCTCGTCATAATGACTAATGACTAATTTTTTAATAGTGAATGCTACTAAAAACAAATAAATAAGAACAATAACAACATTGATGTTTAATATTGTAAATAAGTTATTTTTCTTAAAATACTCTCTGTACTTTCCTTTTTTTATTACAAGTAGATAATAATAATGATTAATTCTTCTATACCTCACTATTTTTGACTGGCACACCTACCTGCATAGTATTACCATGTATTACTTACCTTTAAGATATTATCCTACGTCCTATAATATTGTTATATTTTTTTTTGTTACTCATGTTTTTTAACTTTTCAACTTTACGAATATTATTTACTCTCACGGTGTGCAATATTTTTTATGTTATAAATGTAAGCAATTTTTGTTATGTAATATAATCGGTCTTATTGATTATGTTTCTTTATTCACAAGGTTGTCTAAGTAATTATTTATTTTGGGTCATTGTTAAATAAACTTAGTGTATTTACCTAAACTCGCAATATAATATTTAATCCATTATATTATTATCAGATGAGGCGAGATAGTTTATTGGCAAAACAATATTAAAAAGATATATTCATCGAAGAAATGAAATGAATTTAAGAATGAAATTGTAGACATGCTAATCTTACTAATTTTTTTTTTTTTACAATATTTATCGCCAATTAAATGCACAACTCAACTGACAGGCTGTTTGGAACTGTCGTGTATCTAAAACGCGTTATGGATTATACAGGGTGTATCTCTCGTAGGCATTATATGCGATGTAGATTTTGTGTTATACTTTGATGTATGAATTTAACTTCTAAGCTCGATGTTTATGTATTCGGTGTTACTATAAGGGTCAGTTCATATCGGCTGCAAGTTATTCGCTACGCAAGAAGATGCCACATAATACAGAAATCATCCACGTCGCGACTACTCCAAATTGGAGTGGCTATCCACATTTAATATGTTGCCACAGAATAACGGAATATTTTACCCAACTTTTTTTCAATTAATTTTTATTGAATACCGAATTGTCTAACATAATAACGTGATTTGTTTAGTAAGTGTAAAGAGTAAAGTAAAGTAAAGAGCGGGCGGGGTGGTTTTTTGCCATGGTTTTGGTTACAGTGCGCTGCGTATAAATGTGATCGAACACTCATTCTGCACGTTTCATTGCAATAGCGGTGCCGCGTAAGGGCCGATGCATACCGAAATAGCAGCGGAGCGGCCAGCAGAATAACTTTCATATAATTTAAACTTTATCTTCATTACTATAAAACACAGTTTCGCTTGAGACAATCGCCACCGCTCATGGCTTAGATCAAACTAAGGCCTTTTCATCTTTATTTATACAGTATTCTCCGATCTTGAAATACTGTAGTGCCTGGGACAGTTGGTTTTTAAATGTATGGTTGCCCAAGCACATACGGCATTCTCACAACACAGTTGGCCTAGTCCAGAGGAATGACTGGTCAATGGACTGGAAAGATGTCTGAGGCCAACCATGTGCGGGTTTCCTCACAATATTTTCCTTCACCATTAGAGCGTCCGTATAATGTACTTGAGATCTGAAAGTTCTCATTGGTACACGCCACAACCTGGGATTTGAACCTGCACTCTCTCGAGTGCGAACCAAACGGTCTACCCACTAGGCCACGGAGCTCAAGATCATAGAGATATATATTATAGACGAGGCATGTCGAGGCAAAAACTGTTCTCCCTTTAATCGCCCCACTTTTGTGGTTGTTTGGGGCCATTTTGACATTTGAGGTACCTATGGTGAAGGCCTGATTTTATTTTACTGTATGAAGATTTGCTCCTTCAAATGTACGTCATAGCTCATCTTTAGTTTTGAAATCATTGCTCGAAATTGTTCGATTATTTCCAATAAAACGTGTATCTTCTTGTGTAGTGAATAAAGTTCAATTTTGAATGGCTGTCTTAAAAATGCGCGCCGCGTCGCGTCTCGATGTGAGCTGACGTTAAATCTGTTGTATCTATATTATGTATTGTTGGATGGGGCAGGACGTTATATTAGGGTTGCCAACCCCAAACTTCAGAAAATAGGATTTGAAGTTGAAAAAACTAGGACAATTCAGTTTAAAACAGGACGCAACAGTTAATTTGATAAGATAAATTAAAAATATGTAATGCTATTAAGCTTTTTTTTTTGGTTGGATGCTCTAAGTATTTTTTCATAAAAGTAGTTGAACAAAATTAAAGGGGCGCCGAATTTAAAAATACATGACTTTATCAGGGTGCTTTAAAAGCCCATGACGCTGCTTTGAAACTATCCAGGACAGAATAGGACACTGTAAAAACCAGGACATGTCTTGGGGAACAGGACGGTTGGCAACCCTATGTTATATGAATTAAGATGCCAGTGCCATAAAAAATATGTTCTTCTTGACTCAGAAAAAAAAAGTATATAATCTCTCTTGCCCCGTTACTCTAGTTGACGAATTGCGATAGATCGCTAGAAGCTATGACCTATTATCTATTTAACATTTTGTAGGTAATCTATGCTATAATTATATTGTGTATTCGGTAATTTATATTTCGTGAAAAGTTTTGATTCGATCGTTAAAGTTGGCGGCAGGCCAGCTACGCTAAAGTCTCAATTTACCTACCTTCTTTTCTCAAGATCTTTTTTACCCAATTGCGCTATAAGGAAGTTGTTTTCGAGTGTATGTATACATACATACATACATACATACATACATACATACATACATACATGTATCATGTTATGTGTATGTATGTATGTATATTTCGTTGGCACGCTCTAGAGCCTAAACGGCTTGTCGTATTGAAATGCGACAAGCCGTTGCTCAAGCTCAAGCTAAAGCTTGAGAGGTATCATTAGATTCGCTTTTAAGACACTGTTAACATTAAAATGATGCAGTCTAGTTTTTTTTTAAATAAGTAAATACATGTTACGAAATTTCCGTGCCTTCCATGTTCATTTCAGCCTAAATGTCGAAACGGAAATTCTGCCGCCGATTTTCAGGCGCGGAATCTCCGTCTGACGCCACTTAACACAAATGGCAAAATACTGAACTATCACTCAAATATTGATGGCTGCTCAAATACTTAAGTAGCTCGTAACATGTTTTAAGTCTAAGGGCTACGAAAACATTTAAGCAGCCGTTAGTAGTTGAGTGACGTTTCAGTTTCGGCCGTTACTATTTACTTAATAATATATTTTACATACTTATAATTAAATCAAATTATTATTAATAACATATTATGGAATAAATTATGCATGAGTTTGAACATTTATTTTTATAGTACACTCAACAGCTCAATGTTTTGCCTTTGAATCACTGACCTGCTTAACCGAGGATAAAACTATTTTCCCCCGTTTCATATTTTAATTAAAGTTTTTATTTTTAAAATATCCTGTAGGTACAAGAACCGGCCGAATTCTTACTACTTATAGTTAGGAGCCTCCTTAAGTCAAGTGTATGCTTCCCAGAATACCGAGGATAGATGTGACTTGAGTACTTCTTAATTAAAGTAACGTTTAAGTGTACAACAGTATACTTATATTCGGATGTGTTTACCTTTTGTGTCAAATAATACCCGTACCTACTTATGTTGCTTATATATAATTTATTATATATTATAACAATTATTGATATAAAATATTTAATGCATTTAGGATCTTGCGCTATTTGATACCTTGTACTAAGGTTGCCACTTTATACATTGTATAATAATATATAGATGGTATTTCAATTATTTATTGTGTGATCTAAACTTATTGGAAATGAAAATACTCTTAATCCGACATTGGTATTTTCGGAGTCTATTCAATGCAAACAAACAAACAAAATATCGTAGTATAAATAATAGTAAAAGCTGAGAGCTTCAGTTCGCTTAAATAAATATCCGGATATTGTTTACAACTTTAATTATTAAACTGGCACCATGTTTCAGTAACAAATGAATATTGCCGAGCAGAATTGTCGAATAGTTTCCAATATTCGTGTGTATTGTCAGATATTATGGTCTGAAGATAGTGAACATTCATCAGATATTCTTCTTTTAATTATCCTACAACATAAACATTACAAAAAAAGAAAAAAAAATTGTGAACAGAAATAAAATTAACAAAAAATATAAACAATACAAGTAATATAAATTTTACAATGAAAACATAGGTATTTATACAGAAAATAGAAAATAAAACGTATAATAATAAATAATTAAATTTTGTTAACATATTAGTATATCATCTCGAACCGGAAAGAAAAAAGTAAGTTTCACTTGCCACAGTAGATCATTCTCAACTTGTTCTCAATAAGCTTATATTTTTGTAAGCTTCTTTCCTATCGTTACGAATTTATTAGTATTTTCTGTCGTATCCAATTAATTGTATAAGCCTCAGTTAATTTTGTGCTCAAAATATATCTATTTAATTTATTTTTATACATGTTTTCTAATATATCTTAATTTTAATATTATTACTACTTAATAGATAAAGTATATTAACTAAATGTATTTCAATTACACTAATATTCGTCCTAAACATTGACGTACCATATGCTGGATGTCGACTGAATAAAAAATGAAGATTTTCTTTATGGCTGAAACCTAGAGCATTTGCCTGTAATTTAACGTTATATCTAAGTTAGATTTGAAGGATTATGGCACATTGCACTACCCTCTCTTATCTACACAATATTATTTCATCAAGTTCCACGTTATTTTGTATGATTTTTTTTTCTTTTCGAACAATTTTATGCAAAATTGTGACTCAACACATAAGCGCCTGCGCACAATAGCATGCGCGGTTTCAACCCAAACCGAAAGTGTAATTGCTGGGTGCCGACACACCGATTTTGACGTATTATGTAATGGCCCCAGTACACAATGGCTTATGATGGACCATGCTTTGCAATGCATTAGGTACGTCTTGGTGTTCACACAATGGCGCATGGCTCATTACTGTTCGGCGAAATACGACGATTCCTTTGAAGTGTGCCAAAAAACCGACAACTTTCCGATTGCGCGCCATGATGGGCAATCGTTCGCCACTGTGTACCATTACCCCCTGTACACAATGGCGATGGCGTGCAGTGGGCCAGCATGGACCAGGTGTAATGGAGCTCTTCGTATTTTCTCAATAACAGCAGTCTCAGCAACACTGCTAGGCTCTGTAACGTTACATTACATGCAATGCTCTCGATGAGGGTACGAAATTTTTTAATATACGCGTTCCCGGAATATGGTGCATCGATGGTCCTAAATGTAATAAATGTATATTTGAATGGGCTAAGTGAATCATACACGACTGAGTGCCAGCTGAATGTGATTGTATGTATGTACGTGTCTACATAAGTGAGTCAATGTAATTTATCCAATACGGCTTCAGTATAAGGAACAAAATAAAATGTTATTTTACAATATACTTTTGTGTTTTATTTAATTTACCAATGCATTTTCATTTGGAAGAATCGATACAGCATGTAGGTATACTTTGAGTGAAACAACTATTTGAATGATGTAGTGGAGAAAAGCGGTTTTAAAATATGCTTACCAAGGACATACACCATTCTTGTAACACATAATAATCTCATAAAATAGTAAAGATATACCTACGATTTTAAAGAAAACTCATGTAATAAACAAAATAAATAAAAGAATAGCCACCCCAAATTGTCAAGCAGTGAGCAAACTGATGATGAAGAATTATAGCTAAGAACACTCAATCAGCTTTAACCAAACTGAATTGAAATCGGTTTATTAGTTTGGGACTTACGATACCATAAATAGACTGACAAATCAAACTTATAACACCTCTCTGTTTTCTTTGGGGATTAAAAATAACGAATTAAATGCCTAATGCACCGGAAAATAACATAATTACTTTTGTGGTAGCTCCAATTAATTAATATTCTATTTATATAAAAGGCAAAGCTGATTGACTGATGTATCAATGCACAGGCCAAACCCTTAATACTATAAATTTAAAATTTTGCACACAAATTCCGCATAGAACGTAGCGTGGATGCCTATGTTCTATGAGAAATTCGTGGAGGTGTAATGAAGGTTTTTTTTTTTAATTCAACATCCAAGGTGGTAAAAAGGAAATGAAAGCTTAAAATGTAATTTTACGCGGGCAGGCCAAACCCTTAAGGCTAGAAATTTGATATTTTGCACACATATAAAAGGCAAACCTGACTGACTCATCTATACCCGAAACTACTAAACGGATTTCGCTGAAATTTGGCATACCGATAGTTATAATGACGTAGGCATCCGCTAAGAAAGGATTTTTGAAAATTCGCCCCCTAAGGGGTTATACCGAACTCCACGCGAAAGAAGTCGCGGACAAAAGCTAGTTCCTCATATGACGTAGGCATCCACTAAGGAAGGATTTTTCAAAATTTAAAATAAGGAGTGAAAGTTTAAAACCTTATTTCACGCGGGTAAAATTAGTATACCGTACTTAGTGACCGATGCTGATGATGATGATTGGGTAAGTTAATACTGCAATGGAAAACATGAGAATCTAATTATTTCCCTGAATTTATTACTCAACTCTATTGTATTATACTTTCTGGGCATGTGCCAGGTTCCATTTAGTTGGGTGTGAACATGGCTGTGTTGAAATAAACTCTATCAGACATGATATAAAAATATCATTTGGTATGTTATATAAGTGAATTGGAACATAATCGACAATAATCCTTACTAATAAAAATATTTACACAAGTGATCAACAAATCCCTTGTGTAAATATGGCCATGTTAAAATAAACAGCATCAGACATCATGTTATATACGACTACACCCCTACAACCGTACATTGAAGATAATCCTACAAGTTAATATCGCCTCTACATCGCTGCATAATCTTTGATGGATTTTACTGTCGCCGCTGCAACATACATAATCGTTGGTAAAATAAAAGCGAAATTCAGGGAAACTAAATGCTGACTCTGCGCACGTGTAACTGGATCGCGATGGAAGTGTTCACCTCACTTAGCCTCCAACCTCGAGCAAGTCGACTAGATTATAATTAGTAATAATTTTATATGTAATTTTTGGTAATTTTAAATAAAGTTAATTTTGAAAATTGATTTTTTTTGGGAGACTCGAGCGTCGAAAATATATTTGGCGCAGTCGGTAGGATTTCCGGGTCCGTCGGGATATAATAAGGGAAAATTCTGCACGAGATAGGCGTTCTCAGCCGAACCGGAAATTTCCAGAAGAACTTCGTCGCCCGAGCATCAGAACTTCGATACCTCCCAAGAATGCCGAAATCTATGTGAGTACACTATTACTTCAGTGATTGCTCCTTTATTTCCTGTGTTAGTTTTAGAATTTTATTTCAGCACGTGTTATAAAATTTTCGATCTTGAAAATTAACGAACAGTATAGAAATATTTTATAGGCATATAGGAATTTAAATTAGAAATTAAAAGATTTTAATAGGAATTATATTTTATTCATTTTTTGATTAAACAAATTGATTTGATTTATGATTTCATTACTAAATACTTAATTAATTATAAAATAATTAAAGGAAATTAAAATCATTTTCCAATTATAATAATTAAAATACATAATATAATTTAATTAAATGAATAGCAGGGAAAATTTAGTTGATCAGTTAAGACAAATTGACGAATCTAATATTAGCATAAATATGACTAGCCTAGACGATATCTGTAAAGCCCTCCGATTGGTTCCTGAATTCGATGGGAATCCTCATGTTTTAGTAAGATTTATTAATATATGTGATCAATTAGTTGCGACTTTTGGACAGGATGGTAATCAATTAATTAATTCAGGTCTTTTAAATGGAATTCTTAATAAAGTAGTAGGTGCTGCCGCACGACAGATTAATTCTAACGGCATCCCTAATGATTGGAATAGCATTCGTAATTCTTTAATAAATAATTTTGCAGATCAAAGAGATGAAACTGCACTTTATAACGATTTAGCTTTATTAACACAAGGGTCTAACACACCGCAAGAATTTTACGAACGTTGCCAGAACTTATTTAGTACAGTTATGACTTATGTTTCACTGCATGAATCTCTTGTAACTACCATCGATGCAAAACGCGAGCTTTATAAAAAATTAACCCTCCAAGCATTTTTGCGTGGATTAAAAGATCCATTGGGTTCTCGAATTAGATGTATGCGTCCCGAAACGATTGAGAAAGCTTTAGAGTTAGTTCACGAAGAAGTTAATACTATGTACATTCAGAATAGAAATTCTCATAATATTTCAGATAAAAAATTTGGTGATAATCATCAGCCTTATAAAATGCCTCATAATTTTCAGCCCTTCAGGCCTAATAATTTTAATATGCCAGGTCCGTCTAGACCACAGTTTATGTATAAGCCACCATCTTTACCTCAGAATCAATTTAAAATGCCTTTTAATCAATCGCGAATGCCAACGCGCACTCAACAAATGTTCAGTGCACCACTTCCTAATCATCAACATGGTTTTCAAGTTCAACATAGACCTCAACCCTCATTTCAAGGCCCTAAGCCTATGAGCGGTGTATCTCATTTTGTAACCAGAGAAAGACCAATGCAAACAGGTCCTAGTGGATGGAATTGGTCCAAGCATGGTAATCCGCCACCCTCTAATTATTTTAAAACGCGTGATGTTAATGTGAACGAATGTGCAAGCTTTGAATATTACAACGATTCTGATTATTATAACTATAATGACAACTATGATTGTAACGGTTATTATGACTATGCCGGATATTATAATGAGTACAGTGAAATGGTTCCGTATGAAAATCATGAAAGCCCTATAGTTGAAGAGTTAGAAGAACAGCCCCAGGCAGAACATAAATCATCATCATCTAGTGAAAATTTTCAGAAAGCTCAGAGTACAAAAAAGTTAAAATAGAATTAAACCTTCAAACTCAACGTCAATTACCATTTATTAATATTTTACTTAAAGGAGGATTTTCTTTAAAATTTTTGATAGATACTGGAGCAAACCAGTCATTTATTAGTCCAGAAGCTGTGGAAAAATACTTTCCTTACATACCATTGAATTTTGATCCGTTTGAAGTCACTAACGTTCATGCAACAAGTAGAAATGATTATTCAATTACTTTACCGTGTTTCCCAGAATTCAATGACGACTGTAATATTAAATTATTCGTTTATAGATTCCATAATTATTTTGACGGTTTGATAGGAATGGACTTACTAACTAAATTCGAAGCTAAATTAGATCTTAAAAATTCAACATTAATTACTAAAAATGCTATAAATCCCATTCAGTTATACAATTCACGAAATTTAAATTTGTACGAAAAAGTTATACCTAGTGAAACTTCTTTACTACTTAAATTACCTATTAACGCCGCAGATGGTGAAGTTTTAGTGCCGGAACAAATAATTTGTAATTGCATAATTAGTGAATGCTTAACTATAGTAAGAAATAATAGAGGAATTGTCCAGGTAACAAACCCTACAAAAAACGATATAATTTTTTCATTGGATCATCCAACACATGCTACTATATTTAATTCGGAATTTTCACAAGAATTTTCACATCGTGCTAATGACGTAATTCCACGTTTACGTACAGATCATTTAAACGCCGAAGAAAAAGCCAATTTAACATCACTTTGCTCTAAATACGCCGACGTATTTTATATCGAAGGCGAGTCTTTGACGTTTACGAATAAAATTAAGCATAAAATCCGTACGCATGATGAAGTCCCCGTTTATACGAAAAGCTATCGCTACCCTTACATTTTACGTGACGAAGTACAAGATCAAATGTCTAAAATGTTAAGTCAAGGTATTATTAGACCATCCGAGTCCGCTTGGAGCTCTCCGATTTGGATAGTCCCTAAAAAGATGGACGCCTCGGGAAAACAAAAATGGAGACTAGTCGTAGATTTTCGTAAATTAAACGAAAAGACTATTGACGATAAGTATCCTATACCTAATATCAATGATATCCTTGATAAGTTAGGAAAATGCCAGTATTTTACCACCTTAGATCTAGCATCAGGATTCTATCAAGTAGAAATGTCAGAGGAAGATATACATAAAACTGCTTTTAGTGTAGAAAATGGTAAGTATGAATTCCTTAGAATGCCAATGGGTTTAAAAAATAGTCCCGCCACATTCCAAAGAGTCATGGACAATGTCCTTAAAGGATTACAAAATGTTATCTGTTTAGTATACCTAGATGATATCATAGTTTTTTCAACATCATTACAAGAACATATAATAAATCTAGAAAAAGTTTTCCAAAGATTACGTGAATCCAATTTTAAAATTCAGTTAGATAAATCAGAGTTCTTAAAACACGAAACCGCATATCTAGGACATGTAATTAGTACAGAGGGAATAAAACCTAATCCCGATAAAATATGTGCAATACAAAAATTTCCTATTCCTAAGACACCTAAAGAAATAAAATCATTTTTGGGTTTAGTCGGTTACTACCGTAAATTCATTCCTGATTTTGCTAAAATCACAAAACCTTTAACTCAATGTTTAAAAAAGGGAAAGAAGATAACATTTGATACAGAATACGTCAACAGTTTCGAACGATGTAAGACACTTTTAACTAATGATCCGATATTAATATATCCAGACTTTGAAAAAGAATTTTTACTAACAACAGACGCTTCAAATTTTGCTATAGGCGCGGTTCTTTCACAAGGAGCCGTTGGATCTGATAAACCAATAGCGTACGCTTCTCGTACTTTAAATGATAGTGAAGTAAATTATAGCACAATTGAAAAAGAATTGTTAGCTATTGTATGGGCAACAAAATACTTTCGTCCTTATCTTTTTGGCCGTAAATTCAAAATTTTAACAGATCATAAACCTTTGCAGTGGGTTATGAGTCTAAAAGAACCTAATTCTAGATTAACAAGATGGAGATTAAAGTTAAGCGAATTCGATTTTACTACTCAATATAAGCCCGGCAAAAAGAACACTAATGCCGATGCTCTTTCTCGTGTCGAAATCTGTAACGAAGAAATAAGTTCAATGGTAGGAAATACATCAAAAGCATCCGAAGCTGTAGCTAATGACTCTGAAAGTACTATGACCGCACACACCTCTAATGAAAACCCAATACTTGAAATCCCCATATCTTTTGATCCCCTAAATAAATTTCATCGACAGTTAATTTTAAATATTGTAAGTGACGTAAAGAAACGCGCAATAGTTACTAAACCGTTTGATACTCACACTAGGATATCCATACAACTATCAGAATCAAATTTAGAAACAGATTTAATTAACGCAATTAAAGAATATGTTAATCCTAAAATAAAGACCGGTATACTTATTAACCCTCCATTAGGTATGTACAAAATTGTTCCAATATTGCAGGAAAAATTCAAAAGCTCTTGTATGAAAGTTTTAATTGCTAAAATTGAATTAGAAAATGTCAAGGAATATCTAAGACAACAGGAAATTATTCGTAACTACCACGAAGGCAAAACCAATCATCGTGGCATAAATGAATGCTATCTTGCATTATCAGCACGTTACTATTGGCCTAAAATGAAAGAACATGTAACTAAATATATAAATGATTGTACAATATGTGGCCAAGCTAAGTATGATAGGAACCCTATTAGACCTAAGCTCAATCTAGTACCTCCAGCTACAAAACCTTTTGAAATTGTGCATATGGATACTTTTACAGCTCAAAATGAAAAATATGTAACCCTCATAGACGTCTTTTCGAAATATGGACAGGCATACTTACTTAGGGATGGTACTGCACTTAGTGTCATACAAGCTTTATTAACATTTAGCACTCATCATGGCTTACCACTCACCATAATTACTGATCAAGGTACAGAATTTAATAATCAAATGTTTTCAGAATTTTGTAAAATTCATAAAATCATTCATCATCAGACTTTGGCTCATTCACCTAACGCTAATGGTAACATAGAACGTTTTCATTCGACTTTGCTTGAACATCTCCGTATACTAAAATTAAAACAACGTGATCAACCTGTAATAAATTTAATGCCTTACGCTTTAATTGCATATAACAGCTCGATACATAGTTTTACTAAGTGTAAACCTTATGATCTTATATTAGGACATACCGATCCACGTGATCCAATTGATACCGATTTAACAGTTCATTTACTCCAACAGTACATGCAATCTCATAGAGAACAAATGAAACAGGTTTATGACGTTGTAAATGAAACATCTTTTGCTAATAGAGAAGCTATCATTGAAAGATGTAATGAATCTAGAGAACCTGAAGTAGACTATGAGCCCGACCAACAGGTTTTCGTTAGTAATCCTTCAGCTAGCAGATCTAAACTCGCACCTAGATATACACAGGATACCGTTTTAGCGAATCTACCTATTCATATCTATACATCAAAGAAAAAAGCTCCTATAGCTAAGAATAGGCTGAAACGTGTCCCTAAGACCGCGAAATTGTTGCAGGGTGCTGATCATGATGCTTCTCACAACGACACTGGCTCTCGAGATAAAACTTGAAGAACTTGGAGAGGGTCCAGGAATTTTACCTTTTAAGTTAGGTCCCATGCGACTAACTATTCATTATCATACATTTTTACAGTATGTAGAATTAAGGGAAATAGATTCTAATATTACTTTAGTACAGTCTCAGTTAAGTGAAATTAGAAATAAGTTAGATAACCTTACTTATGCTGTCTATGAGTCTCAGATAGATTATTTAAGTAATAAACTTGATTTTGCTTTGCAACAGTTAAAAACCCTAGAACCCGTAAGGTTCAGGAGAGGCTTAATAGATAGTCTTGGGTCAGTAATAAAAAGCATAACTGGAAATTTAGATTATTCAGATGCAGTAAAATATGATGAAGCTCTTTCAGTTCTTAAGAAAAATCAAGATAAAATAGTTATTGCACAGAATCATCACATCAGTCTTAGCAGAGATTGGATGGATGAACAAAATCAAATTATTTCTAAAATTATTGATAATCAAAATGAAATTAATAAAACATTATTTATGCTCACAAATCCTGACTCATTTCCCTCACCGGATATAGTTAAATTTGCTAAATTCGCACAAGCATTGGCAATTAGCAGTAATAACGTAGATAGTTTACTAAGCGAAATAAGTAGAATAGAAAATGCGCTAGCATTTTGTAGTGCTTCGCGCACTCATCATTCTATGATAGGTATAGACGTCATGAAAAATATGTTAAGTAAGCTTAAGACATTTTATAATAAAGAAGAAATATTAGATTTAGAAATTAGAGATTATTATGATATTATTAAGCCAGCATCTTATTATAATGGAGATCAATTAGTTTTTGCTTTCAAATTCCCTATAGTTTCACCTCTTGAATATAACTTTTATAAATTAGCTATTGTCCCTAATAAAAATAGACAGGCTATTATTCCTCCTTCTCCATTCCTTGCAATCACTGGTAATATACACGTGTACATAGAGGCAGAATGCCCGAAGATAGGCATGAGGTACATATGTGAAGATGAACTCAACCACTTACTTAAACCCCGTCTGGATTGTATCAGCAACATCATCGAAGGAAAATTTAATCAAGATAAATCCTGCGAGATGACGACCGTGAATCTGATGAAACCTGCAATGGAAAAACTCGATGATCGCCACTATGTCGTAGTGTTCCCGCAGCCAACTCAAGCCCGGTTATCCTGTGAACGAGAAGAACTTATCAATCTTAATGGAAGCTACCTAGCCACGATACCACATACCTGCAAGCTGCACACAGAGGACTTCACCATAGTCAACGCCTACGATCACATCAAAGGAAAGCCCATAAAAATTTCAAAATTTTCAACTCATATAGAAGAATCCACATCATCATTTTCTGTCAAGAGTAATTCGATTAGCCTGAAGAAACTTCATGAAATTCAAGACAAAATTCATCATCAAGAACCCATTCAGTTAGAACAAATTCCTATGTTCTATAACACAACTATTCCTTTCTACACCATATTACTCAGTGCCATTGCACTCTTTCTAATAATTTTGGGCAGAAGACTTTTCCTGAACAGAAGAAAGAAGAATCAAGAAAGAAAAGAATCAAGCAAGCGGCCATGTCAAGAATCAAGTGATGCTGAACCTGGACCAAGTCAAGATCATGGGAAGCTGCCAATGACATTTTTTCCCGTTGTTCAAAAATAGTCATTGATCTAAGGGGGGAGATGTTATATACGACTACACCCCTACAACCGTACATTGAAGATAATCCTACAAGTTAATATCGCCTCTACATCGCTGCATAATCTTTGATGGATTTTACTGTCGCCGCTGCAACATACATAATCGTTGGTAAAATAAAAGCGAAATTCAGGGAAACTAAATGCTGACTCTGCGCACGTGTAACTGGATCGCGATGGAAGTGTTCACCTCACTTAGCCTCCAACCTCGAGCAAGTCGACTAGATTATAATTAGTAATAATTTTATATGTAATTTTTGGTAATTTTAAATAAAGTTAATTTTGAAAATTGATTTTTTTTGGGAGACTCGAGCGTCGAAAATATATTTCATGATATATAAAACATCATTTAGTGGTGTACAATTATTATTGAAAGATTATCGGCAATATTATTAACCCTTACAAATCACGTCAGCTTTTAATTAAATAAAAACCGCATCTTAATCGGACCTTTCGTTTAGAAGTTACGATGTCACGGACAGTTACAGAAATAGACAGACAGATAGGTACGTTAAACTTACACCACCCTGCTTTTTGTGTCGGGGGTTAAAATTGATATCTAGGTAACACTTCTAAACTCTTTGTTACATTGTTTCGTTAATATAATTTTGAAGGCGAAAGTTTATAACAATGTGTGGATGTATGGATTTATTATGGATGCGTGTGCAGTGGATATCTGTTATGCTTTTACGCAATAACGACTGGAAGGATTTTAATGAAATTTGGTTTAGTAGTTTGGACTCTGGATTAAAAAATAAGCTACTTTTTATTGCAGCAAAATGTGCAGTTCCGTGGATTTCTTTTTGCGTAAATAAAGTCGCAGGCAACATCTAGTTTCAATATAAATTTTTCTAGCAAATTCAATACAGATTTCAATAACATTCTAGCTTTTCAAAACTTCGTCTATACTGCATCGCTAGAAAAATTGCAATTCCGTGAACGGCCCGCGGGTGGTGGCGCGACAAAGTGGCAATATTCTGTCTCTACGGGGCTCCTCAAACAAGGGGACACGAGCGGGACCGACTTATGGGGATCACCTCAAGTAGAAGAGAGACAGAGACGAGTTATTAATTGGACAGAATTGACGGAAGTTCACGCGAAGCCGTGTTTTTGACAAATTTCGCTTTGATACGGCGATTACTTTCACCTCAAGGCGAGGGTAGACAGAAAGCATCTTAGATGATTTGTTTGTGAAAAATCCGTTTTAGCAAACACTGAGGGAACTTAATGAAGATGGTCTCAAAGTCTCAAATATAATCCGATGTAATGATGGAAATAATTTTAGAGATTTTTTTGATGTCTTATATTTTTTTTGTCTTGTTATATCGTTTTAGAAAGCTCTTCAAACAATTATGGTTCTTTTATACAATATTAATTTTTATTTTAGCGATTGAGGTTTTATCACGAACTTTATGCATGGTATCGTTGTGAGTTGTACCAAACAATTTTGTTTTGTTATATTGTTATATAATACTATCTTTTGCCCGCGACTACCGCGTGGAGTTCGGTTTCCACACAAAATTTTAACCCCTTTTTTCACCCCCTTAGGGGGTCAATTTTCAAAAATTCTTTCTTAGCGGATGCCTACGTCATTACAACTATCTGTATGCCAAATTTCAGCAAAATCCGTTCAATAGTTTCGGCTGTGCATTGATAGATGTGTTAGTTAGGTTTGCTTTTTATATAATATTTAGACTACTTTTAGCCCGTGGCTTCGCCTGCATAAATACAATATCCTCTGGGAACACTGTACCTTTTCAAGGTAAAACGAAGCCTTTAATTAAATCCAGAGT
Source organism: Glaucopsyche alexis (assembly GCA_905404095.1). NCBI lineage: Eukaryota > Metazoa > Arthropoda > Insecta > Lepidoptera > Lycaenidae > Glaucopsyche > Glaucopsyche alexis. The sequence continues at coordinate 5,383,207 of FR990051.1, read as the reverse complement.
CTAAACCACTACCATACAAAATTAAATCAAAATCCGTTCAGTAGTCTTGCATCAAAAAGTCACATCCATCCATCATTTCCTCAAAGTAGTAGGACTTCTACTTTACTTTGATTATATATATACATGTCACCGTAAAATTGCAAAAACCGTTAGATTGTAATATTACTAGAGATATTATAATATGCTGACAGATTGTCAAATGCAAATTTTTCTATACAATTGTACGCATTATTTTTCGTTATAATTATTATTATGAAAAAGCAAACAAATATGGCGGCGCGGGTCACGCACAGTATAACCAATCGGCATGGTAAATATTAAAATATAACGAAAAATATTGCGTACAATTGTATGGAGATATTTTTATTTGACAATCTGTCGACTTATTATAATATCTCTAGTAATATTACAATCTAACGGTTTTTACAATTTTACGGTGCCATATATAGAACTTGCGCTCAAGAAATTAACAGTTCAAAGGGGACCACCCTACGAACTTAACACACATGCATTGATATTATATGGGGGCCATACTGACGAAAACGACGCTTTGTGATTATCAAGATATTTGGTGTTAAACTTAAAAGGTTAGTGGGGGCATGCTTTATTTCGTTACGTATTAATTGGAATAGTTGGAATGGTCCTAGTAATCAGTAGCATACTTTTTTTAAGCTACTGATTACTGGGACCATTCTTAGTCATAGACCATCTTGCCTTAACTTTAGTTGAGACAATAGATAATATATTGGTCTGTTTTTATATAATACTAGCTTTTGCCTGCGCCTTCGCCCGCGTGGAGTTCGGTTTCCATATTAAATTTTAACCCCCTTTTACCCCCTCAGATTTTTCAAAAATCCTTTCTTAGCGGATGCCTACGTCATAACAACTGTATGCTAAATTTCAGCAAAATTCGTTCAATGGTTTCGACTGTGCGTTGATAGATGAGTCAGTCAGGTTTGCCTTTATATATTTAGATTCATATTACATAAAAAACAGGCCAAGTTCGAGTCGGACTTGCGCACGAAGGGTTCTGTACAAAACGGCTAAAAAGTCGCGTTAGTTGTATGGGATCTCCACTTAAATATTTATTTTATTCAATTTTTGTTATTTTACAGTGAAATCTTAATCACCGATAAAATATAATAATTTAACACTAATTTATCATTAGTTTTCAGACAACAAATATTCTAAAAACTTTTCTCGCCTAATTTCTAATCGTTTTGCGTAAATTCAATATTTTTTTAACTTCAGACGAAGCTTAGCTTATAAATGAAATAAAATTAAACGAATCGAAATAATTGACGATCAAAGAAGAATCAAATGAAATTCGATAAACAACCTTAATCCGTGTCAGGTCATGTATGAAACCTTGTTTGATTACTCGTTCAGGGTTGCCACACTTTACTATTTCCGTATTTTTATGCAAATACCCGTAATTTCGTGTACGAAGCTGATATTTTTTTATAAATTACGAGATAATTTTAAAAATGTTGCTTGAAGTAATAAATTTATTTGAACACATAATCAACAATTACATTTTAATATATTAAAAACAATATTGATGTTTTATCTGTCTGTAAATAACTATGCCATAAAAACGACTTTTTATTCACGATTTTCTTGTATTTCTATTAATTTAGAAATTGTATAATTGTAGTTAATAATTATTTTTGACTATAATATAATAATTAATAGCAAACAAAGAGATTGAATCAATCTCAATCTAATAAAGTATTAGCACAATATAAATAATACTGTGGTATGATTGGCAACCTCGCACTTCACCTCGCAACAGCCATCCCAATTCATCCAGAGCTCCAATTTGGTTTTAATTTAATTAAGCCGATAGACAAAGCAATTTTTGCCATCACGTACGCGTGTTTTATTGTTTTAAGTGGTTTCATTTGATTACTTCGTTTTCATACGCCATTAATAGTTTTAACACGGCTTTGTTCGTAAGTAAAGTGTCAATACTCTTGTGCATCACAATGCATTATTTTTAATATTTTGTCTGATGACAAGGTTTGTTAAAAAAAACCTACGTGGTTGAGTGGTTAGAGCATTGGCTCTCAACTCGGAGGTCGTGTGTTCGATTCCCACAACACAAAATGGTGTTTCCAAGTTTGGTTAGGACAATGCAGGCTGATCACCTGATTGTCTGACAATAAAGATGATTCATACGTCGAATGGACATGTAAAAAGTCGGGCCTGCGCCTGATCTCTCGTTAGTCGTCTCGGTTATCCGCCCCACTGTATTACGAGAATTAAGGAAGAGACTCTCTCTTACATTTTATCGGCTACTTTATATCGCGGCATTTGAAACCAGGCCAGTTACGCAGAAGTAATTTTATAGTGCCCAAGTGTGTTCGTAGTACACAAGATCAATCTGGGGGCACGGCAGTGCACCCGCCAAGTCGAGCGCGAAGCAAACACTGCCGTACCATCCTTTACTGGAACCATTTCGCCGCATTTTCAGGCCCCTATTTGAGAACCTCTGGATAAGACCAGAACGCAGAAATTTTCGTCATCCAGTAAGCTATAATCACATACTTAAAATCCAAAATTTCAAGTCTGTAGGTCATTTAGTTCCGAAGTTAAGCGAAAGCAAAGTTTCGCATTTACGACACTCACTCACTCACTTATACACTCACTCACTCATGATCATCAAAATAGAACTAGTACTTCCTATAAACTCAGAGAGCTGAAATTTGGTACAGAGTTAGGGTTTAATGGCCACATAAAGGGAAAACTATAAAAACTAGGATAATCGATCTGGGGGCACGGCAGTGCCCCCGCCAAGTCAAGCGCGAAGCAAACACTGCCGTACCATTATTTACGGGAACCATTTCGCCGCATTTTCAGGCCTCTATTTGAGAACCTCAGGATAAGACCAGAACGTCGATCTGGGGGCACGGCAGTGCCCCCGCCAAGTCGAGCGTGAAGCAAACACTGCCGTACCATTATTTACTGGAACCATTTCGCCGCATTTTCAGGCCCCTATTTGAGAACCTCTGGATAAGACCAGAACGCAGAAATTTCCGTCATCCAGTAAAGTATAATCACATACTTAAAATACAAAAATTTAAGTCTGTAGGTCATTTAGTTCCGAAGTTAAACGAAAGCAAAGTTTCGCATTTATGACACTCACCCAGTCACTCACTCATGATCATCAGAATAGAACTAGTACTTCCCATAAGCTCAGAGAGCTGAAATTTGGTACAGAGGTAGGGTTTAATGGCCACATAAAGGAAAAACTATAAAAACTAGGATACTCGAAGATCTGGAGTACCTGGTGACCCTTATTAGAAAACAAATTCAGCTGATAAGAGATATGGCAATGCCCCCTTCTACTATTGGTACATAAAAAATCGACTGTCATTGCAAAAATCCAGTGAAGTGGGACACATCTTCTAATTTAATCTAGCCGGTAGCGTCCCACTGCTGGGCGAATGCCTCCCCTTCTGCTTTTAATACGCATAAAAATAAAATTAAAGGAAAACTCTGGATAAGACTAGACTGGCTTTTATACTTATACTTACAAGTTTACAAGAAGAAAATATAGTCGAACAATTAACATTATTCTACTCGAACATTACACAAATTACACTAAAATCTAGTAAAATAAATCAATATTCCTACGTTTCTACAAAAAGAAGTGAAATCCCACCAAAAATATTCTGTAAAAAACTAGCCAAGTCTCGATGGAGCTGCTTGTTTATCTCTAAAAAGTAATGAAATCTAGACTAAGTCGTGCCAAGTCTAAGGATCCTTACTGCGATTTATTTATTATTATAGTTAATGTTGTGTGACTTGGCCGTTGAAGAGTACACAAGGGTACAAAAGGGGCTCCATGACACCATTGCTCCAATACATGTGTTATACAATCAACAACAGCCTAAAATAAGACACTAGCGTCCAATTACCAATACCAGTATGGGCTATTATCTCGCTTAACAAACATAGGTAGTTACAACAGAATCTGATATAACATTACGTGTAAACAAAATTGACTTCTAACGTATAAAGAATTTTCAAGGGCCAAGTCACACAACATTAACTATAATAATAAATAAATCGCAGTAAGGATCCTTAGACTTGGCACGACTTAGTCTAGATTTCATTACTTTTTAGAGATAAACAAGCAGCTCCATCGAGACTTGGCTAGTTTTTTACAGAATATTTTTGGTGGGATTTCTTTTCCTTTACTCTTATAACACAATGGGACGGGCAAAGTACACGACTGGCGAGATGGATCATCTTTCTTGTCATACAATCGGGTGATCAGCCTGCATTGTCCTAACCAGACTAAAAAGCAACATTTTTAGTTCTTTCAACGCAAAAAACGAATCCACGACTTCTGGAGTCAAGAGCCAAGTAAAAACCACTCGACCACGGACGCATCAACAGATTTTAACTACTCTACCGAATTTTTTTTTATAAAACTAGGGGGCTAACGAGCAAACAGATCACCTGATGGAAAGCGATTACCGTCGCCCATAGACAACCGCAACATCAGAGTAGTTGCAAGTGCGTTGCCGGCCATTTAGGAGGGAATACGCAGGGAGCGTATTCCCTTCTTGAAGGTTTGCGGGTCATATTTTTAAACTTGTCGCGGTTACACGACACAACATGGCGTCTTATAAAGTCGTTCCTCTCTCATAAACTTTATGTGTTCACTTTACGACCACAGAGTCCACTTATGAACCATTTTATAAGCTCCTAACGTTTAATATTAATATTATAACTATTGTAACAAGAAAAAAAAGAGTTTATACAGGAATTTATCAAACACTGCCAACGTAATGTTATATGTATCTAGATAAGGCAAACTGTCCTGCTTTTTAAGTAAGGGTCAGCATACACCAAAACGAGACAATATGCGACGCGGCGCGGTTATTTAATCGTAATTCAATTGAACTTTATTCATTAGACAAGAAGATACACGTTTCATTGCAATAGCGGCGCCGGGTTATGCAGAGCGGCGCAGTTTGACATTCGAAGTCTTGCAATTACACGTGTATCTTTTTTTTGTAATTAATGAAGTTTAATTTTGAATCGAAATAGTAATTAAAACAGCAACAGCAAATGAGACGCCATTTCGGTGTAAATTGACCAGAGAAAAACTCTACAAAGCGACACTAGACATAAGCTCTTTGTTCGGTCGAGTTTTTTTTTTTTTGCCGTCTACTGTACTCGGATTTTGATCTCAATCAATAAATTTAGAGCCACAAATTATTATATCTCTCATAGTTGGCCAAGAAGAACGGGAGGTTAACTGCATAGAAATGTTATTGTACAAACTGAAATTATAAAGCTGCAGAACATCTAGATGTTACTTTAACAGAAAATTTATCATCAAAATCTTACACAAGCCCATGTGGGCCCATGAAGATGATTATGCGGTATGCCGCTGTTCACCACGATAGCCCACTACGGGTTAGTAAGGTAAGTAAAATAATAAAAAAAACGACCTATGTGGCTTAGTGGTTGAGCGCGTCAGAGCTCAAGCCGGTAGTCGCGGATTCGAAACCCGCCAAAGGAATAAAAAAGTTCCTGGATCATGGATGTATATTAAATATGTGTACCTATAATAATATAAAAAAATCTTAAATATTTTGTGTACATTATAAAAATTATTGAATATATTTCCGTTGTCTGGTACCCGTAACACAAGTTCTTCGAGAACTTACTACGGGACGAAATTGACTTGGTGTGGATGGGTCCATAGATATTCTAATATTATTATCAATGTACCTACTTTGTATCTACTTACTTATATCGTCGCAGCTTGCCATATCGTTGAAACCTACAGCATTATTGACCTAAGCAATATGATTTCTTTAGCTTTATTTACTTGCCACTACTATTCAGTATTAAGATGAATGTGTCTGTCCGTCTGTTCACAATATACTGGCGTTCATTACTGACCACCAATCACAGACCCTCACGTCAGATATCTCCAGACATCCACTTCCTTACCTTGGCAACATGTGCTTCTAATGGGGTGCCAGAAATAATTCACCGTAAACACCTTTATCTGCAGCGAAAATCAAAGTCTAAGCTGTAGTAATAAGGTTGAAACTTTATTTTTAGCAGTTGGTAGTTGGTATATCCTTTTGTGATGGTATTTTTTTAGCTATGTCATCAATTTTGAAGGCGCTAGGGTGTTTTTACCGACTGACCTATTATTACAAACAATATTTGCGCAATCGGCGAAACTTTCGGAAATGATTTTTATTATTTTTTACTTGATTTGCGACGAAAATCTATGAGGTTTTGGGGGAATACGGTTAGTTTTCGGGAGAAAAAAATATGACGTCATTAACTGGTTTACGCGATATTAGATTTATGATATGTGTACGGTTGAGCGTTTAGTTTTTACGAAGGCAGTGGGTTCGAATCCGAAAGTTGTAGGTGTAGGCCACAGATATCTATTGACTAGATAACGCAAGTCTCATCGTCGGTATAGAAACCAGCGTGCCATTATTTTTCTACCTACTGTGACGTCACAAGAGCGATTTAGTATGTGGAATTCCCCATTCCCGAGTAAACGATTAAGGGCCGTCGCCGCGCGCCGCCCCGCCGCGTTTTTTAGTTTTCGTTTGACGTTTGGCACCGAGAACGTTCGAGAGGAAATGGCGCTGAAGAAAGTAATTTTACTCCTCTTTTACACGCGAAGTACATATACTTGCGTGGTCTAGTCAATAGTACGTCTGTGGTGAAGGTAGTAGGTTCCACTTAATGAAGGAAGAATTTTATCCTTCTACTAATATAAATGTGAAAGTTTGTGAGGATGGACGGATGTATGTTTGTTACTCTTTTACGGGTAAACTTTTTGGCGATTTGATGAAATTTGGTAAGGTAGTAGTTTCTCTGCATTAAAACATAGGTTAATTTTTAACCAGAAACAGTACAGTATTCTCGTGTTATACTAAATTACGCGGGCAGAGCCGCGAGAAAAAGACAGTATATAAATAACATTTAGCTACAAACGTATTGTTTCATCTCAAACGCAAACTGGGTTGTTTTAATTAAAACTCGCAGTGTAACTTGACGTAATGAAGACTTCACAACACAACCTCAGGTAACAATACGTTACTGTGATTCGAGAACTTTTAAATATCATCATCAACTACTATAAAGCGGCTTTCAGACTACGCTATGATATATTAGCATATAGTTTATAGCTCATAGCTAAACAATATCGCGCACCATACATTATTATGTACACGTTCACGCTGTACTTACAATATATTATTGGCTTACTATACGCTATAAAATTGTGCGATACGCTGAGTTCATGCTATGCTATATCGCACGTGTCAAAAAAGATGAAGATAAGGGAATAAAAACTAAAGATAATTCAGAATGACCAAAATAGTTACTATCAAAAGGATAAGAAGTAAAATACTAAAGCATTGCTAAATACATTTATTGTATAAAGGTTTTCCTTATTATAATAATAACAAATCAAATCATTTTCATAATGTACAAATACTTCTCACTAACATTATTAATATTAACATTTTGACATTATAAAATATAATTTAAAACAAAATTATCAATAAGACAATTACTTGATAATCTAGCTATCTAGCTATAATTTATACAATAGGTTTTAGACAATGTTATACTTATCTTTAATATAATGAACGATCACTCTCACAGTTTGGCCAAGACTAACTTTTAAAAATGGCGGACCACCCTTTTATAAGGATAAAATGGCGCCAACAGGAAGTAAGGTTGATTATGGAATTTACTAAAATTGTTATACAAAAGATGTTTCCAATGGCCATTAAATTACTTCATAATTTAGATCAATTATTTAACTATTATTAAATTTTAAACTGTAGATTGCAAAACAGGAAATAATAAAATGATATTGTGACATAACTGTCAAAGTATAAAAATGATAAATTTAGCTTTTGAATGAAATTTATTTTAAAGGTATATTACTATAAAAATACCAATATTCTAACACGGCCATACTGACAGGTACTTCGTTCTCTGAAGTACCAAATTTTATTTTATTCCAATACACTTAAATCATAAGCCACACATGGAGCACTGACTTTAGAAGTCCCTAATTGTAACTTATTCTAACATTGCAATTGCCACTGTGGCTCATAGCAACGCTCAGTGATACATTAAATTACTGACTCCACATGTCCTGCTACACATGTGTCGAGCCTCAAGTACAGCACTTACTTCAGCAGTCCCTTAATTGTAACTTATTCTAACATTGTTCATTGCCCCTGTAACTCGTAAGCAACACTCAGTGATACATTAAATTACTGACTCCACATGTCCTGCTACACATGTGTCGAGCCTCAAGTACAGCACTGACTTCAGCAGTCCCTTAATTGTAACTTATTCTAACATTGTTCATTGCCCCTGTACCTCGTAAGCAACGCTCAGTGATACTCTAATTGTACTGGCTCCACATGTCCTGCTACACATGAGGCGAGCCTTGAGTAGAGCACTGACTCTAGCAGTCCTTAGATGTAAGTGAGAAAAAAAAACAATTTTTATACGATTTATTTATTACCAAAATCATACATTACTAAACACAAAATCAACCTTTTCTTAAAATAAAATCTTAACAAAATTACTTTATTTCCAAAATTATTAAGATTGACACAGCCTAGGTATATTCCATATAGGGTGTTTAATTGTTATGTTAATTTATGCATAAAATGAATAACCTTAATAATTTTAGACTTCCTCGCTAGTCATAGTCCTGATTTTTCTGTATTATGATTTTAATAATTCATAATACCCGTAGCATGATTTAAGACAAGGACCAAGCTCAAAAACAAAACGACTTTCATTACTCTTATGCACATTGTAATAAGATTCTGTTTTGCGTAGCATTATTTTTTTTATATTCATGTAGACGGTTTTTGCAATGTATTTTTTTAATATCTTTCGAAATATTGTACCAATCACAAAGGTGTTCGGTTTATGTTTCAATATATCATATATATAGTATTGCACAAAACTTTACGTTTTAGGAGATTGTGTGGTTTTTAAGAAGTGATTTTATAATTTTTTTTCACTCAGGAAAAATATGTATTTTTTTAAATGTGTACGGTTCATGACGCGTCAAGGATTGTGTACTTTATCCATAGAGATATATACATGGAGGTGCCCTTAAGGTTCTATACATACTAGCGCTTATACAATGTGCTGTTTCCAGCACAAATGACATTATGACAAAGAGTGAAATATCATTTGGTCTCTTTCTATCTAATGCAATAATTTGCAGTGATAAAAGAAACAGCAATATTTTTGTTTTTGCTCATTTTAGAAACATTAGACTTCAAAACTTGACAATTAACGAAATGCGGAACGATCCGCCATTTTCAGCTCACTTTTTGTGGTAGTTCTTCTGTCAAAAAGTTGTATAAGTTTTGTTGAATTATGAATTTCTAAAGGTCCGGACGCACTAGGCGGAACTGCACTTCGGCGGAACTGAGCGACACGTCGCGTCAAAATATTCTTTATATGAAATTATATGAGATAACGCGCACTAAGCGGTAACGGAACTACACTGCAGCGAACTGCAAGACAAACTTGATCAACTGACAAAAAGTGTCGCGAACTGCAGTTCGGTTTGGCCAACTTCATTTTCATAGTCAGTCAACCGTGATACTTGGGAGCGCGATAATCGTTCGTCAAAAATGTCGATAGATGAATAAAATTTATTGTACTCGTGGGCCAGGTATCCGGAGACATAATAATATTATGACGTCCAGCATAAAAAGTAGGTACATGAACACTTCTATGAAAAAAAAAAACTAACTTTGGAGTGAAACGACCTCTGTGGCTCAATGGTTTGCGCGTCGGCGCTCAAGAAGCCCGGTCGCGGGTTCGAATCCCACCGGGAGACAAAAAGTTTTTTATGTTCCTGGGTCATGGACGTGCAATAAATGTGTATTATATAATAAAAATCTTAAATATATTAAATAGTATAAAAGTATTAAATATATTTCCGTTGTCTGGTACCCGTATCACAAGTTCTTCGAGAACTTACCACGGGACCAGATTGACGTGTTGTAAAAGCGTCCATAGATAGATATTATTATTAAATAGTTCAAGAAATGGGAATAAATGGTAAGTTAATTTTTTTATTTCTTTTTCCTGTGGTTGAACGACGACCTCTCCAATGTTAATTGGTTTCATAGTGAAAATTATAATAATTATAATATCTATGGACGCTTCACACCACGTCAGTCTGGCCCCGTGGTAAGTATCCGAATAACTTGTGTTACGGGTACCAGACAACGGAAATATATTTAATACTTTTTATACTTTACTTTAATATAAGATTTTTATTATACACACATTTAATACACATCCATGACCCAGGAACACAGAAAACTTTTTTGTTCCCTGGCGGTATTCGAACCCGCGACCTCCGGTTAAAGCGCCACTGCGCTCACCACTGAGCCACGGAGGTCGTATGTAAATTATTTAGATTGTAGGTATGTAGGTACCATGGACGAATAAAAAAGTATAGACTGACAGATCCCATACATTAAAACATACACAAAATAAAGGTCCGGATTCTGCTTAGCTCTAGATGGCGTTAGTTACTAGCACGAAAATCAATAAATTGCACAAATTAGCGAAGTAAATCAATACTCTTTTAAACAAGAAAAAATATTTTTCCGTCTCTTTCCAGTGTGATTTTAAAGTTCATAGGCGGATATTTGATAATTGTCTCTAAATCCAAAAAATGACCTCAGTAGCTTGTTTTTAGACAATTAGGGTACCACATGTGATCACGAGATATAGAGAGAAGCATCGAATAAAAGTAGGTACCTACTTATATAAACAGGTACAATACAATGTTGTATAATGTAGATATTGATCATAATAATTATTGTAGCTTGGTGATGTCCGCGACTTCGTTCGCGTGAATATGGGTTATCGCGGTTGGATAAAAAGACAACCTTAATTATTATGAAAACAAAACTAAATATGTACCTACCTACCTATCATAAAAAATAATACAACTCTTTAAAATACTAAGAAATCGTATTTTGCTTAAAATACCTACCTATTTAAATAGAAAACTACACGAAATCAAAGTGTAACTTAATTAGAATATTAAATTAAACGATAAGTAACCACAATGAAAATCAAAAATGTTGTGAAATTACGATTGACAAGTCATTTTGCAGTCGCGGACAGATCAGGTGAACTTTATTTTGAACCTTATTGCTAAGGTATAAGGTTGAAAATGATACACCGTATCTGTCCGCACGCTCTATGCTTTGGCATAAGAGTGTTTTAAGTTTTTCCAAAGTTTTTCCTCGTACTAGCAGGCTTAGCATGACGCGGCGACGCGAGCCGAAGAAATAAATTTAAAGAAGAAATATTCTATATATAAAGACTGAAACTAATTGTCTAGGAGCGCCATGATGTGGAGTAGTTGACATCAGGGGCGAAGGGTGGTTTTTCCGCAGAGGGAAGCCACTATGGTCTTTAATCTTTATGCATATTAAACAAGTACATAGTAAATACATACCTAGAGGCTGCTTCGTGGGATTCTATCTATTTCGGTACAGAGTTAGAGTTTCGTTTGATTCAATATGTATTAACGCCATTTTAAGAAATTCACGATCGTTTCAATAATGTAAATACTATGCCTACTAGAATCTACTCACCACAATAATGCAATTTACAATCCAAATAAGTACACTTCACAATATAAATATAATATTTTACACTACAGTATACACTACAAATTACAATAATACAAGAAACTAGCGAATAATTTATAACGAAATTACAACGCATAATATGGAATGTAGTCGACTGTCGTTTAATAAAAATGGCAAAAGAAATTTTCTAATGTTTGGGATTTTCAACCAATGAGAGACCATAACCGGTCTCCGAGCGGCTTATTTAATGATAATTTCGACCAATAAAATTGTACAAATACTTTGTCATTCATTTCCAAAACGTAATAAGAGCCATTAGGCCTACAGTTTGAATTTAACCTTAAAACAAACGAAATAATGACTATTATAGAATGAAACATATATTTCATTACTGAAACCCTCAGACACCGTATTAAGATTTTCAAAATTCGAACTGGCCGTTCAATAGGACGGCATATTTAAATTTCAACTTTATTTCGAACGAAATAAGGTCTTTTATACAATGCGATAAGCCATCATTTCATCATTCCATTTCATCATCATCATTCATCGGGTTATGTGATATTGTGATGTCCGTTGCATAGATGGCGCTCGCGCGGCCCTACATCACGCTATAGCTTGTACAATAAGTAATTGCTGTAGTGAATTAGTTTTCGAAATAATTTGTCATAATTACTGAAATGTATCCAACATTATTATTTTTAAACAAAAAATTAAACCGACTTCCAAAGTAAAAATACACAAAAAAGTATGAAATAAAACTTAATCTCTAAATAATTCCCCTTTCAAATTCGGCTAAAATTTTTACTATTTCTCTACTCAATCTTATTAATTTTGAAATCGGTACCAGCCCAAACAATATTCTACAATATTTTATAGAACTTACGTTCATATTTGCTGGTACCGACTTCAAAATTAATAAGATTGAGTAGAGAAATAGTAAAAATTTTAGCCGAATTTGAAAAGGGAATTATTTAGAGATTAAGTTTTATTTCATACTTTTTTGTGTATTTTTACTTTGGAAGTCGGTTTAATTTTTTGTTTAAAAATAATAATTTCACGCTTTTTAGTTATATATTTTGTTAAGTTATTATTAATACGTCATAAGAACGTCTAAACTAAACGATCGAATGTATAATTGAATACGCGCCAAGCTTCCATTAGGTATTGTTATTAAGATGATGATGATGATTACTGTAAGTTATAAAGTGGCATATGCTTGCAGTTCTTTAAACAATGCCGAAATTTCCAAACGCATATATTTAAAGACTGAAGAGTTCTGTACATTGCTTTTGGATCCAGGGTATACCTTGGTACAATATCCTATTTTTTAGTAGCATATGCTTGTGTTACTTCAGTAAAAGTAAAAATCACTATATGTGTGGATATAAATTTCGAGGAGTTCCCTCGATTCCTCATGGATCGCATCATCAGGTTTCCACTTTAGTGACTAAAGGACCAATTTCGAATTAAACCCTTTACAACAACAAAATAATTTTGCAAATAGGTCCATAAACGGCAGAGTAATGTTCAAAGATCTCCGTGTTAGTATAAAATACTATGAGAAATACCTTTTATATCATCATAATGTGATGATGTATGGTGTGATAGTGGTGATGATGATGATGATTACTCTAACTGACATGGTGGCATATGCTTGCAGTTCTTTAAACAACGCCGAAATCCCCAAACATGTATCTATAAGGAGTCAGGAGTTCTGTTCTGTACTGTTGGATCCAGGGTATACCTTGGAGCAAAATCTTACTTTTTGGTAGCTTAAGCTTGAACTACTTCAGAAAAAGTCGAAGTCACCATATGTGTCCATATAAATTTCGAGGAGTTCCCTCGATTCCTCATGGATCCCATCATCAGGTCACGACTTTGATATCAAAAGGACCAATTTGGGATTACACCCTATACATCACAGAAAAAATTTTGAAAATCGGTCCACAGGCGGCGGAGTAATCGTTGAACATACAAAAAAAAAATATATACAGCCGAACGTATAACCGCCTCCTTTTTTGGGAAGTCGGTTAACAAAAGGGAAGCCGATGGGAATCGGCTTCTATACACGCTTCGCCACTGGTTGACATTATTGTAAGACTAGATGTTGCACGCGACTTCGTACGCGCAAAAGGAAATCCCGCGGTAACCGTACATTTTGCCGCAATAAAAAGGAGCCTATGTCCTTCCCCGTGGTCTCATCTATATTTGCACCAAATTTCATCAAATTCGGTCCAGTAGTTTCGGAGCCTATTCAATGCAAATAAACAAACATACAAACAAACAAACTTTTCCTCTTTATTATATTAGTATAGAGTATTTGACGTTAAATTAAGAAAAAGTTTCTACTTTAGCTGTCAAAAGAGGACATTTTTGGACCTCATGCTCGGGAAGAAAAGAAATATTTTTTCTCATAACGACGAAGCATCAACCGTGCTGCCTTACAATAAGACCTATTCTGAATTCCGAATGGTATTAACGTTTCTTCAATCTCTCATTTTGTCGATTCTTCGGTATTTCTTGCAGGCTTAGCATGCATGCACATCCAATGTGTATGCTAAGCCTGCTGGTAGTCTGTGTAACAAAAGAGATGAAAAAGGATTTCGTGTGTTATATTATATGACTAATGACACTGACATTTGACTCGACACTCATGTGTTCGATTTTCAACTCTATTGTATTAGCACAGAGTTCTATTTTTAATTAATTAATTCTCTGAATTTTAATCCGGTGTTTCGGATTCTGGAGCATATTATTTTTAAACAAAAAATTAAACCGACTTCCAAAGTAAAAATACTCAAAAAAGTATGAAATAAAACTTAATCTCTAAATAATTCCCCTTTCAAATTCGGCTAAAATTTTTACTATATGTCTACTCAATCTTCTTAATTTTGAAATCGGTACCAGCCCAAACAATATTCTACAATATTTTATAGAACTTACGTTCATATTTGCTGGTACCGACTTCAAAATTAATAAGATTGAGTAGAGAAATAGTTAAAGTTTTAGCCCAATTTAAAAGGGAAATAATTTAGAAAGTAAGTTTTATTTCATTTTTTTGTGTATTTTTACTTTGGAAGTCGGTTTAATTTTTTGTTTAAAAATAATAATTTCATACTTTTTTGTGATATATTTTGTTAAGTTATTATTAATACATCTTAAGAACGTCTAAAATAAACGATCGAATGAATAACTGAATACGCGCTAAGTTTTCACTAATTTGTTAATACGATGATGATGATTACTGTAAGATACAAACTGGCATATGCTTGCAGTTCTTTAAACAATACCGAAATTTCCAAACACATATCTTTAAAGACTGAGGAGTTTTGTTCACTGCTTTTGGATCCAGGTTATACAAAAGATCCAAAAGCACCAAGGTGCAACATCTTATTATTTGGTAGCATATGCTGATGTTACTTCAGTAAAAGTCAAAATCACTATGTGTGTCGATATAAATTTAGAGGAGTTCCCAAAAGCACCAAGGTGCAACATCTTATTTTTTGGTAGCATATGCCTTGTGTTACTTGAGTAAAAGTCAAAATCTCTATATGTACCGATATAAATTTCGAGGAGTTCCCTCGATTCCTCATGGATCGCATCCAGGTTTCCACTTTAGTGACTAAAGGACCAATTTCGAATTAAACCCTTTACAACAAAATAATTTTGCAAATAGGTCCATAAACGGCAGAGTTATGTTCAAAGATCTCCGAGTTAGTGTAAAATACTATGAGAAGAGCCTTTTATATCATAATAATAGGAATGTTGCCTAGTGTGGAATTTCACAGTTATACAAATTAAATTTTGAAATTGTTGATTAAAGATACATAAATCTGAAAGAAATAGGTATTTAGAGGGACGGGATTAAAAATATAAGCAAATAAAAAATATTGTCCATCTCTTTCTCGCAAAACGATTCGTGACGTCACAACCTGCTACCGCCATAAATTTTGTTATGAGAAATGTATGGCAGTAGCAGGCTGTGACGTCACAGGTCAATATATCGCTCTCTTTCATATTGTAAATTTCAATGGTTTGTATCTAAGTTATTTTTTCAGATATACAAAAATGGGTTCTGGATTGTTTATTAACATGTTGTCTAAAAAAAATTTTTTTCGGCAACATGCCTATTGACATGGTGGCATATGCTTGCAGTTCTTTAAACAACGCCGAAATCCCCAAACATGTATCTATAAGGAGTCAGGAGTTCTGTTCTGTACCTTTGGGTCTAGGGTATACATTGGAGCAAAATCTTACTTTTTGGCAGCACATGCTTAGACTTGTTCAGAAAAAGTCAAAATCACCATATGTGTCCATATAAATTTCGAGGAGTTCCCTCAATTACTTATGGATTCCAACATCAGGTCACCACTTTTTTGACAACCGGACTAACTTGGTATTATACCCTTTACATCACAAAAAAAAATTGAAAATCGGTTCATAAACGACGAAGTTATCTGCGAACAAACATAATATTGAATTTTTAGGTCATCTGGAACTGGGTTAAAGTTTTGATCTATAGGTTAGTCAGTGATCAAAATGACGATTTTTGGACGTTAATATCTAAATAACCGTTTGGGCTCCAAATGGTTCGTGTAATATTACACACGGTGCCGCTCGCCAGTTCTGTTACTTGAACTTGGCTTGACACACTACCGCGTGTCTAGATTTGTTTTTTATATACAATTTGTCGAGTAAATTAGACTATTGCACAATATATAATTTTATTGCACATAATATTGTATAAACAACGAATGGATATCTTCGATTTTTATAGGAAAATCAATAAAAAAAGACTCATATCGACTTTGCGAAAATTATCAAGACCACGTAGTTCTTTGATTCTTCCTAGATGTCGCTTTTACGTTTATAGTTAACTAAACTAATATCTAAAACATGTAGATGGTAGGTTATGCTGGTTCGTATGCCATTTCTATTTCATTAATACCTATTTGTTTTATTTTGACGAGTAAGTTTATTCCACAATACGCAATTTTATTTTTTGACCACGTAGTTCTTTGAGGGCTTCATAGATGTCGCATTTTCGCCCATACGTATATTGCAGTTCATAAAATGACCAATAGATGTCAGAAAATCATGAATCGAAAGCCAGTTTATTTACTTTTAAACTGACATGGCTAGGTTAAAGTTCCAACTAAATTACATGGCCTTTTTTTTCCCCAACTCCTTATACATTATACTAACTGTATATCAATATTTCAAAGCGCCTCAAACATGTATTTTTGGCATTAAAAATGTACTTTTCAAAAATTTGTAACTTGGCTAAGTTCCGCTTCTGACCAGCCAGGCCTGCATTCTCGTGTTGAGGTACAATAGGAGAAGTACAGGACAAGGTTTCATCGTGCCTCAATTACCTACTCTAAATTTCTCAGTAGCTCTTGGGCTATAACGGTCAATAAGAAAATTAAAAAATGTCGTACGTTTTAATGTATGGGATCTGTAAGTCTATAGTTTTATTCGTCCATGGTAGGTACATATTTATTTAAAAAAACCTTTTAAATTTCAATCGTCCATTCGTCCATCTTGCTCGGAGGTTGCCTAGCTACTAAATATATTTTTGTAGCGCCGCTGCAGTTGCAGTGCGACTTACCAAAACGTGTCGCTCAGTTCCGCTGAAGTTCAGTTCCGCCTAGTGCGTCCGGACCTTAAGAGATAAGGACTATGAATTTCTAAGAGATAAGGATATTCTTTAAAATTTTACTTGAATGTTGTAAAACTGATAATTAACATGCCAAAACGTTATATTGCGAGTTGTGATGCAATAAATAGTATAAATCAAACTCAAATGTATTTACACAGGTTAGTAGCCGGTTTTATGCAATACTATAAATATCTCATGAAATAATTGTGTTGGAATTAGATATTTTCATTTATTATATTCATATTCACATATATATAAGAACAGTCCTTTAAATTGCATTTTATGTCATTAGATTTATTTACGTAATTGAAAAGTGTTGTACTGTTTGTAATAGTTATCGATAAAGATACAAATAATTATTATTATCATTACATTGGCGTGATGTCACAAAAGGCAATCTGAATGTGTTCGATGTGGTTTTAAAAATATAAGTTAACAGCGCTTAATTATATTGTGTGACCAAAATGATTTGACAAAATATTATGATAAAACAAATAATACTTGTTTTTATAGGTTGAAAGCTGGAGAAGAGAATATTAATCCCCGGACCCTGTCAAGAGAATCACAGACAATTAGTTTTTGAACAAACTAATTTTATTTAGAAATGAATAGACTTATTTATTTGTATTTAAATAAGTGGATATATTTCTTTGTTTTTAATTTCTATTCCACCTTAGATAGTTAAAAAAAAAAGTTTTTAGTTCCATCTGTCAATGCCACAAGGACTAATTATTTGCCAAGCTGTAAAAATACCTATTTATTGTACCATATTTTCACCAAATAAAGCATCTTGTTATTATGTATAAGATTAGGTTACGATGGGACTGACTTACGCTGTACATCAAAAGTCCCTAAATAAATTAAGAATAAAAAAAAACATCTTTTCATTTCATAAACCAATTTATACAACTGGCTCGGCTCGTATACAAATAAATATTCAACCATATTATGACCTCCAAGGACTTAGGAGTTAAAGGATCCTTAACAGTTAATAAAACTTATGCCACGTTAAGTTCAATAAAAAAATGGTACTTCTGTCCCATGGTAAATAAAGGTAAATCTTACATGTTTAATAAAGGTATCACAAAAAAAAATTTTGAAAGTGGTCCAAGTAGAACAAATAGAATAAAACTATCCTCAACATCGAGTACTTTTTTGATGTCGGTTAAAAGAGATTATCGATTAATAAAAGTAGTTAAATGTACAAGTCATTTGTAAAACAAGTTTTTTATTTACGTTTACATGTAAGTTATTGTAAAACTTACTAAAATCTTAAAAATATCGATACTGTCGATACACATAATCTCAACTCTAGTTCGGCTGCCATTTTATATTCATAATCAGCTGATAAATTGGACACGCTTTTGTTACAACTAGGACCAGTCCTTGTATTCTTTGGTCATTGACTTTATCCCCATTTTTTTTTTCGTAATTGAACTCTGACTAGGTAGACTAGGTGACAGGAAATAACAAAGTAGGCTATGACCTCGCCTTAAGAATGTACCTACATTGTGTCTAACACCAAAATTGTTCATCTCCAAGTTTTAGCGAAATTGTCAAACTGTTTCATAATTTGTTATATCTGAATACGACATGATATACATTTGGTTTAACTATTTACTAATGTAACAATGAACCAAGACTTTAATTTAGTTCGGCATATTATTCGGTTAGCTACTTGAAATATCATAAAATAGTGGCTCACTTGTTACTGTGATTTATTTGAAGTGAGAGAAGGTCAGTCAGCGTACACTAGGGTTGTGTCAAAAGGAAACTAAATTGTAGTCATGATTTACACAACAGCACAGTAAAAAAACAAAATTAATAATATTCCTTGACAATATTGTTTTATGGCAGAAGATCACGATCACGGCCGTACTCAATAATTGTGATATTTATCACATTGACATTACCCATACTTCCGTTCGGCCAATCCGACATTACTAATTTTCCAAAAATTATTCTTCTATCCATTTGAACAAATTATATAATGTTGGTATTACCATAAAAAAATATTTATATATACGTAGTATATATATAAAAACTGAACAAAACCTATTTTTTGTATAATATAATAAGAGGCTTTTATATATTATACGCTCTAAGTATGTATAAGTGACTTTACATAAGTTCAGTTACTCTTAAATTCTCAAGAGTTTTATTTTTATTTTATATATTCGTATTTAACTAACGAAATAGGTACATATACTTTTTATTGTTTTTACAGTAATTATTATCATTAATGGACAGTGAAATGCTCAATTCTGCCACTGTCATCATGGTGCTCCCAGACAAGTGGTACCGTAGACTATGTTGTGTTAAGTGGCGTATTTAGGTACTATAATGCCAATGGGGCTATGGTGTCAAATTTCTAAATTTGTCTGTCTCAAGTTTAATTTCAATTTATGAACCTCATATCCAACAGTGATGTAAGTCATCTATTTTAAAACAAATTTAAGTAAGTATCCTGTGATTCAACAAAACATTATTTTAAGTACAATATATTTTTTTTTTATTTTTTTTTTGCTGTTGCTCCCAATGTATTACATCATAATTATTAGTCTCCATTAATATAATGTTAACGGATTACTGAGCATTGAATATCTGTTAATATATTAACTCTTATAGATCATAATTAGCGTTTGCTTCAATTTCATTTTGCATGATCGACTAAATACTATCTCACCAAAAACATTCTGTAAAAAACTAGCCAAGTCTCGATGGAGCTGCTTGTTTATCTCTAAAAAGTAATGAAATCTAGACAAAATCGTGCCAAGTCTAAGGTTCCTTACTGCGGTTTCTTTATTATTATAGTTAATGTTGAGTGACTTGGCCGTTGAACATTCTTTATACTTTAGTGGGTACAAGTCAATTTTGTTTACATTTGTAACTACCTATGTTTGTTAAGCGAGATAATAGCCCATACTGGTATTAGTAATTGGACGCTAGTGTCTCATTTTAGGCTGTTGTTGATTGTACAACACACGTATTGGAGCAATGGTGTCATGGAGCCCCTTTTGTACCCTTGTGTGCCCTTCAACGGCCAAGTCACACAACATTAACTATAATAATAAAGAAACCGCAGTAAGGAACCTTAGACTTGGCACGATTTTGTCTAGATTTCATTACTTTTTAGAGATAAACAAGCAGCTCCATCGAGACTTGGCTAGTTTTTTACAGAATGTTTTTGGTGGGATTTCACTTCTTTTTGTAGAAACGTGGGCATATTGATTTATTTCCCTAGATTTTAGTGTAATTTGTTTATTTAATTTGTGTAATGTTCGAGTAGAATAAAGTTCGAGTAGAATAAAGAGGCCTGAAAATGCGGCAAAATGATTCTAGTAAAGAATGGTACGGCAGTGTTTGCTTCGCGCTCGACTTGGCGGGGGCACTGCCGTGCCCCCAGATCGACGTTCTGGTCTTATCTAGAGGTTCTCAAATAGGGGCCTGAAAATGTGGCGAAATGGTTCAGTAAAGAATGGTACGGCAGTGTTTACTTCGCGCTCGACTTAGCGGGGGCACTGCCGTGCCCCCAGATCGACGTTCTGGTCTTATCTAGAGGTTCTCAAATAGGGGCCTGAAAATGCGGCGAAATGGTTGAATGGTACGGCAGTGTTTGCTTCGCGCTCGACTTGGCAGGGGCACTGCCGTGCCCCCAGATCGATTATCCTAGTTTTTATAGTTTTCCCTTTATGTGGCCATTAAACCCCAACTCTGTACCAAATTTCAGCTCTCTAAGTTTATGGGAAGTACTAGTTCTATTTTGATGATCATGAGTGAGTGAGTGAGTGAGTGTCGAAAATGCGAAACTTTGCTTTCGCTTAACTTCGGAACTAAATGACCTACAGACTTGAAATTTTGGATTTTAAGTACGTGATTATAGCTTATTGGATGACGAAAATTTCTGCGTTCTGGTCTTATCCAGAGGTTCTCAAATAGGGGCCTGAAAATGCGGCGAAATGGTTCCAGTAAAGGTTGCTTCGCGCTCGACTTGGATATCTGTTAATATATTAACTCTTATAGATCATAATTAGCGTTTGCTTCAATTTCATTTTGCATGATCGACTAAATACTATAAGCCTCACATCACATGGTTTAAGAAAGGTAACTTTTTCGACTACTGGCGTACAAAAAAAATCCTTTTTCATCCAAGATATATAACTTGGTATAGTTTATTGTATAATAATAAAAATGCTTTTAAAACAAGCTAAGAACAATATTGTTAATTTTGTACTGATAAGTAGAACAACAGTTATTTAAGTATTCCCTTGTTGATTTGCGTCAAATATAGTATTGTAAATAAACCTAAATAATCAGTAGGTACTGATTATTTATGCTGAATCTATATAATATACTCTTTAAATTATGTAGATTTAATTGCCAACCGCATTTCCCTTATTTCCCTTGTTCCCAGGTCATAATAAAAAGTCATTTATTAGTACGACAGTTAATAATTACTCACTTAATCTGCAAATTAAACTCCCGTGAACAATTTTATCAAATTATAGATTTAACAAGGTAAAAGATCGCAAAAGCGATTTGATACTAATAAACCACAAACAAAACTTGCAGGGTTATTCACCGGTACTTACTTGGCTCTAATGGTCCATACGGTTAAGGTTTGAATACACTTTACTTCTCACAATGACCCACATTTCACTTTACATGAGAAAACATTTATAAAGTCAGTCTTAACATTTCTATCAAACAACGAGGGTAGTTAGTAAAACATTGTACGTAAGCAGAATAAAATCATAGACATTTGCTATCGAATGTCGTAAGTAATTTAAATATAGGTAATTATAGTAGCAGTTTGTCATAAAAATTACTTTTTTTTTTTTTAATTTTTCTTAACTATGGGTAGAATTTATAAATTCAATATATTTTTTTCAATGTACTTATGATAACTTGTACCTTCCGTGGAATCCCGTCATTGGTACCACACTGATTAAGATCCTCGTTTGGCCTAGACAGCCTGGAGACCGCTGATACAATTGGCCGACCTGCCGTTCCCAATGCAGGTAGGCGTCACGCACGGCCGCCACCGCTGGCAGGAGTTCCGAATCGCTTGATATCCAACTGAAAATGAAAAAAATACGATTAGAAAAATGAAGTGAAAATCGCGGGATGGATCTATCCCACTTCTGATGTCAAAAAAGATAAAGATAAGGGAATAAAAACTAAAGATAATTCAGAATGACCAAAATAGTTACTATCAAAAGGATAAGAAGTAAAATACTAAAGCATTGCTAAATACATTTATTGTATAAAGGTTTTCCTTATTATAATAATAACAAATCAAATCATTTTCATAATGTACAAATACTTCTCACTAACATTATTAATATTAACATTTTGACATTATAAAATATAATTTAAAACAAAATTATCAATAAGAGAATTACTTGATAATCTAGCTATCTAGCTATAATTTATACAATAGGTTTTAGACAATGTTATACTTATCTTTAATATAATGAACGATCACTCTCACAGTTTGGCCAAGACTAACTTTTAAAAATGGCGGACCAACCTTTTATAAGGATAAAATGGCGCCAACAGGAAGTAAGGTTGATTATGGAATTTACTAAAATTGTTTTACAAAAGATGTTTCCAATGGCCATTAAATTACTTCATAATTTAGATCAATTATTTAACTATTATTAAATTTTAAACTGTAGATTGTAAAACAGGAAATAATAAAATGATATTGTGACATAACTGTCAAAGTATAAAAATGATAAATTTAGCTTTTGAATGAAATTTATTTTAAAGGTATATTACTATAAAAATACCAATATTCTAACACACGCCACTTCTTCCCTCTTCGTCACCCCCAAGTAGTTAGTCAATTGAACTTTCACAATTATTTCTAGACCAAAATTAGCCAAATCGGTCCAGCCGTTCTCGAGTTTTGAGTCCCTCGGGAACGGGATAAAAAGTATCCTGTGCTTCTCCTGGTTTTAAGCTAATAACTCACCACCGATTTTCAGCCAAATCGATTCAGCCGTTCATAATTTAAAAATAGTGTAACTAACACCACTTTCTTTTATATAAAGAAAGAATTAAAATGTATATTGATAAAACTATTTTTCTTCCGCGCACGATAAGACTTTGGAATTAACTGTCGCCGGCGGTATTTCCGGATCATTACGACATTCGAAACTTCAAGAAAAGAGAGTATTCATCTTTGAAAAGCCTGCAACGCGACTCCTCAGGTGTTGTGGGTGTCTATGGGCGACGGTAATCGCTATACATCAGGCGATCCGTCTGCTCATTTTCCTCCTATACTTCATGAAAGAAATTGCTCGTTGGAATTATACCCGAATATAGTCATACAAGTCCAGTGATGAAATAGAAGAGCTTATGTTTATGTCAAAGACTATGTATGGGAAAATGATATTCTTTTGAAGCGGAGTACAAGCGAAACTGAAATTTTAAGAGAGCGTTCAAAAATTTAAAAGCAAAAAGGAAAGGCTTTGAGGGGCGGAAGTTCAGCTAAAACTGTTCCCCTTCATATCCGGCGCAGCATGTGATGGTTTTGATTAAAATTTTCTCATAGTTGCTGTATGTATTAATTTTAAGTATATACAATATGATGCGAATTGCCAATTTATTCCTAAATGCGAATTCTAACGATATTTCGAACGAATTCATTTCATTTTCATTTACATGCTTGGTTATTATTTTATTAATAATATTTAATAGAATACTAAAAGCAAAAAAGTACTTTGTCCCTAAGTATTATCACGGAATCTAATTCATAAGCAGGTTGATTGTTATCATAATTTGTTTTTATTATGTTATTAATATGATATCAAACTGATATTTCATTGACAATTATTGTATTCTGACTGCATGCCGTCATTATCTCTATCTATATCTACTATAAGGTACAGATATAGATTAGACCACGGGGAAGGACATATGCTACTTTTTATCGCGGCAAAATGTATGAATACCGCGCGATTTCCTTGTGCGCACACTAAGTCGCATGCAACATCTTTTAATACGTATAAATCAAGAGAGGACTCGATCTGCTTATGAATTAAATTTCCTGATAATACGTTTACAAGCAATCACATGAATACGAAACTAATTTTGCAAATCAATCGTTCGAAACTAATTTTGCAAATCAAAACAAGCACATTTTGTAACAAATGTTAATGTTCATTTTTACTCATAATGTTACTCATAAGTACCACGAATTTACCTACATAATATAGCATTTAATATTATCTATGGACGCTTTCACACCAGAAAAACTTTTGTTACGGGTACCAGACAACGGAAATATATTTAATACTTGTATAACAATAAATATATTTAAGGTTTTGATTATGTAATACATATATTTAATACACATTTATGAGCCAGAAACACAGAAACTTTTTGTTCTCTGGCGGAATCGAACCCGCGACCTCTGGCTTGCCAACGCCACTGAGCCACAGAGGTCATCCTATATCTATTAAAAATTCTGACTCTAAACATAGATACGGCGTGCCTGTACCCAATTCGATGTATCTACCGCTATTTTATGTGAAAACAAAACCTCACACCGAAAATCCCGTCCATTGCCCTCTTGACCCCGAAGCGACAATTTATGATAGCATCCGATGGCCATCAATCGCGGTTTGCATAATACCCCGCGTTTGTCAGCCTGACATCAACCTGACATCGTTTGACATGAACCTGTCATTTGTCAGGTGGGGTTTGTTTTAACCTGAGAAAGTTGAATGACCCTGTGCCCTGTGGTAACTGGATTCCGTTTTTGGAAGATTGGGGAAACCTAAGGTCTTTAATGGTCCAGACTACAGATGTAACATTTTGTTTCAATCAAAGAAATGTCCCTGTTGAAAGCATTTTGATTGTGATTAGTGGATTGTTAAATGTCATATTTCATGATGGTGTTCTTTAATATTAATTATGGCGTTAATTCAATAGAAATTTTTAAATGTCCCAATAACAAATAAGGGTCAGTTCACACCGCGACATACACGATGATACGCGGTGCTGCATATTTAAGATAGCTATTGAAATTTGAACTTTATTCACTACACAAAAAGATACACGTTTCATTCATTCAGAATATACATCGTGAGGTGTATATTCTGAATGAATGAATAAAATTCAATTTTGAATAGCTATCATAACAATGCAGCGCTATGTCTCGTATCGTTTCGTTTCGGTGTGAATTGAAACAATATTTTATACATAATTGCATTATTTTACTATGCAATATTTAGTTTATCAATCAATAAAAACTTCATAAGTATTATACCTAATGTAAAATAATGAAAAATGGTTACAGAAAAACAAAATTGTTATATTTAATTCAGACTTGTTGATAATAACGGGTTGACTTATCACTATATCTTTCACGAACATCACCACATAAAAGATGTTATACAAAAAATGCAATAGTAAATTGAAAACGCTGAATTTACAATTATTAATATCATTTTGTTGCATATCAATTTATTACCTTAAAAAATTATTCATAAAGTTCTTTTTTTAAGTTTCAATGTATAATTTTAAACTGCGCCTCCGGAATTTATGGACAAACAGAGCATGCGTTTTACGGCGTCGATGGCGGAATTTATGTCCAGCAGTGGGCATCGTGTGGGCAGCACTGCCCGTAAATAATACCAGGCCAATAAACTGCACTGCAAATGATTCGTACAGCCACTATGTTTGCCAGCGTATCTTATTTGTGGCAGGCCAAATAGTTTTTGTCGTTTCGTACATTTGTTGGTGTGCCTCAAATTGTAATAAACTATTGGTTGAAATATTTGTGTAGTGTAACTAGTTGAATCTGATAAAATTGAACGAGAAATTATTTGTTATTAATTCGACAACTCACTAATTCAATTCCCTTCACAATGCCTAGATTGATTTGATTGAAGGGTTCCACAACCTTATCAAACCATATGTCATTTACACTTCTAAAATTACTAGCTGTTGCCCCGACTCCGTCCGCGTAAATATAGTAAACCTCCGGATCACTGTACTTTTTCGGGATAAAAAGTGTCCTATGTTTTAATATAAACTACTACCATAAAAAATTTCATCGAAATCACTTTAGTAGTTTTTGCATGAAAGAGTAACAAATATCCATCCATCCACATACACATCCATCCATCCTCACAAACTTTCACATTTATAATATTAGTTAGATTCGACAACTCACTATTTATTCAATTCCCTTCATAATACCTTATATACTAGATCGATTCAATATAACTGTTCCACAGCCTTATCAAACCACTTGAATTCATTATTAATTTACATGAGAATATATTTGTCACTTAAAAAATCGAAACATAAAATAATCTTACAAAATCTATATTATAATAAACTAGCTGTCCCGACACACGTTGTTCTGTCTTAGATATGAACTAAAATGAATAAATAAGTACACCTACTGCTACACCTACTCCTACAACCTACACCTTTTCTAATATTTCTCACCGTTTAAACCTTCCCTGATATTCCAAAATTATTTCAAGACCAAAATTAGCCAAACCGGTCCAGCCGTTCTCGAATTATTAGTCCCGCGGGAACGGGATAAAAAATCCTATGTCCTTCTCCTGGTTTTAAGATACTTCCTCACCAATTTTCAGCCAAATCAGTTTACCCGTTCTTGAGTTATAAAAAGTGTAACTAACACGACTTTCTTATATATAAATAGATAATGTAATTATTCAACTTATTTTACTTCTGTATCTGTTATTATATTCTCCTTTTCAACACTCACACACAAACATACAAAGTTATTATATAGGTATCATGTTATACAAAAATGTATAATATGATATCATTGAAAGTGATACGGCGACGGTATGAAGTGTTGAAACAAGGGACGTCTCAGATTTTATTGGTAAGCCATAAAAGGGGCGGTAATAGATAATAAAATAAAATTTATTACATTACTATAATAAAATTCAAATATAATTTATTTTACAGGGCCATTTTCCTTGCTTGTTTACCAGATATGTTGTTAAACATTATGATTATAGGGAATATTAATTCAGAAATAATATTTTGTGTCGTTTGTAGGTGAACAATAGAATATAATGTATCACGAAGGTTTAGAAGTCGTAACAAGTATAACCTCAAAACCTTAAGTAATTTTACAAAAATACAAATGGAATTTAACTAAATACAATTTTTATCTCATTTTCTCACATATTTTAAATGAAATTTTTTGTATGATCGTTTGGTCGCCAAATTCAAATTTCAAATCACTACTGGCTATATGTCTATATGTATGGCTGCTGTCCTTGTCGCGCGCGGACGCTTTATGCAAAAGAGAGTTTTATGCATACACGAGTTATTTTTTTTTTTTGCCTAAACGTCTCTACATAAGCAGTATATGACGTACCCAATGTTTTCGTAATTGATTTTACCAAACTTTATATAATGATTTGTACTAAGTTTAATTTCAATATTTTTATATAAAATATCACTCGCGTTTCTAATGGCCCCACGTGGTTGTTTGAGCTCGACGATCAAACGTTGCTAGGCCACACCGAGAGCGCTCAAATCGCAGCCAATATTAAATTATTGGTACATTTCTTTCAACTCCTATTGTGTTTCGTATTAAATTATACGGGACAATGTGTGTTATGAAATATTTACACTTTCATGAAAGACTTTCGCCACATTTGTTGAGTAAATAAAATATTTCTGTGATAATTAAATATACATTAATTTTTGGAATACTTAATGTGTCTTATGTAACGACTAGCATTTGCTCGTGGCTCCGCCCGCGTAAACACAGTATCTCACGAAACACTATACAATAGGGGATCGGACTACATCTGAAATATGTAGTTTCGTTAATATATTCAGAAATATTGTGGCATTACTACTTGGTAAATGTAAAAAAATATATTATTTTACATGTAGTTTACTAATTAAATAAATTTAAAAAGTACCGTGAAGTAGTTGCGAAATTGGTAAAAAAACCTACATCACTAGTTTACTCACATCATATACAAAACATTCATTATGGTAAGTATGAACTTAAACGCACAAATATGCGATATATTTACAAATATATTCCGGCGGCCATATACTTCATATACTATAACCTACAAGTGACATCATTTGTATATCGATTTTAGTATGGAGCGTTTTTAGGAGGCTCGCGAAATTTTTTTATACAAATCGCTGTACCTTTGAAAATATTGACTTTTGATATACGGTTTCTTCTGAGAAGTTACTCATATTTAAGAGTACTATTCATTTATGTAATAAAAAAAATTAGTCCAATTGCCTATTTCGGAATAAAAGTAACCTATGTGTTATTCCAGAACTTAAGCTACGATAACAAATTTCATCGAAATCCGTTTAGTAGTTCTTGCGTGAAAGAGCAACAAGCATCCATGTATCCATCCACACAAACTATTACATTTATAATAGAAGTAGGATAATTAATTTACTTATAGTAAATTACCTACATAATAATAATATGCTTGATATGTTTTGAGGATTTGCATTTTCATAGACTTGTGTCAAAGAATATATATTACCTTGTGTCTCGTTCTCACACATACCTAAATTACGTAGACCCTCTACGAAATAACGTAGCAAATCTACGAAATGAGTTTTATTCTTAGTAGCTCATTAATAATGTTATTTAAGAAAATATTATAATAACATTATAATATTTTCTTAATTATCATCATACTAGCTGTTGCCCGCGGCTCCGCCCGCATAAGTATCCCTCGGGAACACTGTATTTTTTCAGGATAAAAAGTAGCCTGTTTTAATCCAGAGCCTAAACTACTAAGATACCAAATTTCATCAAAATCCGTTCAGTAGTTTTTCTGTGAAAGAGTAACAAACACCTATTCATCCATACATCCATCCACACATCCTCACAAACTTTCACATTTATAATATTATTATAAGTAGGTATATAAATAAGTATAGATTTCGACATAATAGTTGTAAATAAACAAAACTGTCCTAGACGCATTTTTTTCCAAGTTGTTTTTGAGAGAATAGCTTTTGTGAAAAACAAAAGGTATTTCCTTATTTAACCGGGGTCAAATTTTAATCAAAGTTGCGAAAAACGTAAACTTGATTTGGTTTTATAAATGAAGTAATAAAAGAAAATTTAGCTCTTTATAAATACAAGTAGAGTCAGCAACGTTACTAAAATAAAAAGAATACAAAAAAGTTACAAAGTGCTATGATAGTTGATTTAACTTTTCACAGACACTTAGTTTTTAAGATAAGTTGGAAAGTACATTATTTTGTTCAAAACTATGAATTTCAATGTACTTATTTGTTCACTATTCAAAGTAACAAAAAGAAACAATATTATTTAAAAAAACTTACCTATTTTTTACAAATTTTTCACAAACTAAACACCTGCCAAGTTATTTAATAAAATGGTAGCATTCTATTCGAAATAATGGAGATATGGAGTTTTCTGACCGTACAAAATATAAAAAGTCTTACATAGTACATAATAATTATGATTATGATTAAACCACAGCCCAGGAAAATAACTTTCTAATCCATAACGAACCCTGTACTGACATCTTAAAACTCAATTTCGCGTAGCGGGTCTTAATAGTTTTGTTTACGAGTTGGTTAAAGTTTAATTGAATTGGTGTAAGCGTTAGGGTAAGCTCAAGTAAATGGAGATTTAACGATTATCCCCCGGCTATATTGTCCTATTCGATTGTCACTCTCTTATTTGACCCTTGGGAGTAGTTGGACTTGGCTATCCCATTTCTGATGTAGATTTCATTAATGATCATTAGTCAAGGTGAGTGAGTTCAGTCGAATAGTTTTCCTAGTATATTTGAGGAGTCTGATTTGAAGATGTTTTACTCACAAAGTAGGTTTGTTTAATAAAACTATTTATAATGGGGCAGAAATAAATTTATGCTTATCAATATATTGAATATGCCACACATATAAAAAAAGAAACTAGCCAAGTACGATTCCGACTCGTGCACGACGGGTTCCGTACCCATCTATCAATTTATGGCATCCCCTTTTAAATATTTGTTTTATTCTGTTTTTAGTATTTGTAAGAAATACATCACCTGTAAAAATTTCAACTATCACGGTTTATGAAATACAGCCTAATAACAGACGGATAGACTGACGGACGGACAGCGGAGTTTTAGTAATAGAGTCCCGTTTTATACTTATAATTATATCCCTACTTATATATGACGACCTCTGTGGCTCAGTTGGTTGAGCGTGTTGGTGCTCAAGCCGGAGGTCGCGGGTTCAAATCCCGCCGAAGGAACGAAAAGTTTTTCTGTGTTCCTGGGTCATGGATGTGTATTAAATATGTGTATAATAATATATAATGATGTCATGGGATACTCATCCCAACTTACCTGTCCGGTAGTTGTGGTATAGTATACGGGTATGCGGCCCCGGCTTCCGTAGCTATTACTGTCCTATCCCTTGCCCTCCTGGGCAATATCCTCCTACTGTAATATCCTATATTTCCTATTTCCCACTCTAACTTACCAATCTTCCTTTCCACACCACCTATCCTTCCCTTTCCCTATACCTACCCTCTCCACCAATCCGTGGGAACGCAATGGATAATCATAAAAATAATAATTATCCAAAATGGCGGCGATGTGGTTCGCCACCCATTACGTCTCGTTTCTCGCGGAGGCGAAAAGTGGCCCATGGAGAGCCGCTTCGCTACATATGTAAGAGGAGGAATGGATGGTAAGAGTGAAAGTGGACGAAGCGAAACAAGTATGTAAGGATCGTAGCAAGTGGAAAGAAGTGGTCTTTGCCTACCCCTACGGGAAAGAGGCGTGATTATATGTATGTATAATATAATAAAAATCTTAAATATGTGTATAGTATATAAGTATTAAATATATTTCCGTTGTCTGCTACCCGTAACACAAGTTCATCGAGAACTTACCACGGGATCAGATTGACGTGGTGTGAAGCGTCCATAGATATATTCATAACACTATTCATACATTAGTATTACTGTGTTTCTCTAGTCCTGCCGAGTTTACTTAATTTTAAACATTTATAATTTGACTTGCTCCGGACATAAACTAGATGGCCACTTCAATTTAAACTCCGGAATAGGAATTAAAGGCTGTTTTAAAATTTAAAACCGCAAAGCCAGTGGGATTAAGAAAATAACTTTGAGTGTAAAATTAGAACTGCGAGTGACTATTTTCTAGAACTTTCTAGATTTTTATGGTTAGAATTTTCTACGTCTTAGTTTTATGAGGTTTGAGTTTTCACAATTTAATATGAAATATTACTTTGATAACCTTATCCATATGATATTATGAATAAGAATTTGGAGAAAATTCTTATTCATATCTTTAGCGCTAATCATATTATTAGAAGCTCCGTGGCCTAGTGGGTAGACCATTTGACACTCGAGAGAGTGCAGGTTCGATTCCTAGGTTGTGGCGTGTACCAATGAGACTTTTCTAAATCTCAAGTACATACGGACGCTCTAACGGCGAAGGAAGACATCGTGAGGAAACCCGTACATGATTGGCCCTAGACGTATTGACCAGTCATTCCTCTGGACTAAGCTGACTGTATTGTGAAAATGCCGTACGTGGTTGGGCAACTATTCGATATTTAAAATCGATTGTCCCAGTCACTACGTATTACAAGAGTGGTTATTTCGCTCGGAAAATACTGTATAAATAAAACCAATAACGGATGAAACTGCCTAAGTTTTAATCATATTATACGTGAAGCAAATACTTCTATGTCTTTTTTACAAAAATTGAAAAAACGGTGGAGTATAAAATTTGCCAAAGTTCATGTGTAGGAACGTGTGCAGAAAGCCAATATTTTTATAATAATAACGCTTAGAAACACATAAAATTAACAACAATTATCAACAACACAACTACCATTCATTTCTTTAAAAATAGTGGGTGAATTATGGTTAAATTTCGACGTCAAGACGATCACTAGTTATATTATAAATATGAAAGTAAATACGTTAAATTGTTGCTCTTTTAAAAAAAGTGGCCCATGGAGAGCCGCTTCGGTACGTTGAATGTGAGAGGAGGAATGGATGGTAAGAATGAAAGTGGACGAAAAAAAGCGAAACAAGTATATAAGGATCGTAGCAAGTGGAAAGAAATGGTCTCTGCCTACCCCTACGGAAAAGAGGCAGTCTCTGCCTACCCCTATGGTAAAGAGGCGTGATTATATGTATGTAATGTATATTTAAAACAATACTTTAAAATTATTTTCACACGTTAATAGTTACAGAGAATTAGATGAGTTTGGTACGAGGTCTAAGGGTTTCTTGAGAGAGGTCTAAGGGTTTCTTGAGTATAACGGAACCCTAAAAAGTAGAATACGATAAAAGTTATTCGAAGACTGTAAAATATTGTAGGCTTTAAGCCCTTACTCGTTGGACTCGGGGATATAGGCGATGCTTAATCCAAGCTTAACAGAACTTACTGCGGCCGTGCTGTCGTTAAATAAACTATTGTTAAGTAAATGAGTTAAAGAAAATTGAGTTGGTAAAAGTTATAATAATAATATCCATGGACGTTTCACACTACGTCAATCTGGGCCTGTGATAAGTTTCCGTAACTCTTTTGAAGTATATATTTTAATACATAATATATATAAGGTTTTTATTATATTAGTATGCATATATAATACACATCTATGAACCAGGAACACAGAAATAATTTTTGTTCCTTCGGCCAACCAACGCACTGATTCACTGAGCCGCAGAGGTCATCGTATGTATACTGAATTCGATTTATTTTATTGTTATCAATAGTATATAATTTGCAACTGACTGTACCCAACAGACGTGTCTTGACTATGAACTGCAATAAATAAATAAATAACTACCTACTCTACAAACTCCTGTAATAGTTTTTTAATTATCAAGTTCATCTACTTACCTACACCTATTATACCTACGTATCTAATAGGTGTAGGTAAGTACTATCCGTACAACCTACAGGTGTGAAAGAGTCACTGAGGGTTGAAGATTTTTACAGTAGTAATACAAATATACGTATTTTGTAATTCTAAATGATAAAATAATAAAAAAACCGGCCAAGTGCAAGTCGGATTCGCGCACCGAGGGTTCCGTACAAACTTGTAATAAAAATTATGGTTCACGGCTTATGCAAATTTTTTTAGGGTTTATGTTTATGAAATTAAATGTTTTTATTTTTATATTTGAGTTTAATGAATGCAGTTTACGATTTATGATGTATTAAAACAAAACTACTTACTAGATCTCATTCAAACCAATTTTCGGTGGAAGTTTGCAAGGTAATGTACTTAATATATTATTTTATTTTAGTTTTATCATTCTCTCATTTTAGAAGTTACAGGGGCGGGGACACACATTTTACCACTTTGGAAGTGTCTCTCGCGCAAACAATTCAGTTTAGAAAAAAATGATGTTAGAAACCTAATACCATTTTTGAAGACCTATCCATAGATCCCCACACGTATGAGTTCAACGAAAAAAATGTTTTGTCTCAGTTCTAAGTATGGGGAACCCCCAAAATGTATGGTTTTATTTTCTATTTTTGTGTGAAAATCTTAATGCGGTTCGCAGAAACATCTTCTTACCAATTTTCAACAGTATAGTTCTTATAGTTTCGGAAAAACTGGTTGTGACATACGGACGTACAGACAGACAGACAGACATGACGAATCCATAAGAGTTCCGTTTTTTGTCGTTTGGCTACGCAACTTGAAAAACGACAAAAAATAAAATAAAAATTGTTGGAGTGAGCGTGCCTTATTACTTGGTAGTTTAAAATAGTAGTTAACAACGTATAACTATCAAATACACCTACAGAGCTTCATAAAAATCGATTAAGATGTTTCGGAGGAGTTCTCTAATGAATACTGTGATACGAGAACTTGTATAAGACTAGCTTTCGCCCGCGACTTCGTCACTTGGAGTTCTGTTTCCAAACAAAATTTTAACCCCCTTAGGAGGTGAATTTTCAAAAATACTTTCTTAGCAGATGCCTACGTCATTACAACTATCAGCTGTATGCCAAGTTTCAGCAAAATCCGTTCTGTAGTTTCGGCTGTGCGTTGATAGATGAGTCAGTCAGGTTTGCCTTCTATAAATATATTTAGAAGATTGACGAAATTTTTAATCGAGCGAGAGGGACAAAACATGCAAATAAGCTATCTAACACTTATCAATAAATTGTAAAACAGGTTCTAAATATACAAGGTGTAACAAAAATGAGTGATAATACTTAAGGGTGTGTTTGTGTTCCTTATATAGACTAGAGAGTTCACTGTGAAAGTAGCAGCGCTGAAAGAGCAAAATTTTTTTTTGCGATTTGTATGGGAAAGCGCTCCAGCGTCGCATGTTTCCCCATACAAAAGTAAAAAAAAAATTGCTCAGTCAGCGCTGTTACTTTCGCAGTGAACTCTCTATAAGGAACACGTACACACCCTAAAGTATTATCACTTATTTTTGTCACACCCTTATACATGGTTTATATTTGGTACGTTACAACTAAATATTTTTGTACATACATACATACATATAATCACGCCTCTTTCCCGTAGGGGTAGGCAGAGACCACTTCTTTCCACTTGCTACGACCCTTACATACTTGTTTCGCTTCATCCACTTTCATTCTTACCATCCATTCCTCCTCTTACACTCAACGTAGCGAAGCGGCTCTCCATGGACCACTTTTCGTCTCCGCGACGACGAGACGTGATGGGTGGCGAACCACATCGCCGCCATTTTGGATAGTTAAATTATTTTTATAATTATCCATTGCGTTCCCACGGATTTGCGGAGAGGATAGGAAATTTGAAAATTCGCCCCCTAAGGGGGTGAAAAAGATGTTAAAATTTTGTATGGAAACCGAACTCCACGCGGACGAAGTCGTGGGCAAAAGCTAATTATGTTATTATACAGGCTCTGTTAGTGACAGAGCTTCACGTAGATATTTTACGTGTTAGCCGTCATCAAAGTAGCATGCATGCAATATCTGCGTGGACATTGCATTCTTCGAATACATGGCGCGATTCAACGAGTAACTTTTGTTACGGAGAAAGGGGTCAGGACCTACTTGGCATAGTATGATGTTCGCTATAATTATTATATTAACAGCCTCCGTGGTCTAGTAATTAGAGCATTGGCTCTCGATTCGTGGGTTTTATTTCCACATTGGAACAACAAAAAAATGTTGTTTCCGAGTTTGATTAGGACAATGCAGGCTGATTACCTGATTGTGTGACAAGAAAGATGATCCACGCGTCGGATAGGTATGTAGAAAGTCGGATCTGCGCCTGATCTTTCACCAGTCGTATCAGTTATCCGTCCCACTGGATTATGAGAGTAAAGGAAAAGATAGTGCTCTTGTCTGCTGCGCACATACTTGGGCACAATAAAATTACTCCTGCGTAACTGGCCTGGTTTAAGTGAAACCGCCCACTGTCACCGAAATCAGTCTTGGGGGAGTTATTATAATATTAATAAAACGTGGGATAGAAGTTAAACTTCATACGTCACAATTTGGCTAGATCACAAGCAATTTTGCCAACAGAAATGACAAGGCGATTTGTCAACCTACTCGCTGCTTGGCGAAAATCGACTCAAATTTATTTAATTATTTAACATAATATTATTAAATACCGCATTACGAAATACGAATAATGAATTGAAAATTTAAATGAGAGCTATCTGTGTATTGAGTCGTAATAAAATTGTTGTGTAAGATTTATAAGTAGCTTTTGACAGATAGCGTAATAACCAAAATCGTATCGTGACGCGATCTTGAAATTTCTCTCTCAACTTTCAACAACAACAACAACAAAAAACGATTTTACAGCCATTATTATTCTTTCGATTGATTCCTGTTTAATGAAACTGGAAATATTTTCAAAATACCAGACAGTAAATATGCCAATGTTATATAAAAATGTGCCAACCTATCTCTTAATCATCAATCACATATTAAGACAAAAGGTCATATTTTGAACTCGCTATTTATTTACTCACGTTGACGTGTTATAACAAACTGTAAGTTACTTGTAGTAATTATCTGTTCAGTGATTTACATATTTGTGCCAACACAATGTTTTATAAATTTCTTTCTTAGTATCTTAAATAGTTCTAAGATTATAATTTTACTAGGCCTATTTCAGTCTTAAGCTGAATAACGGCATAAACTAAAGATATACGGTCTACACCAAAATCTTACAAATTAAGACATAATTAACATACGTTTATGTATGTAAATTCAGCATTACAACTATTAACATCTTCTCGCGTCCCGATCGAGAGTCAAGTCACTCGCAATAAAACCGGTTTAAGTCAGTTTGAGCCGGTTTAAACCGCTTAAAACCGGATTACGCCGCGAGGCGGAGGCGTTCATTTATTATGTAAATACTCGACAAATTAAATCCGATGGGAGACTCGTTTGACAAACGCTCGGCCGGTGTAATAACAACCCGAGTTTGTTCTGCCTATGTAAATTATATAGAAATAGTTTACTTTAATTGACAAAGTCCAAGTAATGTTAGTCTATCAGGGACGGTTGTTTACAATTTTATTTGTAGGTACGGCTCTAAAGCTATTTACAACACCTAGTCGGCCCGTCAAATGTTGTTCTGACTTGAATATGTACTGGATTAAATAAATAACTACACTTACATCCCTCACAAACATCTACACCTACTACTACAATAACCTTCATCTACATTTACACCTAGGTCTACACGGTTACCAATCTATTGGGCCGTCCATTTTTCCAGTCCAGCCGTTCTCAATTTTTAGCGAGACATTATAATTGCAATCTTCTTTCTAGCTCTTTGTTAGTACAAAAAAATGTGTACATTGTTTTTATCTCTTTCTAATAAATTTATTTCATTATAACAGTGAAAAAATAAAGGCAGCTAAAAACATAACAGTAGGTAAATAACATTATTTATACAACCAACAGTCCATACCAAATACATTCATAAATTCACAACTCATACACGATTTTCCATTCAAACTTACCTTTGATAAATACAAGGCTTTGATTAATGCCAACAATATTCAAAGTTCGATAGCACTGCAGTTGTCGGGCCGGTCGATAGTGAACTATTTCCAACTAATATTAGATATTAATTTCCTAGCAAATAACTAGGATATTTAAGTTGTATATAAGCTACAAAACATTTCATTGTTGAACTACCTGTTTCCTGCGGCTCCGCCCGCGTAAATATACTATCGGGTATCCCGCGGAAATACTGTACTTTTCCGAGATAAAAAAATAGCCTGTTTTAATCCACAACCTATGCTACTACCATACCAAATTTCATTAAAATCCGTTCAGTAGTTTTTGCGTGAAAGAGTAAGATGGATCCATCCATCCATCCATTCATCCTCACAAACTTTTAAATTTATAATATTAGTAGAATAAGACCGGAAAGATCTCTTTGGCCTGGTGGATAGACCGTTTGATTCGCACTCAAACGACTGAAGGTTCGATTAACTTTCATATTTATAATATTAGTAGGATAAGACCGGAAAGAGGTCCGTGGCCTAGTGGGTGACCGTTTGATTCGCACTCCAGGGACTGCAGGTTCGATTCCCAGGTGGTGGCGTGTACCAATGAGACTATTTCAGGTCTCAAGTATATTAAACGGACGTTCTAACGGTAAAGGAAAACATCGAGAGGAAACCTGCACATGTTTGGCCCTAGTTGTATTGACCAGTCATTCCTCTGGACTAGGCTGACTGTGTTGTGAGAATGCCGTATGTGCTTGGGCAACCATACGACATTAAAAAAATCGACTGTCCCAGGCACTACAGTATTTCAAGAGTAGTTACTTCGCTCGGAGAATACTGTATAAATCTATAATTATTATTATCTAATATCTATGGACGCTTTACACCACGTCGATCTGATCCCATGGTAAGTTCTCGAAGAACTTGTGTTACGAATACCAGACAACGGAAGTATATTTAATGCTTTTATATTATACAAATATTTATGATTTTTTAGTATTATATACTCAATATTTAATACACATCCCTGATCCATGAACACAGAAACACTTTTTTTTCCATCGGCGGAATTCAAACCCGCGACCCCCGGCTTAAGCACCAATACGCTCAACCATTGAGCCACAGAGGTCGTCAATCATCCAATAAATGACGAATAACCCTAAGTTAAGACTGGAAAATTAGCAAATGGATCGCCTGATAAGCTGATTACTGCCGCATATGGACACTTGCAACATCAAAGTTAAAATCGCGTAGTTTAAAAACCATTGAGCCTTCATCCATGTAGTGGATGAAGATAACGTTGTGTTTCGTGTACGAAAAACAATGCAAGCGTTATTTTTCTTTACTTTTCTGTGAGTCCGTGGCATCTCTCAAAGTTGTTATTCTATCGTTGGAGTATTATCAGAATCCCCAATTCTCGTAATTACCTTACACTTTAATTTGTCTTTTATTGAATTATTAATGAACATCTTGATATCAAAAACTGAGTTTTGTAGTTTGGACCAATCAAAACGGGTTTGACGTTGGTTTGACGTTTATGAGAACCATTTTGCAGTTTTGACATATCGGGACTGAATTGAAACTGTATTGTTGCAGGATTTAATTAGCAGACCATATGGGTTTCCCTTCGGTTATTTTATTTTAGGTTACATTAGACTTTAGAGCATTGGCTCTCGACTCGGAGGTCTCGGGTTCGATTCCCGCATTGGAACAACAAAAAATATTGTTTCCAAGTTTGGTTAGGACAATTTAAGATATTCATCTGATTGTCTGACAAGAAAGATGATCCATGCGTCGGATGGGCATGTAAAAAGTCGGATCTGCGCCTGATCTCTCGTCGGTCATATCAGTTATCCGTCCCACTGGATTATGAGATTAAAGGAAGAGAGAGTGCTCTTGTGTACTACGCACACACTTGGGCACTATAAAATTACTCCTGCGTAACTGGCCTGGTTTCAATGAAACCTTCACTTCCTTCCGAGATCGGTGTGGGGGGAGTTTTTTATTTGTGATCTCACATAATAATAGTAAATCTCATAGAATTATACTATTAATCGTGCATCATCGCATGCAACGGCTAGTATTGGATTTGCTGAACGTATAATAAAGTTTTAGTATATGAAGCACGTAGCGGGTAATATCGTTGTATCAATTACGTGTACAGGTTGGCCTTTATACTCTATTACGATATAAAGGTGTGGTGCGAGTATCAGCGATGTTATTTATATTAAAATAGAAAATTAGCTAAAGTAAGATGAGCATCTCGATAGGTTAAGTTTTTCTACTGTTCCTCTTTTACACATAGCTTACCTATTCTCAAGGATATGAAGTTTCTTGAAGGCTGAGCTAAATATTAACCTATACAACTCTATGAGTGCCTACTATGAACGAGATATTCCTTCAATCAAAGGAACGAAGTCGTGTAAAACAAGTGATTTATTGGAATTTAATACTTACGATCCGCTATTTTTATGCCCGTTATTGCTTATCTTTCCGTCCGCTAAAGCTTATAATTTCGTCTGCTAACGCCTATGCTTCTGTCCGCTAATCGCCTTCACTGCCACTGCGCCTTTAATGGGATGTGATCAGGGATAATGCTGGTATTAGTGGCGCGGCTTTTTGAAAGGTGTCTCTGATTGGTTTTTAATTATTTATTGCGGATCCGCCGGGACGTGCGCTGTTTGTCCAACAATGTCTGAGCTGAAATTGAGTGTTATGGTTCAAGATAATATATTTTAAATGTTGCAATATTATAATATCTTTATATGTTGCTTGTAATTTTCGTCGATTTTCCGATATAAAATTTTTCATTTTGAAATCCTTTTTAATATTTCCTACCTTCCGATCCTTAACTCTACAGCACACGTCGTTAATATGATATTCTATTTGTTCTTTTAATGTGTTTATTGTAATGCATTAAGTAAGTTTTTGTATTGTATTTTGTAGCTTAATATCTTATTATTGTGTCCAATAAACATTTTCAATGTGAGGTGTCTTAACACTAATTACACTACTATTATTTTGATGGCCTGCAAAATTAAGTAACCTAAAATGTTAAAACCTATATTTTTAATATAATAATTATTATAACTATAACTAACACCGATATTATCAGCTTGTAGTACCTGGCATCCACCTGAAACCAAAACAATTTCACATTATTGATTCACGGTTGTTTATTTTACTCAATCGAGTTCTCTCGATTCAGTCGAGTGAGTGGAATAGTTTTATTCATTTCAGTAGATTTTCCGGTCGATCGGGCCGTGAATTGCGTCTGGTAATAGATTGTGCTGCCATCTGTTGGGAAAATAATGAGGGGTCTTTGTTTGTGGGGGAGAGTGAGATATTGTGTAAAGTCTCGATAGAGAAAAATATTTGCGTAGTGGAAGCCTATTTTTTTCATGAAAATTACACGATTAATGTAAAGTTTCGTTCCTACAAGAATAGTATGTCCGACCAGTCCGTTTTATATCTTACACCCAAGCGAATGTAGTGAAATGGCCAGGCCACATATTTCAGAGTTAAGAGTATAGAGTATAACTCTATACTCTCCTAACTAACCTAACTACACAAACTATAGCTATACCTTATAAGGTATAGCTATAGTTTGTGTAGTTAGGTTTAACAGCCTCCGTGGTCTAGTGGTTCGAGCATTGGCTCTCGACTCGGAGGTCGTGGGTTCGATTCCCGCATTGTAACAACAAAAAAATTTGCTTCCAAGTTTGGTTAGGACAATGCAGGCTGATCACCTGATTGTCTGACAAGAAAGATGATCCATGCGTCGGATGGGCATGTAAAAAGTCGGACCTGCACCTGATCTTTCACCAGTCGTATCGGTTAGCCGTCCCACTGGATTACGAGAGTAAAGGAAGAGAGAGTGCTCTTGTGTACTGCGCACACACTTGGGCACTATAAAATTACTCCCGCGTAACTGGCCTGGTTTCAATGAAACCGGCCAGCGTCACCGAAATCGGTGTGGGGAGTTATTATTTATTTAGTTAGGTTTAAAGAATTAAGACGCGTAGAGTTCAAAGGTAGAAACTTGGTTTAACATGAGATTTGAAAGCTTTTTGACAGTGCGATTTATATGGTAAAGTCTTGGCATCACTACACATGAAAATGTTTTTGGTGGCATTGGCAGTTGTCTCATATCGAAAATAACGTAGGTTTAATTGAGAAAAAAGTATGACAAAGTATTTACTTTGTGATACTTTTTATATAATACAAATACAAAATACGCATGTCATTTTGAGATGCGTGTTTTGTATTCAGAATTCACATTACATATATTTCCAAAAGCTGATAATGAGGCTATGTCAAAGGATTAATAATAAGATGGCTCCGTAGAATAAAGAAAACGATAGACATGACTAAAAATGTCTACGTAATTTAAAAGCTTCCATTAAAAAGGTTGTAAATCAAATTATTAAAATATTCATTTAAATATGTAGGTATAATAATTCTACTACATTTTTAATTGTGTAAGTAATAACTTACCACGTAACCTTATAATGTCTGAAACAATAATAGTTTCAGACATAGGTAACGTGGTACAGAAATTCTTAGAACTTGGAAGGTACCAGTGGCGGGAGGTCCTATAACTCCATTCTTATCGGCATCACTTACCACTTACTTTTGAAGACCCTCATTCTTATCCCTACCTATTATACAGGCTACGTCTTCCCTATGAAGGAGAACGAGATATGAAAAGTATATACGTTAAGTACATACTACCTTCCAAGTTAGTACTAACTTGAAAGGAAGCCTATTTTGGCATGGCAAGTCTGCCGAATGAGTACTAGCATAATTATAATAAATAGGCTAGCAGTATGGACTATAACGTAATCCAACAGACAACGTGTATTATAAAACATAGTAGAGTCATCAGATACACTTGGATCACAGTGAAGCCCTGGATTGAGCGCTGGCTCAATCGTTACCCTTCTTCGGAAGGAAAAAGAATCAATAAACCAACAGATGTTGATGTATTATCTATTTCTTCCCCTATCTACAATCGACGCGTTGAACCAATCAGTCGGGAGAATGAGGTATAAATTGTATCAGGAGTTAATGTGTTGTCACTGAAACTTGATCTTAAACAATTTCATTACAACTCCGTCCTTTAGTGGGTAGGGGTAGGAATTTGCCGCACGGGGCACACTAATGGAAAACGGCATTGACTGTCGTGATTTTCACTGCTATAATGCTCATTCGCGATCAATGACCTTCATAATTCTGAAGACCTAGAAATAGTTAATACACTTTATACATTGTACAATGTAGTTAGTAGCTATATTCTATGATTGCGAGGTGTTTTATGTTACGTATACGTTAAATAATTAATGTTATCTACTACAAGATATTATTGTTATGAGGCCTAGGATAATTATTATTACAAAAGTTTGCCCATTTGTCTGTATTTTTTAAATTTGAGCTTTTTTAATGGTTCCTTCCAAGGTCATGGTCTACTTTATATCTGTGCAAAAATTAATGATGGTCGGTTTAGTAGTTTTTACGTGAAACTTCAAATAAAGTATCCCATGGGAACCGTACATTTTCCTGCGATAAAAAGTAGCCTATGTCCTTTCTTAGACTACCAAATTTCATTTCAATCGGTTCAGTAGTTTTCCCTTGAAAGACGGACAAACAGACACACACTTTTCCGTTATTCATTCATACTAGTACATCCATATTAGTATGGATGTATTTTTAAATTTTATGTAATTACGACCATTATTAATCGGTCCCTGCGATGTCGTTACTCGTTATAATATAAGTATTTTTTTTACAGTCCTTTTATTTGTATACAGTGTTATGTTTATGCGTGGAAGGTTCTGGATGGCAATTTAGAGCAATTACGCGATTCGTAGGCGCCAGCGAAGCCTTTGATCACAGATGACTTAATTAAACTGATCTTTACAAATTGTCAAAATGGCGACGACGACATGAAATATC
Source organism: Glaucopsyche alexis (assembly GCA_905404095.1). Taxonomy (NCBI): domain Eukaryota; kingdom Metazoa; phylum Arthropoda; class Insecta; order Lepidoptera; family Lycaenidae; genus Glaucopsyche; species Glaucopsyche alexis. The sequence continues at coordinate 5,339,907 of FR990051.1, read as the reverse complement.
TTGATTACTTTGTAAGCATGATGTAAATAACAGAGAAGCAGATATGGCATTCAAAATGAAAGATATATTTGAACAAGAAATATAAAGGCTATTTAACATTAAAATACTCAAATTGTAAATGGCAAAAAGATATAACAAAAATCATAATACTTTTAGTTGAAAACAACAGAACAGGAACAAAAGTAAAAACAATTGTGTACTTTATTAAAAACTATCTGTTGCCTGCGGCTCCGCCAGCGTAAATACAGTATCCCATGGGAACACTATACTTTTTCGGGATAAAAAGTATCCAATTAATCCAGAACCTAAACTACTACCATACTAAACTTCATCGAAATCCGTTTAGCAGTTTTTGCGTGAAAGAGTAACAAATATTTATCCATCCTCACAAACTTTCACATTTATAATATAAGTAGAATAGTAGAATTTATAACAATAGGCAAGCGGACCGATTTTTTTTATTACACAAATTAATAGTAAGTACTGTAACTTCTGAGAAGAAACCGTATATCAAAAGTCAATATTTTCAAAGGTACAGCGATTTGTATACAAAATTTCGCAAGTCTTGTAAAAACGCTCCATACTAAAGTCACTCTTGGCTTGAAGTGTAGAAAGTATACGGCTGCAGGCACATATTTGTAAATATCTCCGATATTTGTGCATTTAAGTTCATACTTACCATAATGAATGTTTTGCATATGATGTAAGTAAACTAATTATAGTTTTGTTTACTAATTTTGCAAAAAATAACTTTTTATTTGTACTTTTTAGATGTATCTAATTACTAAACTACACATAAAATAATATATTTTTTTTACATTTAACAAGTAGTAATGCCTCAATATTTCTGAATATATTAATGAAACGAAATATTTCAGATGTAGTCCGATCCCCTATTGCCACGAAATTCTGTTTTTCAACGATAAAAACAAGATAAAATGCTCGATTTTGTACCACAAAGAGTGTTTTTCGGGTATCAAAGACATTAATAACGTCGATTACAATACAAATAACAACCTAATGATTCTCATTAGTAAAAAAGCTAGTCACGGGTCGGGTCGGGTCGTCGAACCGTTGTGCACCCCTGAAATTCACAACACCCCAGTAATTAGTGATGATCAGAAATTTGCAACATTTTTTATAATTATAACGAGGAAACTTTTTTCGAGCGTCTTTTGTGAAAAAATAAGATCGTAAAAGTTAAATTGATGTCTTAATGATATTTTTAAATTGTTAACTGGTTTAAAATTTTCAGGTCTTCTATTCGTAAAGAAAAATGCTATGCAAATTAGATGATGTATTAAGTATTAAGTCACAATTTTGGTGCCAAACTGTTTTTTAATGTTATTTGGCACGTTTAATACCGTATAATCATATCACGACATTTCACACCACGTCAATCTGGGTCCATTTTAAGTAGTTCTTCGAAATTGTGTTACCAGAAAACGGGAAGTATATTAAATACTTTCATAATATAGGTACGTACATTTAAGATTTTATTTTATTATACACACCCCCCCTGACTAATAAAGGCTGTATAAGCTTTGAATAGATAAACAGTGTTTTGTTCACATCACACAAGTGACATGTTAATTCGATAGAAGGAGACAAAACACTGTGTAATTCAAAGCTTATACAGCGTTTATTAGTAAGGGGGATCATATTTAATACACATACATGATCCAGGAACACAGAAAAACTATTTGTTCTTTCGGCAGGATTCGAACCCGTGAATATAAATATTTCCATTAACATAGTTAAATATAACATCTATTTGAGATGCGCAAATGTTTTAAAAGTATTTGCATTGAAAATGCAAAAGCGTTCAGCGTTAAACGTTCCCACGCAACATTTTCAAAGAAAACTCCGGAGCGTTTGTGAAAAACACTTTATACACCGAATTGTGTTTGTTTTTCATTCCGCCGAAACAGGAAAAGCAGTGCTAATATTTAGGTCTTAATTTATTTTGCTTACAGTCAGAGAAACAGTTCAATAATCGTAATTTGTTCGTATTATGTAGTGTCAGCATTAGTCGCTATGTAGTGTCAGCGTTAATCGCTGTCAGTATATAGTGAGGTGATAAATTTTGGAAATATTATGTATCTAAAAACTTCTCACAATTGCGGTAATCGACACAGATCCGTGCTAAATTAGCATTAAAATATGCAGAATATATTATTTTTCAATTGCTTGGCCTTTTTTTTCTTAACTTTCTACGTCCTTTAAACGATTTCCTTTACATTTTACGGACAACAATTGGACTTTATTATTGATAGGTACTACACAAACTGTCTTAAGTAAACTCTTGGTTGAAATGCAAATTTATGGCTATCGAAATCGAACGTTTATAGTGTAACTAAGACTACCATTAAACATCTAGTAGTGCAAGTTTATTGAAACTAACACCAGTATTGGATAAACAATATCGTAAATAAATGTTACGTAAAGCTCCTGGCTAAGTAAAGAACTATTTAATTATCTTGCCTTCTAATTGAAATATATAGAGCACAGATACATTTGTTCCGTTTAGTCGGGTAAGTTTTTCCCTTGACCATATTAAGAGTACATTTCTCTAATGTTAGTTATATAAAATGCTTCCATGTTCTTGTTGGAGTTTGTTTAGACTATACACAGTGATTATATAACAACTAGAGATAAGCTGTGACTTAGTATGCGCAAAAGGAAATCCCTCGGGAACCGTGCATTTTGCCACGACAAAATGTATCCCATGTCCTTACTCGTACTTAACTTATATTTGCGCAAAATTTTCTCAAAAATGGTTAAGTAGTTTCAGAGTCTTTTCGATGCAAACAAACATACAAACAAATAAATCTTTCCTTATAATAATATAAGTATAGATTAGAACTTGTTACATAACATTTTATAGGTTCCCTATTTTTTCGCATAAAATCATATGTCATAATTTTACTTGGCATAATTTCATTTGACCTAATAGTAGTTTCGCATAACATTCATTTGTCATAACTTTCTTAGCATAATTTTTTTCCGCATAATTACTAAAAGCATAATAATTGTTAGGCATACTTATTGTAATGCATATATTTTTTTACGCATAATGTTCATTAAGAATAATATTTTTATGCATAATATTAAAAAGCATAAATATATAAACGCATAATGATATTTAAGCAGAGTAATATATTTACGCATACATCTTTGTAGCATTTTTTTTCACATACTAATGAATGATAAATTCTACTGGGTGTGCGAGTTAAGACGAAATAACAATTATAATTGTAATTTTCGACTGATTACGAAGTTAAACTCGGAAAAAAAACACGAACTGCTATCTAAGAACATGCCGAGCTAATTATTTTAAACATGTTAGCGGCTTACGGGTGGCCCAAGGGCCACCCCGCCGCAACTTAACCTACTGTTACACATGTTACACAAGGTATATGAGTGAAATACCTGCTTTTAAAGTTTCATAAATATAACCTTAACCGTGTTTTCATTATGTCGTTCCATTTTATGCATATTTGTGCCTTGTGACAGAATGCTTTGAATTTATTATGACAAAAAAATATGCCTAACGAGTTTATGCCGAAAAACAATTATGCCAAAGTATTATTATGACAAGAAAAATTATGCCTTACGAGTTATGCCTCCTTAAATTAGGACAAACAATATTAGTCTAAATGACATTTATGCCTAATGATGTAGTATGCCAAGAAACCATTATGCCAAAGTATTATTATGCGTAGTAAAATTATGCCAAGTGATGTATGCCAAATGAAATTATGACAAATAAAATTATGCGAAAGAAGAGGATCCCCATTTTATAACTATAATATTATATTACTTTAAAAACAAATATAACCCTGAAATATATGAAAAAAAAACGCACAGTTACCGTGCTAAATAATTTTAAATAACTTATTTATATTTAAACAGCTGTGTTGCACATTAGGAGCGCTGGGACTTGGGATACAAGTTAAAAAAATATATATTTTGTGTTTGGTTTCGACGTCTCCTCAACATTAGAAAGATAATAATTCACTACTACAGTCTACTACGGGTTAACTTCACAATAATATGCCCTAAAAGATTCTACGTTATATTATTAATAATATCTATGGACGCTTTCACACCAAGTCAAGTAGTAAGTTCTCGAAAAACTTGTTACGGGTACCAGACAAAGAAATTATATTTAATACTTTTATACTATGCATATATTTAAGATTATTATATAATATACATATTAAATATACATACATGATCCAGGAACACAGATTATTTTTCGTCCTGGCGAGATTCGAACCCGCGAGCTCCGACTTGAGCGCCAACGCGCTAACTACTGAGAGACAGAGATCGTCAAATAGTTTGTTAGATGTTGTGTAACTAAACATATATTCTAATTGTATCCTACATATTATTTGCATTTTACATTTGAAAAAAACCTTCCTACACACGAACAACATACATACAATAACAAGTTTAAAAATCCAATTTAAATTTTCAAACACAGTTAAAATCCAACACATAGAAACTAAAAGTTTTCATTAATTGCTTCGCTTCAAAACTGTACTTTTTGGCTGCAGACAAGTTCTAACGAAACCGAGTGTGGTGGACGCATGCATTTTATCGAAATGCATTTTTGTGTAGGGTTTCGTAGACAGGGTATTTTATTTTGGCCTGATCATTATTATGATCAGGCACAACATATTTTTTGATACAATGTTATACCACTTATTACCCGACTACGGCGAAGACAAAAGGAAGGGTAATGATTTTGGCAGTCTACGTTTGTATGTATGTTTGTTCCACCGTATTGCTTAAAATATTGATCCAATATTGTCAATAGATTCGTAAAAATACCGCAGGTAACATAGATGTAGTTTTATTAATTAATAATGCTATCGCTAGTTTTACCTCAATAGCTCAATGGCTTTACCCGCCACAGTGATGACATTTATGACATACTGAAAAATTTAAAATATCGCCTGGCATAAAAATATAATAACAATATCTATTGACGCTTCACACCACGTCAGTCTAGCCCCGTGTAAAGAAGCCGAAAGCTTTTTAAACTAAACATATAACAATTTTTTTTAAACATATTTTATATACATCTTTAACCCAGGAACATTCAAAACTTTTTGCCTCGGCGGGATTCAAACCTGCGACCTCCGGCTTGAGCGCCGACGCGCTAACCACTGTACCATAACAGAGGCCGTCAAATATAAAATACAAACAACAGTGGGCCCTAGCAGGAATATTTGGCAGCGGTGTATGCGTAACATTATCGATTGAAAATTATATAATGTCATGGGATACTCATCACAACTTATCTGTCCGGTAGTTGTGGTATAGTCTACGGGTATGCGACCCCGGCTTCCCTAGCTATTACTGTCCTATCATCCCTTGCCCTCCTGGGCGGTAATATCCTACATTTCCTATTTCCCACTCTAACTTACCAATCTTCCTTTTCACACCATCTATCTTTTAACACCATCTATCTTTTCCTTTTCCTATTCCTACCCTCTCCGCTAATCCGTGGGAACGTAATGGATAATCATAAAAATAATTTAATTATCCAAAATGGCGACGATGTGATTCGCCACCCATCACGTCTCGTTCTCGTGGAGGCGAAAAGTGGCCATGGAGAGCCGCTTCGCTACGTTGAATGTAAGAGGAGGGATGGATGGTAAGAATGAAAGTGGACGAAGCGAAGCAAGTATGTAAGGATCGTAGAAGTGAAAAGAAGTGGTCTCTGTCTACCTCTACGGGAAAGAGGTGTGATTATATTATGTATGTATGTAATGGGCAATCGGACTGATTTTTTTATTACATAAATGAATAGTACTCTTAAATACGAGTAAATTCTCAGAAGAAACCGTATTTCAGAAGTCAATATTTTCAAAGGTACAGCGATTTGTATACAAAATTTTCAAGTCTCATAAAAACGCTCCATACTAAAGTCGGGTTACAAGTGACGTCACTCTTGGGTTAAAGTGTATGAAGTAGGTATGAAGTATACGGCCGCAGGAATATATTTATTTCTAAATATCTCCGATATTTGTGCGTTTAAGTTCATACATATGATGCAGCGGCGTGCACAGGATTATGACACTGGGTATGCGGCGGAGTAGGTACTCGGTCACAAAAACTTTTTCTTTTAAGTATATATTTTTAGCATAGCCACATCAAAGCGACGGATGACGGATCTCTAAGTCGGAAACCATGACAACAGAACAAGTCTTAGATGTAGTAACTATTCATGTAGGTACATCTTCTACGGCAACTTTAAAATTTCAGTTCTAATAAGTAAAATAATAAGCTAAAATATAATAACTACTTACCTAATCAGCTTCAATTTTCATTTTCATATATTCAAGGTTCCGGTTACTTGAGATTACTATATCCCGATGTAAATAAACGCAAGATTTCGGCCACCTCAAATATCTTATCCAAGTGAGTGATAGTTACAGAACACGCCCCTTGCAAGATATCCGATGTGGCCTTTAAAAAGGCTGATTTTCATGTGATTCGCAAAATATATAAATAAACATAATAATAAAACTCGAGTACACACCTACCTTTAGAGTTAGACACAATTTGAATCTTTTCACTGAATGACAATTAAGTATAAGAAAACCTCACAATCAAATAACATTTTAAAAATATCAACAAACGCACAAGCAAAATTATAGAAACTCAGTATTCAGTAATAAACTGTTAAATGTACACACTTTCGAATTTTTAAATGAAAAATAGTAAACAAAGTAAAATGGCCTCTTCAAAACTAAACATTTCTGCTATTTATGCAAATAAAACCATACTAATACAAAAATGCGTTATGTGCATACGTGATCAATGTACGTGAATGTCAATTATATTTGATCGGATTATAATACGAATATTTCCGATTACTCCCGACATCTGCCGAAGTTCGTAGCCTGCCGCCGGAGTCGGGGGACTCGCGCCTTCAGATATTCATAGGTGAATTCGTTTACGAACTGCGTACGGACACCAAAATTACTACACACATGCGAACAAATTTACTGCCGGACGCGAAGGCATTAGTTGGGTACATTAATTTGCAGAGTCGGTGCTGCCGCGAAACTCCTGGCAAATAATGTTTGTATGCTTGCAAATAGGTGCTATTTATAAAATATTAGGAGTTTTTAAGTTATTATATTTTGTTTATTCATTTATTTACTATTAATTAAAGTCATCTAAAACGTACGAACGTTTTATTTAAATATCTGTGAATGACAAGTAAAGCACTGCATTTCTGCCTTTATGGAGCGCACGCACCTGATATGATGTAAGTACTGATGTAGGTTTTGTTTACCAATTTCGCAAAAAAAAATTGGTACTTTTTAAATGTATTTAATTAGTATACTACACATAAAATTATATATTTTTTTACATTTACCAAGTAGTAATGCCTTATTATTTCTAAATATATTAATGAAACTAAATATTTCAGATGTAGTCCGATCCCCTATTATATAAAAATCTGTCAAAATCATGACAACGCCCATACAAATTTCATTTGATAACAATACGTTTACGCCGCTGTTAAAATATGTTCCTGCTAGGCCTCCAGAGGTTACGTGTTTTACGGAACCCTTTACAACGCGTAGCCTTCCTTTTGCTTGTATTTTTATAGCACGAAAAAGTTTAGATTGTACAGAATGTCCCTTTCAGACGCCCTAACGAACGCATTTGTTTGGTCTTTGACATCGTGTTGTGAAACATACCGATTTGTCTCATGCAAATTCACTTTCACTGGTTTACGGAATAATAATGACGAATGATCAGACGTATCACCCGATGGGAAGAGACTAGCGTCGTGTATGTAAGGAACGAAATCGGTGTGCAAATCTCGTAGCACTTTCGTAGCCGCTACGAGCCGCGTAGTGGAATTGTAATACTATAATTATTATTATACTTGAAACGAGACAATCTTCTATTTATATAATCGGTTTCTTGAAAACGTCTGCAAGTATAACTATGAACTATACTGGGAGTTTTTAAGGAGAAAAATCGTCTTATCTCTGGGAAACTGTGCACTTTTCAACTATAAATGTATTTTCTTTCGTCGTGCAACAATATATCAATAATTAAGACTCTATAATGTCAGTCCGATTGCTAGTTTGGTATGCGTATTTATAACTTTTCTTTGTTAGAAAATTCTAAGAAATAGAAAATCGAAGGATTCGAATCCCGGTCAGAAAAAATAATTTTGGATTTTTTTTTTAATTTATCAGAACTCAAAGCAAACCTCGGTTACCCAGGGACTTTCTATAATAATATCTGTAACTCCAGATGAGATACAAATAAGTTACCATCAAGTTCCCAGTCTTTTTTAGCTTCCAGCACTGTCAGTAGCCAAGATGCAACTCAACGCTTTTTCTCTGGAAGACCGTGTTGTTTTTCCAGTCGCTTTGCTCGTTTGTTGCCATGTCTTTTCTATCACTTTAAGCCATTATGCTTAATTTTACCACAGGATTACCTGTGGTAAAATTAAACACACATTTTTTGATCACAGAATCTGTGAAATATCCTAGTACTATTTATTATAAACTAGTTTTTTTCTGCGGTTCCGCCCGCGCCTATTGTATCGATAATAATGTACTTTTTGTGATAGTAGCCTATGTTGCAATCCAGAGTCCAAACTACTACCATACCAATTTTCATCGAAATCAGATCAGTAGTTTTTGCATGAAAGAGTAACAAACTTCCATCCATATATCCATTCATCCATACATACATCCCTCAATCCATTCTCACAAAATTTCACATTTATAATATCAGAAGGATGTGAAATTAACTTTGTAAGGATGGATGTTTGTTATGTATTATAATTATTTGTTACTCTTTCAGGCAAAAACAGTAAGCACAGATTTTGATGTAGTTTATGCTCTAATTTATGCTCTAGGCTATTATTATCCTAAGAAATTACAGTTTTGCTGTGTGTTACTTTACTAACACGAGATGAGCCACGGGCAAAAGCTAGTAATCGCATAAATATCTAATTCGCAATAATTAATTAATATACAGTGGAAACCTTTTATTGACTTCATGTAATTTATGCACTTTCTACTGTGTCTTAGTTTTAAGCTGTTGGTTTCCCAAATGAAATAAATAAATAAATAAGGAAAGCCGGCTTGTATGAACATCTCGCCTTTGCTGACTACATAGTAGTTAGTAACTAAAACATGTTGCCTAAAATAATCTTCTAGCTTATACACATTACTTAATCGCCAAATCTATTGTATACTCTATCCAGCTACAAACATTTTTTTCCATTTCCACCATTTCAACAAGTTACTACCTTTTTCTCGCGGCTCCAGCACCGGCTTATGTATTACTTCCCAGGGGAACACTATTCCTCCTATTTAATTCTGTATTTAAACTACTACTATATCAAATTTCATCGAAATCCATTCAATAACTTTTGCGTGAAAGAGAAATAAACATGCATCCTCACAAACGTTCACATTTATAGTAATAGTATTACAATATCGGTATAATTCACTGCTTCGAGGGTTTTCAAACATAAAATAAGATGTTCTGCTAAGTGGCTATCTAAAACCGCGTCCAGAGTGCTGTTATGGACTCTCGGTAATGATATTTACTCATAAAACTGTGTAGGAACCAAAGAGAATATCTACAAGATACTTTTTGGTGTAATTTCAACTTTATATCGAGGTATTTAAGTGTAAGTTGGCCTGTATTTAACCTAGGTCAGTGCCTCTCAGTCCGCAACTTAAGACTTCTTGTAGGAACTCTACAATTTAGTTGTTTGAAATTCATTTCGAAGTCCAAAGTTTGTCCGAATTGAGATTTACGTTGCAGTTTGCCGCAGAATTGGGTGAGACGTCAATGCGGAATTAAAATGGCGTCCCTCATATATTTTCACTGATTTTCTGTGTAAAAAAATATTAAATACAATTTTATGTTGCGACTTTTTAGGCATTGCTTAAATTAATATCTTGTGGGGACAATCAAAACGATGTGTTAGTAATATCGTATTTAAAATTTATTATCTTGTATATAATACAAGTATATATACTATAATATTATAATCTATACTAATACAAAGAGGAAAAGTTTGTTTGTTTGTTAACATTGAATAGGCTCCGAAACTAGTGGACCGATTTTAATTAAATTTATGCACATATGTAGAGTTGGCTACGGGGAAGGCCAGTTGGCTACGGGGAAACATAGGCTAATATTAGGCTACTTTTTATCGCGGAAAAATGTACTCTACGAAATTAACTTTTGCGCGCACGAAGTCGTAGGCAAAATCTAGTATTAAATAATATTATGCTATACACATAGATATATAATATTAAAAAGAGGTAGATATGTTATAAACGCGTAAAAATTAAGACTCGAATTGGCCCGAGTCGGGCCAATTTTGGTTAGTGTGCTCCGCGAGTGATAGCGTGTTTTGTGTTACTATGCGACGTTGACACATTGCCACGCGTCCCATGTCAATGTGTGTCGTGGCATAGAAATATTGTCAGTTTTGTAAGGATATAACGTAGGTATCTATGTAATAATTAATCAAAGGCTATACATAATAACATGGCTTTTTAGCATTAGTCCAACTAAATATTGCTCATTACAAATTTTGTAATTTTAATTGTGATTTTAAACAAAATTAAAAAATATAAATAAATCCCGAATTACCAAGCAGTAGTGAGCTGAACTAAATCAATATCGGTTCATCCGTATAGGAGCTCCAATTCACGAACAGACACATAGACAGACACGTCAAAATTATAATACTTTTTTGTTTTCGTCGGGATTTGAAACAGATATAAATTAGCAACTGTGTCAACTGTCTACCTACTGACTTTTACTATTTATAAATAAAACATATTTAGCCAAACAATAAATTCAAAGTAAAAAACTTTTTTCAGAAACAAGCTTTTATTTGAATGCACTAAAAAAATTAAAGACAATACTTTGACAATACTATTTTTTTTTTACTCATCAAGACGAATCAAACAAGCCCAAACTCGATAGGGTTATGTGGTTTTATTACGGAGTTCCTATGGCCACCTTCCAGCTCCATCATCAAATCAGCTCCACGTCATTATAATATTACATTCGTGCAAAATTTCAGCTCAATCGGAAACCAGAAAGTGGGTCAAATTTAACTTGCAAGATTACATTACAGACAACGGGACAGATGAAATTATATAAAAGCTGGTAAAAAGCCTCATGAATAATATTAATAGCCTAATCTAATTTCAAACATATAATTTCATGTTTATAAGTCGGGCTATTATGCCGTCAGGAAACAGGCTAACCACTTCCTGATGTGACATACAAATTACACGTTCAGTTATTTTTACAAGCTATTACCAACTGCTTTGACAATATTATGATAGCGCCGTTGTGTATAATTTTTCTTTATTGTTAATTCGTACCTGAACGATACAACGATACGCGATGCTACGCGCAAAGTATTTTAAGATTTTATTCATTGCACAAGAAAATACACGTTTCATTCAAAATGTCGGACTTTTTGTGTAGTGAATAAAGTTCAATATAGAATGGCTATCATAAAAATGCAGCGCCGTGTAGCGTCGCGTATCGTCGCGGTGTGAACTGACCCTTAGTGTACAATGTTCTATCCATATATATATAATATTAAAAAGATTAATCAAAGGTTCTATCTGAAAACGTTGCTTAGTAGTTTTATGGTCCTCTAATTTTAGTTGTATATTAGGTATGACGTGATGTCAGCAGTCTCTCATGGTCGAGAAATGGTAACATGACTAATTTCAGAAGATTTAAAGATGGAGATTTAAATGTCGTTTTTCTTCTGTGGCTGCGGGTCTCCGGCCGTGCGTTATAAAATCCGTGTGTTCGATTGTCGATCTTATTCAATAGAAAAACGTGTTATTACGCAAAAGTAACAGGATAAACATTAAACACAGCTTAAATGTAACTTCTCTGTTAAATTATTGTTGAAATTTAATGTTTGAAGATGAAGGATCAGAATAATTTTAACAAGTTTATTAATAAAATAACGGCCAAGTATCCTTAACTTTGTAATGGCCGAGTAGCATTTAAATAAATTTAAATTTGTTTAAAACTTTTAGAATACGTTTAAAATAATGCTTTTCATTTATTATATGATTTTCCCGAAAATGGGTTTCGTTTTCGCGTATTAATTATTCAATACTTAAGTACTCTATTAATTGAGATAACTTTTAATGTTATGGAAAGGTTAATAATGATTTTCGTTATTTTAAATCAAAATGGAGAAATAAAACAAGTGGAATCGTCAGTTTATATGATAGTAGGTGTTTTTAAAAACCGATAAAATATGAACCTACACTACTAAATAAAAGAGATTTTTGTAAATTTTTTAAAGTAAAATCTAACAATTTATTACTGTGTAAGTGTAACCTTAAAGAACATGATATGTGCATGTAGCAGACTGCAGAAGTGAAACTTTATTCGTCATTTAAAATCAGATAATACTCTCATCATGCCTAAAGCATCATTTATAAAAAGAATAGAAAAAAAAAAATATTTTTTTTTTCAATACGGATCAATACTCAGACACAAAGATCTTCTTATATCTGAGTATTGAGCCGTACTTTATTAAGTTAAGTTATTATGTAAGAAGTATAAGTAGCTTTCAACAGATGGCGCTATATCAAAAGTCGTGTCGTGACTTTTTCGTCGTGAGAATTTCGCACTCGACGCCGCTTAGGTATATCAACTACAAAAATGTCTAAGTACCTACCTGTTATTATTTTTTAGGAATTTTTAGTCACTATCGTTGTTATCGTTATTTTATATTATATTTATTTTTATAACTTGGCTTTTATATGTTGAATCTTTCAAATACCGTTCTATTATTGTTACCGTTCAAACGTTTGATACAAACTCAAACTCACTGGACCTTACAAATTTGTCCGCAATCGAGGTTCAATTTAATTAAATTCACTCGAATAAATATTATTCGAATGAATAATTTAATTTTAATGTGACTGCCGAATGTATAGAAAATTTCATTAGGGAAAAATTAAACGGACTTAGTATTACCCACCTGAGTGCATTTCAAAGGGCTCTCGACACTCAATATTGCTTTTAAAAACATCACAATGGTGTGGCGGGAGATATTTAAAGAATATAAATCCATCTTCAAACTTCTGCATGGTGTGATAATTTTAATTAACTTGATGTTTTCAATCATTCAGAGTCTATACTACCAAAAATCAAAATCAAATCAAAATCAAAAAAGTTTTATTTCCATATGGGTTACAAAGTAACGCTTAAAGAATTGTCCCTACTTGATGCCTACCACCGGTTCGGGAACTAACCCGGCGAGAAGAACCGGCGTAAGAAACTCGCACGGGGCCATCTTTTAGCAAAAAGATGGAAAATTGTTCTTTTTTAAAAAAAAAATGAAGTTGTTTACAATTTGAAAACTTAGGTCTAGGTATATAATATTGACAAAAGTCAGATACATATTGTAGTACATAGAAGTAGCCTTGCAGGTGGTCATCCTATTCCCAAGGTGTGCGATCGTCAATAAAATCATTGACCTTATAATAGGCTTTTGCACACAAACGTTCTTTAACTACTTTTTTAAATTTATTAATGGAAAAATTTTGAACGTTTTCTGGGATTCTATTGTATAGGCGTATACATTGACCTTTAAATGATTTGCTTACTTTACTTAGTCTGATCACCGGTATATCTAGCTTGTGCTTATTTCTAGTGTTTCTACAGTGATTGTCGCTTTTAGTTTTAAAATTACTAATATTCTTTCTAACATATAATACATTATCCAAAATGTATTGAGAAGCGACGGTTAGAATACCTATTTCTTTAAACTTTTCTCTCAGAGATTCAAAGGGGGACATTTTGTAAATTGAACGTATTGCTCGCTTCTGCAGCACAAATATCGTATTAATGTCTGCGGCACTTCCCCATAAAAGGATGCCGTAAGACATTCTACTATGAAAGTAACTAAAGTAAACAAGTCGCGCCGTGTCTTCGTCAGAAATTTCTCTAATTTTTCTGACTGCATATGCTGCAGAACTGAGCCTATCTGCAAGATTAGCAATATGAGGACCCCACTGTAATTTACTATCTAGTGTTATACCTAGAAATACAGTGGTGTCCACAAGATTCATTTTCTCATCATTTAATAGTATATTGGTTTGAACTTGCCTAACATTGGGCAATGTAAACTTTAAACATTTTGTTTTTTTGGAATTTAAAAGTAAGTTATTAACATTAAACCAATGTACTATTTTTGAGAGAGCACTATTTACCTCGTCGTAGTCTGACTGCTGTCGCTTCACATTAAAAATTAGTGAAGTGTCATCGGCAAAAAGTACTATCTCGTTATCATTATCTTTAACAAGATAAGGTAAATCATTTATATAGATGAGAAAAAGAAACGGGCCCAAAATAGATCCCTGTGGGACACCTAATTCTATTTTGGTCCCAGTGGACTTTTTACTATTTATCTCCACCCTTTGAGTTCTATTGTTAAGGTAAGAACTCAAAAGTTTGAGTGCAGAGTCCCGAATGCCATAGTGGTGCAATTTTCTGATCAATGTAGCATGCTCAACACAATCAAAGGCCTTGGAGAGATCGCAAAATACACCTAATGCATCCTGTAACCCCTCCCAAGCTTCAAAGATACTACAAAGAAGACCTATACCAGCATCCGTTGTGGATCGACCCTTAGTAAAACCGTATTGATTATTATGTAATAATTTGTTTAAATTAAAATGCACTAATAACTGTCTTAAAATAATTTTTTCAAATATTTTACTAAGAGTCGGTAGAATTGATATAGGCCTGTAGTTTGTCGGATCAGATTTATTTCCTGCTTTGAATAAGGGTATTACCTTGCTATGCTTCATTAAATCAGGGAATACACCACTTTTTATACATTCATTGAATATTGTCGCTAGATAAGGAGCTACGATGTCAATTATTGATTTAATAACTTTTGTAGACATGCCCCAGAGATCAGCAGTATTTTTAATATTCAACAATTTAAATGTGTTAATAATATCTCTGGAGTCAATTTCTTTAAACTTAAAATTGACATCACATTCCTTTACATTATCTCTGAGTAGTTTTTCAGCAGCTGCAGGTGAGGAATTTAAATTTTTTGTAGTTGAGACCGGAATGTCAGCAAAAAACTTTTCAAAGACCGTCGCAACTTCCAAATCAGTAGTAATTTTTTTATTTTCAAAATAAAGTTCAAATTCAGAGCTACGACAGGTGACGTTTCCAGTCTCACCAGCTATTACCTTCCATGTAGTTTTAATTTTATTTTTAGAATATTTAATTTTATTCTTTATATAAAGAGCCTTAGCAGCTTTACATACTTTTTTGAAGGTTTTTGAATAGTTTTTAACATATGTTTTAAATGTTTCATTATTATTAATACTTTTTTCAGCATATAATTCGTATAGTCTTTGCCTGCTAATTTTAATTCCTGCAGTTGCCCATTCAATAAAGTTACTTTTTTCCTTACAATTTCTAACCGTTTTAGTTGTGAATACTGAATTAAATTGGGTTCTTATTACCTTAAACAATTTACTAAAAGCTTCATCTGAGCTATTTGACCCATCCAATAATTGAATATTTGTACTTAAATTATTTCTAAATTTCTCAATACGTTTTGTATTCACAGGAATAAACACAAACTCTTCCATTTGGTTACGGTCATAATTAATATTAAAAGAAGCTAACTGTCCACAGTGATCAGAACTGAGCTTATTAATTATTTCTTTTTTACATGGAGTAATATTCGTGAAAATGTTATCGATACAAGTAGCAGTTGTGTCACACACTCTTGTCGGTTCAAGAAATAAATTAAAGAGGTTATACGATTTAAACAAAGATGTGAATCTAACAGTTGTGGAGTTTAAATCTAATAAATTTATATTAAAATCGCCACATATAATAACTTTTTTGTTAGATGCACATATTTTTGACAATACTCGTTCCATAGTTTGTTCAAATGAATCGTATAACCCTGATGGAGGCCTGTATACGCTTACAATAATAAGTTGACTCAACTCTATGCAAGCTACTTCAATAATTCGCTCAGTTGAGAGGCTCACGACATCTTTGCGTTCCTTGAATTTCAAATTTTTTCTAATTAATATTAAAGAGCCACCTCTAATGGCATTTTCTCTACTGAACGAACTTGCTAACTGGTGATCATTAAAATTGAAAATGAGTTCATGTTGCCTGAACCAATGTTCAGATATACAAATAATGTCAACATTAAATTCATTTAAAAATAACTCAATTTCAAGTTCTTTACCTACCATTCCTTGTAAATTTTGATGCACCAGGTTAATCACAGAAGATATATTATAATTTAATACATTTTTTATGGTAGGATTTTGTACATTTAAACTTATCTTATTTCTGCAAGAGACATCCTCCATTGTCTTATTATCTAATTTAAATAAGAATTTGGAACATATTCCAATTCGTTAATACTACTAGTACTAGTATTCTGCTCAATAAAAGCAGTAGTCGAAGAAGCCAAATCCTTGGCTGGTTTTAAAAATAAAAAGTTTAATAGCACCCTAGCTATATGTCGCTTACAGAAGTTAGATAAGAAATACTTATCTAATCTCATATTACATAAATTTAAATTGTTTATGTCCACAATCTGACATTTTTGTTCATGTGTGTCATTTAAAACTTTACAATTATTATTAACAGCGCTATACATTAGGCTGTTAAGCTTATATCTATTAGAATTCTCTTCTCTATTTCTTTTTGGCAACATTTGTATATAGGGAAAAGTAAACAATATTACATTTTTAACATTTTCAATATTAAATAATTTTTCAAGACATTCAGTCATCTGTTTTCTGTTTAATTTTCCTTTCCTCCCGACTAGAAGTATCAATGTGGTATTCGGACAATATGTCAATGTTAAAGCCCTATTTACTATCTCTTTATAATTAGCTCCGGGCATACAAAAATTAGAAATTGATTGTCCGATACACATTCTATTTAGATATATACCTAAATCCTTACCTAACTCATCACTGAATAATGTAATATTTTTTGGGCTTTCAATATGAGCCTTCTCACTGGAACACATATCTGGTATACTTTTAAAAACAGAATGATTGACTCTGTCTGAGGAATTGTTCACTCTCAATAAAGAGTAAACACGTTCCTCGTTGTAACGAGACACTTCAAGCAAATCATCCATTGTTGATATGTGTTCCTGTATTTCATTTTGTGACAATTCATACTTTTTCTTTAAATTGTCCAAACAGTCATGCAAAATAGAAATTTCTGCCTGAAGGCTACATACATCGGCCTCATAGTCGCACTTAATTTGTTCCAACTCACGGGTACAATTTAGAAAATTACTATTTAACAACTTATTTTCCTTAACAGCTTTTGATAATATACCCAGATATTTTTTATTTTTCAGTGATAGTTTACAATACTTTTTAATACACTTTTTAATTTTAATATATTTCTTTAATTTTTTATTACTGCTCATTAGGCACACTGGTAATGTATCCTCACCTGTTAAATCAATGGTACTAATGTCAATATCCGATTTTGTGTTAGAAACTGAACTGTTTTTATTTGGGACTAGTTTATTAAACAAGATTTGCGTTTGGGTGGAGTTTTCAGTATGCAATTGTTCTTCTAATTGTAATATATATTCCTCAGCATTATTCAATTTGATTTTGAGGTTAGCTGAGTTCTTGAGTGTGTCTTCATACTCTTCTCTGCACTGATCAAAACCGTCGACAATTGCTTGTAATTCCAATTTTTGTTGGAGAATGTCCTCATAGTCCAAAGTTAGTTTATTTAATTCTATCTTCAAGTCCTTATTTTTTTGTAATACAGACAACATCTCTTGTTCATTGTCATCTCTTTCCCTTAGCAGTGTTTGGCATTGATCTTTATAATCCTTTAACTCTGTGAGGGCCATACGAAGTTGTTCCTCGGTACGGCGGGCCACGGCTGAGCGAGTCATCATTTTGCTATTTATTCCCGAGCACTGAAAGCAATTATATTGATTTATTGGCTTTACTAGTTATATGTAGGTAGTGAAGTCACCTTTTACTTTAAAAGCAAAAGCCAGCCTCAATACAATATGTACAGTTATTGGTTACCGTGGAAAAACTAGCAAAGTGATATGAGAAAGGTTAAAGAATTGAAATATAAAATGAATAATTAAACAGTTTTTAGAGAGAGTATAGAAGTAGAAGACAGTATAGACAGATCAAGTAGTGGTTACCAAACCTGTGTATAACTGTACAATAAAAGCTTTGCAAACTTAAATTCTGAACTTAAATTCTAAACGTTTTTGAGGATGTCTCTGTGCTTGTGTGATGTGTGCACAGTATTCTAGTCTTATGTATGTCTGGGCTTGTTGTTTTTATCCTCAACTTCGCTTCCACAATTTGTCAAGCCAAGAGAGAAATAACTTTGCCAAGTGTGATTTTGGACGTATCTCACATGAGTGAGCGGTGTGTAGTGGAGTTGTTATTGTTATATAGTAAAAGATGACTAATTAGAACAAAATAAAACACAATACTCCCCGGGATTAAGCAGTCCTCAGGAATAATACAGCTCCAATTTGAATTCGTCCAGTCGTTGACAGTTGGCACTTGGCTTGAATTTTCGTTAGTTCAATAGAACGATTTTACGCAAACACTGCCGTTGGTAAATAGAAACAAACAATTACAAGAGTTATGGGTATCGTTTCTAACACTTTTTACTTGATTATTAGCTAAAAATATATTTTAAATTAATTAAATAGTCGGGAGGTTACAATTGTACGTGTAGCTACAAATGTTGCCAGTACAAAAAAAAAAAAAAAAAAAAAAAAAAAACCATACCAAATACCATACCAAATTTCATCGAAATCCGGTCAGTATTTATAGCGTGAAAGTATAGACGTATATAATAATATTATAGACAATGCATGTTTAAGCAACACTTACCTGGTTTAACTTTTGAGATTTTTGGGCCAGTTTTGACATTTGAAGTTTTGTTTGAAGTATAAGTGAAAACAAGATGGCAGACATTTAAAGTATGGTAAAAACCAAGATGGCGTAACTTTTTCTTGTTTGAAGATTTGTTCTGTCACATGTAATCTCTCAACTCCAAAAACTAATCAGCTCTTAACCTTGAAAAACCACGTCGTCGATAGCTATTCCAGTCAAAATCGGTTGGTTCGTTCTAGAGATATCGTGCAGGAAAGAAAACCGAAAAAAGTGTTTTTTCGGAATTACTCCGAAATTTTTCATTATGTTTTTTTTGTCGATTCTTTCAAAGAACATAAAAAACTGCATCGATTACCGCCAACTTCATGAAAATTGGTTGATTTATTCCAAAGTTATGACAGTTTGAAATTTGTGTTTCATTAAACTTTCATCAGACTTTTGAGCTTGGAGAGCTGAAAATGACGCATTAGATAAAATCTAAGCGCTAAGCGGGAAGTTGCACGGATGGCCTTTAGGTCAACTGTCTTCCTAATTTTTTTTTTAGATTTACGACTACTTGTGATACTACGAGAAGATTCTCAACGTATAAATTTTATCAAACGTTAAACAATAAATATAGTTTGAAACTGGCCCATGCAGGTTTAGTTTTAAAAATCTTTCACGGTTCACTAAAACTTTGAATTGTTAAAATCTCATATGCGTCGACTAAAAATTGCTATTCATGGAGCAAATGGTTTTAGTGCAATCCTTTTAACGGTGCTTTGAGAATTTTAATAACGGAACCCGACCGTTGTCCAAACAGATCTTTGCTTACATTAGGGAAACAAAAGTTGAATTATTATTCTCTCTGCGTTATGGGCTTGATGTATTACTGGTTCTTGGGCCTTTGTGTATGTTAGAATATCCCTCTTTCTTACATTGTATTGTAAGTATAACATAGCATGGATTGATAGATTTTGAACCGATTATGTATATGACATAATGTTATATATTATAATAAATCCCCACACCGATTTCGGTGACGGTGGCCAGTTTTATTGAAACCAGGCCAGTTACGCAGGAGTAATTTTATAGTGCCCAAGTGTGTGCGCAGTACACAAGAGCACTCTCTATTCCTTTACTCTCATAACCCAGTGGGACGGATAACCGACACGACCGGCGAGAGATCAGGCGCAGGTCCGACTTTTTACATGCCCATCCGACGCATGGATCATCTTTCTTGTCAGACAATCAGGTGATCAGCCTGCATTGTCCTAACCAAACCTGAAAACAACATTTTTTGTTGTTCCAATGCGGGAATCGAACCCACGACCTCCGAGTCGAGAGCCAATGCTCGAACCACTAGACCACAGAGGCTGTTAAATGTTATATATAGATCTTATAAAGAGTACATATTGTTATATAATTATATTTCTTCATTTCTAATCTTTTCTAGGTTTTGATAGTATATTGGTGATCTGTTAAAGTAGCTCGATAAAAACTAAATTTTCGTTTAGCGGCACTAGGTAATTCATACCTAACTGTTTCCACACACAATGAAAAATTTCAAAAACTTTTAAAAACGTTATAGTAAGCACGCATTTCTGCAAAATTTTACCCATCATACAACTTGGGTAAAAATTAATAATTATGTTCATAAAGATTTGACAGATTTCATTGAAAAATTATTTACTTTTATAGTAATTGCTTTCATCGAAATTATATACGGTTAGAGAAATTTAACACTAACTAGTTTTTTCTCTAACATTAAAATTGCCAAAAACGATCTGATCGAAATTTATTATAGTTTTTTCGCGAAAGAAACAAAACGCTTTTTGTGGTAAAAATTATCGTAGCGTTTTGGTGGAAATGAACATCGTTAAGTGGCTCTCTAGATACTTGCTCTGCTTGTAATTTTGTAAAGCAGATAATTTTTTCTTTCGATTTAAGGAACTTTTAGAAGTTTTCAAGCCGAAGAGATTTCGGCCGTAAAAAAACTATTTTTCAATTGAATCCGCTGATATGACGACAAAAGTCATAATTAAATTAGCGCTATTTATGGTTTAATTTCTGCCCCCAGACAACGTCTAGGCATTAGAGGAAGACGTGACGACGCAATTTCCGGTTTTTAGTTTCAAAGAGACGCGACATCGCGCCAGCATCCGGTGCTTCCAAATAATATACTACGGATACTCGAATGAAAATGCTTAGAGTTCGAACTCGATATTAATTTTGTTTTTGTAAGATGTGGCGATTGTCTTGGGTTGATAAAGTTAACAATTTTTTGTGGAAATGGAAAGAAAATAAAGTAAGTTTTTTGTATAGGCAAAATTATTATTAATCATCACAGAAAGGTGAAAGGTAAAAATGTTTTCAAGCATATCCCGAATACAGGATTATTTTTTCACCAGTACAATAAATCAACATACGTAATAGTTGTCAAAAATAAAAAATACTAGCGATTTTCGATTTAACATTCGATAAACAAAATTATTAATCCCCGAACTTATCCGCTAAACTAATACAAAATGTGGATGCATTACGCATCTATCGATGCTTTGTTGCCAACTCGTGCGCTGCCCGACCGATCGCTTACCCCACCCCGCCGCCCCTTACCTCATACCGCACCCGTTGACGCCTTGTAGTTAGTGCGCCCATGCGGTATTAGATTGGTTATAGGATAAAATAATTGAAATGAAAAAAAAAAAAAATATTTGTGAAATGTACTCTATTATCGATACCAATGACGTGGTAAAATTTATTGTACCGATGAAAAAGTATTCCTGTATATATATAAAATTAAAGTGTATGTTTGTAATTTCAAATTCATAGCATTTCACTTATTGCATATGAAAGTATATTTGGTTTTTGTCTGTCTGTCTGACTGTGTGTCTGTTTGTTCCGGATAATCTCTGAAACGGCTGGACCGATTTTTACGGGACTTTCTTTGGCAGATAGCTAATATTATAAGGTCTAACATAGGCTACTTCTATTTTAGGGTTCCATTAAAAAAAGGGTTCCGTTTCCGTTAGTTCTATGCAAACGAAGTTGGGGGTACCAGCTAGTCCCTACTATGTATAACTTAAATAATACATAATGGTGTACGAGACATTAACAGCCTGCACACGTAAATTTTATATCGCGTATGGAACTGCGTTCCAAACCGAAAAGTCTGGTAACATAAGCAATTCGAAACCTTAATTTAAAGTTCTTTGTTCGAGTGCCCATAGTAGCGGGCTAAGGAAGCACTTTGACAAACACGGTTGAGCCTGAAATTGGTTCCGCTGTTTAGTCTCTGGATTGCCTTCCTCCTTCCTTATTTAAGAGATTATAATTGAACTCGGCACACCATAATTTTGAATTTCTTGTCTCTGAAGCAGCAACATTTTATACTTACAATGTTATTTTTACATTATATTTTTTCCTTTTTCTGAATTTTAGTAAGGAATTTATAATAGTTGTAAAGCGCATCACAAACTACGAATATACTAAGTATAATACTTTATGTTACGATAAAAATATATCACTTACTTACAGTTTGTATAAACTATCACAGACGGCTAAGTTACTATATTATATTTTCATATTAAAGTACATTTTATATGCAAACATCTTAAGATAGAATATTACAGAATCTTCACCGTTTGTGACGCCAATTCGCAACGCAACGCTCGCCACGAACTGTGAAAGCATTAAATTAGTTACGAATTTCGTATTCCAGTTTTATGAGAATTGTATGAACGGATGAGTATGATATTTGGTATATTTAAAATTCGTGTTGAGGAACGTCTACATATTTTTTTTAATAATGCTTAGAAATACATAAAATTGATATATTAACTAATAACAACACAACACTACATCAGATTATTAATACACACTATCGTACGTTAGATAGATACGACTGTGGATAGGTACGTTCATGACGACTGTGGATACATCTATACTAATACTAATATACTAATAATAATAGTATAAAGAGAAAAAGTTTGTTTGTTTGTTTGCATTGAATAGGCTCCGACCGATTTTGATGAAATTTGGTACAGATATAGATTAGACCACGGGTAAGGATATAGGCTACTTTTTATCGCGGCAAAATGTACGATTACCGCGAGATTTCCTTTTGTGCGCACGAAGTCGCGTGCAACATCTAGTTCATGGTAAAAATTGTTACAATAATATACGTTTGTCAATCTGTCACATTTTTTTTTAGAAGCAAAAGAGCCCTTATTAAGTTCAAACTATAAAAATTATATAAATTATGGCCAAATTTCGACCACAGAGCAACCTCTAGTAATAATTGAAACATAACCTTTTAGTTATAATATCAAAGAGAGTTAATATGAGTTTAAAAATTAGCATATCCCATTCTGACAAAGTAAATATTAGGTTAGACGGTTCAGTTCAGATGAATAATGCGACTGTTTCTATTGAAAGAGTTTTTAATATTACTTCCTTTGTTCTAACTTCATCATGATCATCGACGACGAATCGTCTCATTGCTCTCGGATCTCTTTTTAAGGCCCTCCCCCGAGCAAAAGACCTTGAGGCGGTCAGCCGCATAACTCAGTTGAAAATTTTTCACATAACTTAGTTCAAAATGGACCAAAAAAAAAATTTAAACGGCGAATATCTAGCTTATGAAATTGCCTATCTATTGGTGTGTGCCCCAAATAAAATTAACTTGTAAATACTATGGAGACGCTGAAACTATAATTGAATGTTCATTGAATTATAGTTTCAGCGTCTCCATAGTATTGGTCCATAGTCCACTACGTTAGACTACTGCGGGTTGGCAGAATTAACGGACCTTTGAAGATACGTCACGACAATACGACGTTAGATATCTAAGACGCGCAGGATTTCCTCACGATGTTTTCTTTCACCATAGTTTTAACATAGCACAGAAGGCCTCACAAACTTTCACATTTATAATGTAAAAGTTTGTGAGTATGAAGAGTAAAAACTCTTTCACGCAAATATTACTAACGGATTTTGATGAAATTTGCTATGGTATTAGTTTGAGCTCTGGATGTTCACATAGGCTACATTTTAGGGTTGCGTAATACTTAAGGAACCCTTATAGCTTCGCTCTGTCCGTTTGTCTGTCTGTCTGTCTGTCTGTCCGCGCCTCTAGCTCCTGTAATTATGAATATAAATTGATGAAATTTGGTGCAGTTATAGATTTTGTATAGATCACGGTTTCGGGATCATAAAATAATAATAATTTTATATTTTAAGGGTGGCTCTCCATACATGTGAAGTGGGGATGAAAAATATTTTTTCACTCTACCCCATCGTGTGGGGTATCGTAGAATAGGTCTTTTAAAATAAAGGTAAGGTTTCATACGTAACTTTTTTATAAAGTTGACCATTTTCGAGTAATCAGCCTCCAAATTAGTCTGTAAGTTGGTCCCCACCCTAGCATTTTTAAACTATAGGAGATAGAAACTTGCAAATTTCCATGCTGATAGATCATGCTAAAAACTCTTTAGGAAAACTATTGTGAACCAAATCGGACAGTAACTTTTGGAGTAATTAAAAAAAGCATATTACGCGTTTATTGTTACGGAACCCTCCTTAGTCATGTCCTGACATGCTCTTGGTTAGGTTATTATCCAGAAAAAGTACTATTCCATGGTATACTGCATTTAAGTGGGTATTTCCGCGGGCAAAAGCTAGTATTTATCTAAGCCGGGCAGAAATTAAATAAACTGCAACACTGCAAACATCGCAACAAAAGTTGAAAAGCCAATATTCTGCCAGCGGCTTTAATAAAGGGCAGACGTTTATTATTATTATTTTTAATAAATCGCTTATCCCTCTATGTACTTCGTGAGCATTCTTTATGTGATTGTTTATTTATTTAATAGATACACCAACAAGGAACAAACATTATTAAAAGCTAAAATAGCACATTCATGTTGTTTATAATATTTAGAATGCTGCCTTACTGTTGTTTATTAAACGTTTGTAGATTATAATTGACTATTGGATATTACGTACATGGTAAGATCGCTGCATAACTAAAATACCAATAGACTACAGTACGGTACCTGAGCTTTAAAATAAAAATAATATTACTGTCTAGCTTTTGCCCGCGGCTCTGCCCGCGTAACTACTACCATACCAAATGTCACCAAAATCCGTTCAGTCGTTTTTGCGTGAAAGAGTAACAAACATCCATCTATATATCCTCACAAACTTTCATATTTATAATAGTAGTAGTCTAACTAAAATTCCAGTAATCTGCAGTACTAGTGACATTTAAAATAAAATGAAAATACCAATATCATGAATACCTACTGATAACATAATTATAATACGACCTCTGTGACTCAGCGGTTAACCATGTTGGTGCTCAAGTCGGGAGTCGCGGGTTACAATCCCGTAAAAGGGACCAAAAAAAGATTTTCTGCCTTCCTAGGTCACGGATGTGTATATATATATGTGTTTCTATAACAAAATCTTTAATATACTAATCATATATTAAATTTTTTTGTAAAACAGTAAAACAGTATTAAATATATTTCCGTTGTCTGGTTCCCGTTTTTTTTAGTTTTTTTTTTTTTAATTTTATTTGAAAACCGAAGTTTTTCGAATACTTAGCACGGGGTAAGACTGATATAGTGTGAAGCATATATTAAAGACATAAACATCTACATAGTAAACTTTCAATTTGATTATACTACTACAAGCATACCATGTGTCCACAATTCTCTTAGGTACCTCGTACACGACGATACTTGACCATTTTTTATTTTTATCTTAAAATATTAGTAATTGTTCTGTTATTCCAAAAAAAGAATAGAATAAGTATTATTTTAATACCATAAAACCCACAAAACTTTAATAAAAAAATACGCGTTTAAAAACAGCCAAAAATGCCTCCCGCCATGTTTGTCGATACATAATCTGTGCTCTGACGTCATACTAACAGTAAACAATCACTTGACAGCTCAGCTCACGATTGACAAGTGACGTTTATTTGTTTACTATTACTGTGACGTCACATCATGGCCGATCGCACAATGCACAGTTTGCAATATGTTTTCGTCAGTACAAATTAAAAGTATTTTTTTTTTTTTTTTTTCAAATTAATTTTATTTATCCATCTTGTTATTTTATTTAATGATTTCGCTATATTACGTTTTCTAAGCCAAGTACTAAAGGATATGCTCATTTAATGTATGAAATTAAGTATGAGTCAAATCTAACGCTAGACTCAATAACCGTATACTGACGCTTGACTGTTTAATTTACCCTCATCTTCAACCTGACAACCCTGAGAAAATTTGGATCGTTCTACGAAAGGTGTTCCTTTGTAGGTAAATATATATTTTTAATTTGTTGTGTGAAAAATCCATAGATATTATTATTATATTAGGCGTCCGAACATAGAAAAATGTTTTGATTCATTCGTTATAGATTTTCAATTTTAAAAAACATACTACGAAACGGCAAAACATAAAGACATAAATGTAAATTACTTAATACAAGCAATTTTGTATTTCCAGCAAAAGGTTCATTTGTAGTGAAGAAAATAAAACGCTTCAGTAAATTTTTGTGAAGAGAATTTTATTGCGTGCTGTAATAACATTTTCCTTTTTTCAATTGAAATTGCGCGAAATTCATTTTATTTCCATGTATGTAAGTCATATTTATAATATTATAGTGAAGAATAAATATAAAAATTCAGTATATAATACTTTTATGGCGAAGTAGATATAGAAAAACTTGATGTTTTAGAAATAAAATTTTTGAAAATTAAAAGAGGCGTTATTCGTCATATTAATACCTGAGAGTACCTTCTGAGAGTGGTAAGTAACAAAAGGGATCAGACACAAACTTTTAAACTTATACCGTAATTAATATCAGCTTATACCTATTAGAGCTGGGCAGTAACACTTTTAAAAAGAAACGAAACGAAACAGTTTTTTTCGCGTCAAAAACAGTTTCACGAAACAGTTTCATAAAAAACGCTTTCTTCTATAGTTTTGATTTGATATAAGAACTAACTTCCCTTAATCCCTTAGTACTTTTAACCAGGCTTAGGACTGGCAGAAAAACTCTTCTTCCTCCCGCCTCCGTGTAGTTAAAACTTCATCTTATAATACATGATATTATTTTTTGTAAATATTTTTCTTTTTACAGTATATATTTTATAATACTTTTTAATATTATAAAATATTTTAAACAAGTTTCTTTTTTTTCTTTATTTTTCATCATATAATTTACAGCATATATTATTAAAGCGTTTATTTTCTTGACAGATAGAAGGAACCCGTTTCATAAAGTATATATAAATTACGCACAAGATCGAATGAAACAAATATAGGTTTTTCGGATCGGAAACAATTTTGCCACCAGAGACAGTTTCGTCACGTTCGTTCTTTATTTCCGAAAGTAGTTATGTTTTGAAGCGAGTGAGAGAAACGTTTTGTTTGTTCGCTTGTTTCGTCGGGTGCCGTTCGTTTCCTTGGCACTTGGCGAAAACCGTTTTTTAAAAAACTGTTTTTTGTATGAGGATGAAAGCGTTTCTTCGTTTCTTGGCAAAAAAGCGTTTCTCAAAACTGTTTCGGAAAAAAACGCCCAGTACTAATACCTATTATCCTCTCGAGTGTTACGCGGCGGGACCTGCCTTTGCTTTTACCCCTAGCAAGCGTCGCGCGGCGGGACCCGCCTTTGAGAAGGTCGACTAATGCTGCTGCTGTACAGCTTAAAACTATGTTATGGTCGATACTCTGTGGTTTTTATTTATAATTGTTCTACAAACTAAGCCCCGGTTCCTCTCTGAATAAGAAAACTAACTGCATTTTTACTGTTGGGCAGTACACTCAAAAAATTTAAAAAAATACCTTCCAATCTATAACTAATCAGTTGTCATTTGCAATCCTCTCAAGCGTTGCGTGCCGACGGGCGGCAAGTGACATTTTAGATCTCAAAACTTTTTATTTAAATTGTTATCTAAACATACAACTAAATAATAACTTTGATGTATATGTCGTAGATTTGCTGAGTAGAGAGAAGCTGCGGGCAATTAATACTAGTTTTTAATATTTTTTAAGAACGACCAACTACTTTCAGAATAATATTTTTTAAATTGAGCTTGACAAGTTTTCCATGCATAATTTTCGCCATATCTACATTTTCCTTCACCCTGCAGAACATTAAAGTTAGTGGAATGTAAATTATGGAAGCAGGCCTGAAGTCACGTCTAACTTTTATTAGCTCTTCACCAGGTTTTTACGCGAGGTGTGATAATTTCATTTTAAATGAAAAAAACTGTCTCATTGTGTTAAATAGGAGTTAACATTTATTTTATTATTATGAAAAGTCGTTATTTTAATATCTAACAATATTAAAATAACCCGCCTACGTAAGTACAGTATCCCACGGGAATACTACATTTTAGGGATAAAAAGTAGCATATGTGTTAATCTCTGGATTACCACATAATTATGCTACTTTTATCCCTAAATTCTTTTTCATCAAAATGTAGAGAATTTTTGCGAAAAAAAATTTTTTATTCAGAATAGAAAACAAGGTTTTGTTTTCTGAACGTCAAACAATATGAAAAAAAGGAATACAATTACCACTGGTTCGCAACCCTAACCCGGCGAGAAGAACCGGCGTAAGAGTAACAAACGTACATCCATTCATCCTCACAAACTTTTATAATTATATTATCAAGTAGAAGGATAGTTAGGATATTAAATCATTCTATACATTTAAACTGCTAGATATACCGAATAAAATAGAGATATTATAATATAACGGATTAATTCATATTTAGCTTAAGTCGAATAGCTTATTCGGAAACTTTGTCGCTGTTTACTTTATAATGAGTGACAGAGACAAAACTTACAAAATAGCATAACAGTAGATTGAAACAGGTCATAAGTAAAGTATTCTCAAATTGGCTCCGGCGCAAAACCCCATAGTAGCAAAACGACATAAACGACATACGATCCTTTAGAGAGTATGTCGTTTTGCTACTGGTTTTGCGCCTCAAAACGTATACTCAAAACGACGTATTCTCAAAAGAACAGAAATTGTACAGTCTATGATATTATAAATAAAGTGTATTGTAGCAAAAACCTTAAATGAAAATAAACGGAAATGCGTAATCTATATCAACTAATATAATAAAGAGGAAAAGTTTATTGGTTTGCATTGATAGGCTCTGAAACTACTAGAACAATTTTGATGAAATTCGGCACATATGTAGAGTAGATCACGGGGAAGGATATAGGCTACTTTTTATAGCAGAAAAATTTACGGTTTTTGCGAAATTAACTTTAGCGCGCATGAAGTCGAGGGCAACATCTACGAGTAGTATATTATAAACTGACGGTAATGATTCTTTATATTTTACATATCCGAAAGCTTAAGAACTAATCCTTTTATTTCAATAAATCTATCGGTAATTTAATTAGCTGTCAGTGTAATAGGCAAAGCAATTAATGTAATGGCCGGCGAAGTTGTCACCTACACTGTAATTTGAATGGGTAATGTATGGAAATGTTCGGGCTGTTCTTCATTTACACATGGTTGAAAGTTAAGACTGACTTCACAGGGAAGATACGCATAACTTGAAAAGTTAGTTTATTGACTGTTAGTTTAACGGTTGTGCTTATTATAGTCCGTTTTGAGGTATTTTCTTCTGACTTCACGGACTAGACAGTATAAAAAAATCCTGCCAATTGCGAGTCAGACTCGCGCATGTAGGGTTATGTACCAGTTACCAATATTTTACACTTTTAGTAATTATTTCGTTATTTTTTACAAATTTAATAAGTAAGCGCATTATGTAACTCCTGTACTAATAAAGTTACATAAACTGTTCGACGACTTTCAAAATTCATCAAATGGACTATATACCATCATGATATTTTTCAGGGTTTTCGTGCCAGTTTGAAGTTAACAGCTCGCAAACGGATACCTAACTCAAAAAATCGGCTTCATAACCTTTCAATTTTTTAAAGACCTATCTAATGATACCCCACACTATGGGATGTTACGTGTAGTGGCGGTAAAGTGGGGTCGATTTTATTTTAGCACTTTATCGACGTAATACATACTGCAAATCCATCCAAAGTTTTATCTTTCTAGCACTAACCGTTTGGACGGTAAACCGAAGACGGATGACATGATGAAACCATAATATGGTTTTCGAGACGTGTAAAAATCTATACAGATTTTTGCGTATTATGGTTGCTACAATACTGATAACATTGTTCCATATAAAGTAATTTCATGGAACAATTTTATCAGTATTGTAGCCAAACAACATCTCAAGTGTAAACACGAATTTTCTTAACTCACCGTTTTCCAATAGTCGTTAGTTATCCACAACTCAATTAAACTTTAAAAGCACCCAATGGAACTTTAATGAAATACACTGTCGGGGGAAATTAACACTTGTTGCCTTTGGGATAGGACTATAATTGCGTGACATGTAAATTGTGTAATGAAGAATTATTATTTTATTTGTGGACTAGGTTTTGCTCGCGACTTTGTTCGAATCAACGTTTACTATAATTCATGGTAAATTTATATAACTTTTCTAATTTATATTTAGTATGCCTAAATAAAAAATGAAATTTAGAAACTTTACTTTATATTATTATATGTAATTAAATAATACTAAACTTGTCCGCGAGTATATGCGCGCAATAAGAAATTCTACGGGAAGCGTAGGTAAATTTTGTCGCGACAAAAAGTAACCAATATACTTCCCCGTGGTCTATTCTATATCATGAAAATCGGTCTAGTAGTTTCGTAGACTTTTCAATGAAAACAAACAAATCTTTCCTCTTTCAATACTAAAATAATACAAAAAATCCCGTTGATACATAGATAGCGAAATCTCAGTAATAGTGTCCTGTATTACACTTCGGAATCCTAAAAAGAGGTTTTATAATATTATGTTCTAACTCCAACTTTTAAAATTAATACTTTTAAAATAATAATGTCCCTTGTACAGACAGGAAGATGCAATGTTACATGTATACATTTCCACTTTGATGTTTTAATTATGAATCCCAGTAATAAGCAATAAGTCTGGCCGTAACAAGCTACCAAACACCAATTAGTTCGGAGCTTAAAAATAATTGACACCTTGTATATTCTTTGTAAATAATTTTCATGAAAAATATTTAGGGTTGATTTTTAATTCTCGAAATATTTTATCTTAAGTCTAATAGCGAAACACCGAACCGTCACTCATTTTTTAACGGCTGCTCAAATGCTTAAGATGTAGAGGGCTCTTGCTCACTTTGTGTTTGGTAGCTACACAAAAATTAGGCCGTTAGATCTAAGGTATCAAAACTAAGGATGGCCTATAACATAACAATTGACAGAAAAGATCTTCATACAGTAAAAAAAGTTACGCCATTATAATTTCAGAAGAGTATAGTGCAGAAAGCAAATGTCAAAATATAAAGATGACAAATGTCAAATCTGAATGGCCCTAAACAACCCCAAAAATATTTGGGGCCATTTAAGTGGTTTTTGCCTCGACGTGCCTCGTCTATAATATAGCCTACATGGTCCAGTAGTACAGAGCTTGGCTCTCGACTCATCATGGGCTCCATTCCCGCGTTGGAACAACAAAAATGTTGTTTCTAATTTTGGTTACACGTTTGACATTCTAACTTTTGCAATTAAACTTATACCTTCTTGTGTACTGCATAAATGTTCAATTTTGAATCGCTACATTAAAAAATGCAGCGCAGCTTCAAGTATTGTCTCGTTTTAGTGTAAACTGGCCCTAAGAAAGTGAATAGAAGATAGGATTTTGCCCACTAAACCAAAGATTTCAAACTCAAGATAGGCTTGACGTACATTTGAAAACAAATCTTCATAGAAGAAAAATTTACCCCATCTTGGTTTTCACCATACGTCAAATGTCAGCCATCTTTTTTTTGTTTTTTTTTTTTCACCATACTTCAAATATCAAAATGGCCCCGAAATCTTAAAATTGGAGCCATTTAACTGGAGACACTTTTTGCCTTAACATGCCTCGTATCTATCTATGTCTATGCACTAAACTAATTTATTTCCTACACTAGTATTATTCATGTGAATGCATAAGCATATTCTGTAAGCCTATTATCTCACCATTCAGCTATGGGCCCTTATTGTAAGCCCTTTGACAAGGGTGTATTATTTATAGAACCTCCCTTGCGAAGGCTGTAACGGAATATCCCATTAATAGTAGCGTTAATTGTGTTTAAACTTAGTTTATCATAGACAAATTCATAGACGATTTTCCCTTGGTAGCTCGACTTTATAATATTGTTGTTACGGGATTTTTTTAGCCACCAGAAAAACAACTTTAATCTTATTAAAATGGATTGCAATTTCAATGTTTTGCTAAAATTCGATTACAGATAGATAACATTATTTACGGTAAGGGCCATGGGTTTAGATGGGCGGTGGTAATCGCTATTACCATCAGGCGATACGACTGCTCGTTTCCCGGTATATAAGGTTCGGTAAAATCAACTACGGATAATTTGGGCATATGATCCCCTGCTTATGTATAGACGTTTAGGTAGTAAAATAATTGTTGTACTCGAAAAATAAATCCTCCTTTATATGGGCGAGTTTGCGTCGCGTTGAGCGGAGATTCATCCATTATGAGATGATTTTTTTACTTTGAGTATGACAATATTTTTCTTGCCTAAACGTCTTTATATGAGCAGCAGATCATACACCCGAAATATCCGTAGTTGATTATACTGTTTCGCAGTCTGGCCTGTTTCACCAGTTGACGACCTCTGTGGCTCAGTTGGTTGAGCGTGTAAATGCTCAAGCCGGGGGTCGCGGGTTCAAATCCCGCCGAAGGAACAAAAAGTATTTCTGTGTTCCTGGGTCATGAATGTGTATTAAATATGTGTATAATATAATAAAAATCTTAAATATGTGTATAGTATAAAAGTATTAAATATATTTCCGTTGTCTGGTACCCGTAACACAAGTTCTTCGAGAACTTACCACGGGATCAGATTTGACGTGGTGTGAAGCTTCCATAGATATTATTATTATTACAGTCGCCTAGTAAGTGTTGAATTGATTTTTGGAGAAGTGTTGTCGCTGCATCCTTTATACTGAACGACAGAGACAAAACTTGCGAATAAGCTATTTGACATCAGTAGATTGGAAAACTGGTCCTTAATATTTTATTTTCATTTCATAGACTCTAGTCTCGTTTTCTAAAACTAAGCGTTCCTTTTGTTTCAAAATACAACGTTTCAAAGTCCGCGGGCCAGCTCCCAAATCTTGGGTGGCAGCCAATTTGATACGTTTAAAACCGTTTACAATATATTTCCTGAGATAAATAAAGCTCACTCGCAACAAGAAATACCTAACACACTCTCATTAGAATAAAATATTATAATTCTTATGTAATAAACAGTGGAAGACCTTGGGGGAAGCAGTAGGACAGTTAGGCTAAATAAAAAAAACCGCTAACATAGTAAATTATTTTACCATATAAATGGTATAAAATATTAATATGGAAACCTAAGGCGACCTATAGGGTCCGGGCGCACATAAGCTTTTTAAAGAAATCTCCAAAAAACTTACTGAAGCCACCCGTGACCCCAGAGCCGGGAACTACCTGGCACAACGGATATCCATTGCTATCCAACGAGGCAATTCTATCAGTTTGCTAGGTACTCTGCCAAATGGGGACGACCTGGAGGAGTTTTTATATTTAAAGATTTTTTTTGAGATAGATAGATTATATTTGTAGATAAGTCTTTTTATTATTATTATTAATTTTTAGTTTCTTATTTAGTTCTAGTTTTGTTGTTAATTTTATGTTAGTTATATTATTTTAATTGTTACTAAATAAATGACTCTTTAAAGGCTATACTTAATACATATAAAAACCATAAAAAAATAGTAACAGTAATATAGTTGGTAGGAATTTAAGAGGAAGGTTAAGACGGAAAGCCAAAAAATCTTAACTAACTTTTTAGTGTAGTGATAAGCTGTTAATTAAAAATAACAAATATACACTGCAATTTTATTTATTTTTATATAGATATAGATGTAAAGCGTTTTACAACAAAACAGTAGGATTTGGAAGCCCTCCAAATTAACTCTTAGCTAGCTCGCAATTATTGTGGTTGAACCATTAACGAGTTTACCGAGACGAGGAAGAAACAAACACGCGGCTTATATTCTCCGGATATCATTTCATCGAGTGATACCTAACAATATAAATATTTTTTATGAAAATTTCTGCAACTGTGGAAATTTGTTGCATATTATTATTTTGAAAAAAGTATCACATGTCAATGTCATAATTATATTGACAGATGTCAGCAACCTAGCGACATCTATACTATACATAGCCTTTCGGCTATGTATAATATAGACGTATCTATATTAGCTTCTTCTTTAATATTATGTAATACCTATGTAATACGTTGCTGTGTAAATATATGTCTCGCAAATGTACCTACCAATAAAGAAGCATATCCTATTAGTTGTGTTATTCATATCTCCACTATAACATAAGAAGAATCTAGAATAATCAAGAAGTCGCAGCCCATAATAGAAATAAATTAATTTGAGGGTTCCGTACCTAATGGGAAAAACGGAACCCTATTAAAACTCCGCTATCCATCCGTCTGTCTGTCCGTCTGTCACCGGGCTGTATCTCATGAATCATAATAGTTAGACAGTTGAAATTTTCACATATTATGTATTTCTGGTGCCGCTATAACATCAAATAGTAACAACAAAATAACATTAATATTTTAAGTGTAACTCATATACAACAAACTTGTTTTTTTTTTGTAAGAAACCGTTCGTGCGCGAGTCCTACTCACACTTAGCCGGGTTTGTTTTGGAATTACCGTTGTGTTCGTGAAGATGGATCCTCTTTACATCAACTACCACTGAATATAACGTGGGCAGTTTCAATACGAGAGGAGTTACAAGTGCATTGCAGGGGGCCTAGCAGATACTTTTGACAGCTGCGTAAACGTTAAGTTAATGATTGAAATTTGTATTGACGCTGTCATGTTTTTGACAGATTTTCATACAATTCTTATTCAATAACGTTACATTTTAGATATTTTAATCCATGCACCCTCAAATTTTCTTATTACCTTATTCATTCATTTTGGATCAGCTGTTAACTGTAATTTCTACAATAATATTTAATCAGGACGTCATTCAGTTTATCGAAGAATAAATATTTGCATTTTACGAATTATGCGTGATTTACCTTCAAATATTATAAGCAATTTCTTAGATGATTTGTAATACAGGATTTCGATAAAATGCAAAATTTATCATTCTCATCACTAGTCATCGATGATCCACCTCTAGTCTATCACTAATCGATCGATGATCCGCATCCAGCCCATCACTATCATCGATGATCCCATCACTGTATAGTCGATGGCCATCAGGCGACAAACAGTATAATAAATCAATCAAACACGAGTATACGGTACAAGTGAAAACTGTACGGTACGTGTTATAAGCGGAAAGCGAGAAAGAAAAAAAACCCAAAAGACTTCGTATTCTTAGTCTATGGTGACTTATCATAATTGTAATATCATATTGGGTTATTACCTGCTTTGTTATGTAAACCTTAAGTCTACATAAAAGCCCACATTTAAATCGACAGATATAAAATACTTGTGCAAGCAATAGGCACTTTGACACAGCATACAATATAATATATTTTCATTGTCTATATTGCACACGGAGATAAAATAAAATGCATATTTCAAAAATAATTATTTAGGTAACAAAAACATTAAAATAATATGATTATTATTTTATACAAGGTGTTCAAATAATCCTTGTTTCGCCGTTTTACTTTTCTAAGCACGCCAGGGCTAGGATACGTTTTACTTGTCTAACTAGAAACCAATTTTTGCATCAACAAGAAAAAACTATTATTGACAGACAGGGTTTTAGTATACGGTCTTTTCCTCTTAACGCGGGAAGAAATACAAAGTTTTTCCTCCTTCTTCCAAGCCTCATGCGGGATTTAAATGGGTCGCTTTACAAATCGCCTTATCATCTTTATTGGCAAACATGTCTTACGACCTAGCCGAATTGACATTTACACGGTGGATTTTTACCGCACGGTCATCCGCAATTAAAATTCGTCATTACTAAAGTATCTCGACAGCTTGTAACTTGGGCCAGCCGTCGATATCTAGTGGGCAATAATCCCGGCGTGGCGTGACAGCCGACGGTAGGATTAGTCTCGTATTGTTCGGGAATTAGATACCAAATACGCTTATATTCAAATTATTAAACAATAATATTTACATAATGATTATAACGAGAACAATGTATATCATTGTATCTTACAAGAGTGACTTACAAGCTGAAAGTTATAGAAAGCCGCTCCTTGGGTGTAAAATCCCTTTTAACCGAAAGTTTTTTGGTTAATTTTGTGAAGAAATTAAACTAAATCCTACAAAACTTACAGTTGTCATTAATACAGTACTTTTTTATCTAATTGGCTTAAAATTATTATAAGGAAATAAAATTTTTTTAGTACATTAAAAATATTTTTCTAGAACCTTTCCATAATTTACAAAAAAATGTCGTGTTGAGTATAATTTTTCTACTCCAACGCTTACTTTTAAGTTTATTGAAAAATAGTCGTAGATAGCAGATATAATCACATTAAAATTTACTTAAAAATAATCTAACAATATTAGAAATTGTTTAAAAAAAAACATAAAATGTGCCCTCAATTTTTTCAGTATTTTGCTATTATGTAAATGAATCTCAATACATCATGAGTCTGTTTTATAAATACTCAAAACATTAAGAAGAATTGTTCATCCGTATTAGGCCATGTCGATCAATGTATTTTGTACACTCACAAAGTGAGATTAGTATGTTGAAAATATTAATAAAATCGGAAAAATTTAGCAATTTTTAAAAACACATTCACAATTAAAAGTTATTTCAATTATTATAATAAAGTTCCGTAAATCTTGTAGTAATAGTTTCTGAACCGTCAGTTCAGTCAGGTCAGTTCACGTCACAAAGACACGCGACATGACGCGTTTATACATTTTTAAGAAAGCTATTCAAAATTGATCTTTATTCGCTACACAAAAAATAACACGTTTCACATGACAGTCATACACTGCACACGCACTGTGCAGGCGTAACTTCACTTTCCAACTCTTACAATGAAATGTGTATCTTATTGTGTAATGAATAAAGTTTAATTTTGAATAGCTATCTTAAAATGCAGCGCCGTTTCGTTTCGGTGTGAATTGATCCTCAGCAAACACAGCGCCTACGCATCGTAGCAAATGCGTAGAGGAGCTACGTAGTAAATGCGTAGAAGTGCTACGTAGCTTGGTTAATGGAAAACATTGCTTTGCCCTCGGCAATTGCTTTGCTCACATTGCCCTCGGCGTTAAATTGTTATGTTTTTTTTAATGAACCAGGATATGGGCAGACGGATCGCCTGATGGTAAGCGATTACCGCCGCCCATGGAGACTCGCAACACCAGAGGAGTTATACTTGTAACTCATCTGGTGTTGCGACTTGCGTTCCTGGTCCATAAAATCCCCCCCTTGGGCCTCCGGTAATCTCACTCACTCGCCGAAACACAACGCAAGCGTTACTTCACGTCGGTTTTCTGTGAGGTCGTGGTGTTTATCCGGTCGAGCCGGCCCATTCGTACCGAAGCGGGGCTCTTCCACAGTAAATGCTTTATGTATTACAATTATGTGCTAGAATTAATTAATATAATAATAGGTCAATATAGAATTTGTACCTAAATAACTGGTCCTAATTAATTAAGTGCCATCGTGTGCAACAGTATGCGAGTAGAATTGGGGGAAATATTATTGTTTATTATTTTGTGTCAACGCTAAATTATTTTTTCGCAAAAATATATAAAATGTAAAACTTTGCAACTTTATGATAAAGTTGCAAAGTTTTACATTTTATATATTTGCAACCAGTAAAAGAAAAATAGGTAACATAAAAGCTAACCTTATTATAATTTTCATTCCGCAAAATATAATATTGCAGGACATCTTGTTCAATTTTCATAAAGCCGGTCTTAGACGATATTTTCAGTCCGAGAATTCTCCTAAAGTGCCCAACAAATCCCTCAGTCCATTCTGCTATTGGATTATATGAAGTCAGATTGAATGAGAGTGACCAGGCGAGATGGATATATGCGGTAGAGCGAGACAGTCATACTAGGTCCTATTATGCCCCGCAGCGCTAAATTCCGTGCTATCCTAAACACTTTTTTAAAACAAAGACGTGATACACGATTGGAGAAATATAAACTCTAATTTATGAAGCACAGAGTCCGTTATCGAATGCGTTAGTATTTCATAGTCTTTGTATGAGCTTAATAATTTCGAAGGCGTGCCTAGTTGGCCGCTCCAGGGATTTTGAGATTTGTCGTGTATTTTTTATATTTTTTATTGGTATTGCAGGAATATTACCGCAGGGTAGAGGTTGACAAATGGTTTTTTTAATCGTTAAGGGACAAATTAAAATTGTCTACCGCATATCGAGTGTAAATGAATTTCTAAGAGGATTTTATTACCCGATGGTTTTATATTAAACCTTTGATTTCTCAACGTGCGTTTTTAAAACTTAAGGTAGAAGTGTTTTGTTCGATAAGCTTAAGTTAACTGGTAAATAATTAAAAGTGAGCCTTATATTACTCGCAAATACTTAATAATCAACAGTACAGGTCTGAGCTTAGTAATAAAATACAACAAGATAACAAAATTATACTCACAGATTTAAGAAAGCGATAGGTAAGATTGAGACACATACCTAACCAAGGGCGTGTCAAGGCTTTTAGAAGGGTTCTGTACGTAACAATGCGTTTTTTTTAATAACATCCAAAGTTATTTAAAAGAAAAGCATGAACACGTCTTACTCCATATATTTGGCCAATTTGAAAAATACTGTTTCCAAAAAACTAAGTACCAGCCAATTCAATGAAATTTTAAAGTCTGTGGATCTGAATTCTCGAACTCAATATCACCTTATTGCTTCTCATGGACGGTTAAATGCACCTAAATATCAGTTATCCAAACACGAGCCAGCACTTTGCATACTGCCAGTAATAAATGACTATTACTATACTCTGTAGTGCCTATGTATGTACACATCCTGACCATTCTGTACATGTGTTACGGTTTCAGCACAAATGTCTAATGGAGTTTATAAAGACACTAGTTATAATATATTATGTAAATTAATTTAAATACCTGCAGTATATTATGACACTGCATAATATTCTAAGCAACTTTTAATTTTGAATCTATTCTATGTACGGTATCTACTATTAGACGATTTAAGAGCTCTGTGGCTCTGTGGTCAGCGAGATGGTGCTCAAGCCGGAGGTCGCAGGTTCGAATCCCGCCAGGGTACAAAAAGTTTTCTGTGTTCCGAAGTCATGGATGTGTATTTAATATTATATTTATTTTAAAATAAAAATTAAGTGAAATTACTGAAATAATTTGACATAACTTAAAGTTTAATAAAAAAAAGTGTGTGTGTGTCAGCTCCGTCGCACGACTGGAGTTTCCTCCTTCTCGAACGATAATTATGATTAATGATATAAATCGAAAAGTTTTCTATTCGATATAATATATATGTATCGAGAGGATAAATTAATGTATCTGAAAAATGATAAGAGAAACAAACATATTATATATTTGTATTTATTCGGATTATTTATATTACTAAAAGCGTGGTATATAAAGTATGTTAAAAAATAATAGTAATAGTAATAAAGCTGACGGTAATAACGAGCTGGTTTCAGGACTGTGAATGAACGAATTCAAACATATTTAATTTTAATTATGATTTTTAAATAAAAAAATTAAACCGATTTCCAAAGTAAAAATACACAAAAAAGTATGAAATAAAACTTATTTTCTAAACAAGTCCCCTTTTAAATTCGGCTACAATTTTAACTATTTTTCTATTCAATCTTTTTAATTTTAAAGTCGATACCTTAATGTTCCGCCATATTGGATTTAGAATGACGTCACATTATTTTTAGAGTTACTCTAAACATGTCCTTGATTTGATACCCATATTAAAGAAATGCATTAAAAATAACAATTACGCCATTTTGGATGGTCCGCATTTTGGAAAAGTATTTTTAACCCCCGAGGAAAGCAGTTTTAAGTTTGACGTGTCTGTCTTTGTCTGTCCGTGGATACGTAGCTCCCACACGGAGGAACCGATTTTAATCCTTTTTTTTTTTTTTGTTTGAAAACTAACATCATTGAGAGTGTTTTTATCTATAACTAGATGTCGCCCGGGACTTCGTGCGCGCAAAAGTTAATTTCTCAGAAACCGTACATTTTTCCGCGATAGAGTAGCCTATGTCCTTCCCCGTGGTCTACTCTGTGCCAAATTTCATCAAAATCGATCCAGTAGTTTTGGAGCATATTCAATGCAAACAAACAAACAAACAAAGAAACTTTTCCTCTTTATTATAATATATAGTATAGGTAATTCATCAGCACCAGCTCGCTCACTGCTTTACAGTTCGGGTCACTTATTTTTTTTTTATTATTTATATGTACCATTATTTATTTGTATGCATCTATAGATTTTCAATTAGACGCATTGGCCCATCAATGGAACTTCTGATTCTGATTTCACGATTTGTTGGATTTGGCAATGTATTACCGCTTATTATGCATTGCTTAAACCGACAAATCCAGCTAATAAGCAAGGTGTTTCAAATGCAATGTTAAAATGTTAACACAGTCTGGATATCGTTGCACTAATAGACAGAGAGTGCCAAATCGCCAATGCCATGGTTGTTGCCAACTGGCGTCTGGCGTGCCAAATATGCAGACCATAATTTGTTTCGCTGTTTTAACCTTTATCGATTATGACTATCGACTGTGGTCGTCTACACTATCGCCAGTAAGCGATAAAAATGATGCATCTTCATTACACTTTAACTTTTTATGCATATGCATAATCGATAATTTTATCGACAGTTCTGTAGCCCAAGCAAGAACGATTGATAACAAAGTATCCGTAACTTTATCGAATGAAAATTGTATAGGCGCTGACATGCTTATGCAATTTTTATTCGATAACGATAATAATAAATTCTTGTAAATTGTTCCTGATTGGACCTGCAGGTTTTTTTTTTAAGTAACCTGAAGGAAGGCTTATTTTAGCCAAGTTTTAAATAATAAAGTACACAATATAGGCAACAAGTTTAATTTTGATTTCTTAAGAAATATGAAATACAAGTTTTTTAGGTAGCTTAATTTTAAAAATAATAATATATTCTTCGATTTTGCAACTTTACGTATAATCATCGCCGTTGAGTCATGGATGCACCAGATTTATTATTTAAAATCGGGATATCTAGCGTTATTCGATAAAGATCCCCAATCTTTGGCACCTTTCACATAGATTAAAGTATTATCAAGGCATTTTATATTTAGACATACCGTAAGCAAATTAAGGCTCAGATATTCACCCCTCTGAATTGGTGCTAATAACTGGCTCGGAGCAGCCCCTTCATGGTTGTACCCTGAACGATTTTGGTAGTTGAAATCATGACAAAGAAAATTAGCCTTTATGTCTATAGAAAACGAGTGATATTCGTATGCTATATTTTTTTGTTTACAACGTTCGTGTCATATTCGTTTTTGTATTGAAAAAGGTTGTGTTATGTCTCCTTTCAGCGGCAGATACAATGTGATGGGTGATAAATGACGTGGTTTTGAGGATAAAATAACGGACAGTTTGTGTCTTCATATATTTTCATTGAAAATTTGATGCGCGAAACGCGAAAACAAGGCAACGCTTCTATGTCATAAATCTACATAAGGAACAAGGCAGTGGCATAGTTATTTTTTTTTCATTCTTATAAAAGGTCCGGTATGCTATTTATATACGTATATTTTGGGAATGTGATCTACAGCTTACTTAGAGCCGTTTAGGAAGAAAAATAATTGTCACACTCGAAAAAATATCTGCCTTTAGGCTGAGACTATATGCACCGGAATCCGGAAGGCCATAGAAAATTCTAAGGATATAAAATAGAACTCTGCGCTAATACAATAGAGTTGAAAATCAAACAATATAAAAACCTAAAAAAGGTAGAAAAGTTTATATTTCCGTTTTTTTTTTTTATACGGAACAAATTCTGTTTCCGGCATAATTCAGTCAACATCTAATTCTCTGCATCACTCTCTCTCAGAAATGGGACCCCGCTGGGTCTATATAGACACACTATGCCTACTCTATGTGTATTAAAAAATAAAATTCAAAATTAAATCCTAAAACATTGAAGTAAAATAAAACGATTTCGCAGTCAAACAAACAAAATATGAACAAACACAAACTTTTCTTCTCCGGAAATTACGTAGGTACATTAGTTTAATCAAATACGTCATAATTTTGTAGAATTTTCTTTGTGAATCACCATGGCGACGCCTACGTCTCGTCAGTTCATTAAAATCTTCGTATGAAGTGTCCCAAGTTATAAACTTGTAGAGACAAATGTCGCAGGTAGATTTTTGTGTGTCGTTTAAAGCAGGGGCCAATACTCCATATTTCGGAAAGCATCAATAGGGGATCGGACTATATCTGAAATATTTAGTTTCATTAATATATTCAGAAATATCGAGGCATTACTACTTGGTAAATGTAAAAAAAATATTATTTTATGTGTAAACTACACTAATTAAATACATTTAAAAAACAACAAAAAAAATTTTTTTGCGAAATTGGTAAACAAAACCTACATCATTAGTTTACTTATCTACATCATATACAAAAACATTAATTATGATAAGTATACGCACAAATATCGGAGATATTTACAAATACTGCGGCCGTATACTTCATACACCTTAACCTACAAGTGACGTCACATGTAGGTAACTTAACCTACTAACCTAAGTATGGAGTGTTTTTACGAGACTCGCGAAATTTTTTATACAAATCGCTGTACCTTTGAAAATATTGACTTTTGATATACGGTTTCTTCTGAGAAGTTACTCATATTTGACGACCTCCGTGGCTCAGTGGTGAGCGCAGTGGCGCTTAAGCCGGAGGTCGCGGGTTCGAATCCCGCCAGGGAACAAAAAAGTTTTCTGTGTTCCTGGGTCATGGATGTGTATTAAATATATGTATAATATAATAAAAATCTTAAATATAAGTATAGTATAAAAAAGTATTAAATATATTTCCGTTGTCTGGTACCCGTAACACAAGTTCTTCGGATACTTACCACGGGGCCAGACTGACGTGGTGTGAAGCGTCCATAGATATTATTATTATTATTATTATTTAAGAGTACTATTCATTTATGCAATAAAAAAATCAGTCCGCTTGCCTATTATCAGCACTTTAGAGAGATTTCAAATTTAAACATGATTGTTATAGAGGAAATAACTTTTTACCCACAATGATGAGTTTTATGGGTCCACTATTTAATAAATAAGTGATTTTTATTTCATAAAATAGTTTATCTTCATCCACATTTTATAAAAATAAGCATAACTAAATAATTCCCCTGTCGCCAATAATATTATTGGCACCCTCATCACCTATTATTATCAGCACTGCGTTAGGTTTTTCTGTAATCTAACCCTTAGTTCTTTATAAAGTTATTAATATTAAGAGTAATTATTACACAATCTTTTAAATTGACAAACAATATTCCACTTCGCTTGTGACATTCACCACACCCATTATTTTGTGAAAAATCTCTGCAATAAATCTTTATTGCCGTGTTCTTTGTGCTTGTGATTTGGTGTGATAACTTTATACTGCCCTGCTCGACCCTACAACCTAAACTTTACGACCTATGTTAATTGCTGACAATGAAAATACAGGGTGTGTTGTTATTTGATGTAATCAAAATTGTTTCATAGCTCTTATCATACCCCTAGCATATTTCTTTTTTTATCACACCTTTATGATATTAGTATAGATATTAGTTAGCATTTATAATATTAGTATAGATAGTATAACTACCGAAGCGAAGTAACAATTCTTGAAGCATTCATTCTTGAAATACCGTAGTGCCTGGGACAGTTGATTTTTAAATGTCGTATGGTTGCCCAAGCACATTTACGGCTTTCTCACAACACAGTCAGACTAGTGCAGAGGAATGACTGGTCAGTACGTCTGGGGCAAACCATGTGCGGGTTTCCTCACGATGTT
Source organism: Glaucopsyche alexis (assembly GCA_905404095.1). Taxonomy (NCBI): domain Eukaryota; kingdom Metazoa; phylum Arthropoda; class Insecta; order Lepidoptera; family Lycaenidae; genus Glaucopsyche; species Glaucopsyche alexis. Next base: position 5,295,732 of record FR990051.1, on the reverse strand, counting down.
TTCCTTCACCATTAGAGCTTCCGTATAATGTTTTTTTTTCCGAAGGCAGGTCAAGATCGAGCCTGACGTCACTGCGACCCAAGTGGATCTATTGTGATTCCTTCGCGTTATAGTACCTGCCCCAGGCCTATGCTGCTCATAAACTGAACGATGTGGTTGGGGTTGGTGCCACGAATTTCGTCTGTGGTAGAGTATTCGTGCTGCCTAAGGTACCTGTTTCTGTTCTGGTGAAGTGCCGGACACTGGACAGTCAAGGAGAAGGTGAATGAGAGTTTTATCCTTCTCCCCGCAGAATCTGCAAGTCGTTGTGTCACCAACTCCTATTTTGTTGAGGTGTTTGTGGAGCTTGCAGTGCCCAGTTAGGGTTCTGGTAAGGATTCTTAGTTGATACCTACTCATTGATAGCGCTAGTTCCGCATGCCTTCTGTTAAAGGCCGGGATTAGCGTCTTGGAGTGCACAAGGCCAATTGCAGCCCATTGCTTTCGGCTGCATTGCATTGCTGCGGCCCCATTCCTTAACCCGTATAATGTACTTGAGATCTGAAAAAGTCTCATTGGTACACGCCACAACCTGGGATTCGAACTTGCACACTATCCAGTGCGAAGCAAACGGTCTACTCACTAGGCCACGGAGCCCTTAGTTTTAGTATTCGTATATAGTATAGTTATATCCGCTGTGGTCATGCGTGGTGCAAGTTAAATTAATTCTAGTTCCGCTATCCCGGGGAAGCAATTAAAGGATGCCGGACGTGGAAATATTGATCTTTGTACTGCGGTCAAGTCTCTCATAGAAGCTAATGTGTATGAGTTCAGAATATAAACCTCTCTTTCGCAATTATTGCAGTGAGAAAATCGATTGGTACAATCAAACAGTTAAACGGCTACATAGTTAGCTTTCGACCTGATTGCACTACCACAAGCATACGGTGTGTCCACGATAGTGTGGAAAAATAGTGGGCCGTTGAAGTGGACGTCGAAATTTTCAATTTTGGATCGTTCTATAAAAGCTAATTATCTGTGCGTTAGTATAATATATCTTCTATCTGTGGTACAGTCGTAGAAAATTATGTAGCAGGATCGTCATCAGCAGTTTCAAAATTTGACGACCTCTGTGGCTCAGTGGTTCAACGTGTTGGTGCTCAAGCCGGGGGTCGCGGGTTTGAATCGCGCCGAAGGAACTAAAAGTTTTTCTCTATTCCTGGGTCATGGATGTGTATTAAATATGTGTAATCTTAAATATATGTATAGAATAAAAGTATTAAATTATACTTCCCGTTTTATGGTACCTGTAACACAAGTTCTTCGGATACTTAGCACGGCCAGATTGACGTGGTGTGAAGCATCCATAGATTTTAAATATTAAAAACTATCCCAAACTGCTACACATAATTAAACTTTCTGTACCTGCTACCTATAGCTAGTTGTGAAAATCAATCTAGTTAAAATTTTATTAACCAGCTTTAAAACATGTAAATTATGGAATATTACATCAATTATTGTAAAGATCCTTGCATACTGCTTGGTAGTTCTTGCTTCAAAGTCATATGAGGCATAGCAATATATATTTTTTAATTTCTGTTTTATTTGCTACCAATTAAAACTTGATTCTAACCGACGCGACGCAAGTTTTGTCGCGTTTAGAAAAAAGACCATGGTTTAATAAATTAAACACCGGGCTTAACTCTTTCGTCGTTTTGCGTATAGAATTTCCATTATATTATGCCTTACGGTCATAATATTCGTATTTGGTGTTTTCATTCAAAATACATATTTTGTATAGAAAGTTTATCAATTAAAATATGAAAATTTCTATAAAACCATCGAATCGATCAATCGTTTTTTGTTCGGGAGTACCTTAAAATGCAGAACAATACAGAATATTGTAAACCTGTTACAAGATAGTAAATAGTTTTAAGGACTTATAACCCCTTTGGGCCTGACCTGACCTGAAAACGAGCAGACGGACCGCCTGACACCCGCAGAACCAGGGCCTCTAGTTAAGATGCACTCGTATAATTTCGACAGCAACCTCGAAATCAAAATGTATGTGATTTGACATAAGTCATTGATAAGAGACGTGTCGCCTGCGATGCAATACGTCAAATTCTATACATTTTGTTATTGAACTTCGCCGTCGAAATTATACGAATGCATCTTAACTAGAGGCCGGTTCTGCGGGTGTCAGGCGATCTGCTCGTTTTCACGTCCATTAAAAAAAAGTGTTACCCATCAATGTACAAGTCCTTTATAACCTGGAGCTATTTGGCGCGGTTTGTTTGAATAGCTAATAACGCTTAACTCATTTTGTATTTATTTATGTAATTACGTATAACGAGTTAGCGTTTCCATGATGCAATGTACAATAGTTTTTAGAGTCATTACATACTCAATTATCGTGTATGGTTAGGTTTGAAAAGGCTACGTGATTTTGTGTTATGCTTTTAAATAATACTTAGTACCTGGATAACCTAGCTTTGCTCGGAGTTCTAGGAGATTTAAACAATAAAAAGAATCACGAAACCCAACACCAAACCCACCACATTCCAGTTTTTACACAACAATACAAAATTATACATACGCATACCAAACTGCCAATCGGACTGACATAATAGAGTCGAAATTATTGATAGTATTAGGTTGGGGAAAAAGTTTCTTCGCATTTTATATAAAAATTCAAAAGGTTTTTTTATAAAGTTTATTTACAAGTGTCTAAAGTATATAGGTGCCATTTTGTTCGATAACTTTTTGCCATCTTGTTGGTAGGTACATGATCCCATTGCTATAAAATTTTTGGGGCTTCTGATGAAAAAACTGCGACAAGTGGTTTTGGCAGTCCTCTTGTGATGTCAACCTGACACTGCCTAAGGAATTCTGCAGCGACCGAAACAGGTGGAAATCTGAAGGTGCAAGGTCAGGACTATACGGCATGCATTAACACCTCCCAGCCAAACTCCCGTAATTTTTTCTGAGTGGCTAAAGATGTGTGAGGTCTAGCGTTATCATGGTGAAAAACCACACCCCTTCTGTTGATTAATTCCGGCCGCTTTCTCTACTTCTTGCTTTAATCTCATCAGTTGTTCGCAGTACAGTTCAGAATTGATGGTCCTGCCTGGCGGTAACAGCTCATAATGAATAATGCCCTTCCAATCCCATCACACACACAGCATCACCTTGTTGCGAGTTAACCCGGGTTTCGCTACAGTCTGTGAAGCCTGACCGGCCTTTGACCACGATCTTTTTCGCACGTTCTTGTCGTACGTGATCCACTTTTCATCACCAGTTATCAGCTTCTTCAAAAATGGTTCGGTTTCATTACGTCGTAATAAAGAATCACAAATGAGTACACGGTTCATTAGGTTTCTTTCAGTGAGCTCATGAGGCACCCAAATATCGAGCTTTTTTGTGTACCCAGCTTTTTTCAAATGCGCCAAAACCGTTTTGTGGTCAATCCCCAGTTCTTCAGCTACATCGTAACTACTAATATCTTGCTCCACTTTTTCAAAAATGGCAACAGTTTTGTCCGTAACAGGGCGACCAGAGCGACGTGCATCTTTGATATCAAATTTCCGGATTGAAAACGCTTAAACCAAATTTGCGCTACTCTCACAGATACTGCATTAGGTCCATAAACATCACAAATTTTTTTCGCGGCTTGTGTTGCATTTTTACCTTTTTTGTAATAAAATTTTAAAATGTATCGAAATTCTTCATAAGAATCACTCATTTTAACAATAAGAAAAACAAATGAAAATCTCAAATTTACCTAATTTGAATTTGGAATTGTCTTCTGTAAAATTAAAACTTTTTAATGATACCAAAATCAGCCAGATACAATTGGTATAGCCCAAGATATTTTATGACAAGTTCATACATACTATAATGCGAAAAGACTTTTTCCCCAACCTATTATATTATTGCACTACTAAAGAAAAACCGAAATTCTCAGTTGTCATTTTGTTTAATTTCACTTCGTTTCCATGTACATTTAAATTAACTTCATCAAGGAGAGCAACACAAAGTAAAATAAAACATGGCGGATCAGATCAGAAATAACTAAAAAATGTCATTTTGTCAATGACATGACTTTTGACAAAGAAAGACGTATGACATTCAAGACGACGTCTCTTCGTAAAACTGTCTACTACGTCAAAAGTCAAGTCAAAACAACTGTCATAAACTCTTCACATAATCGTTTTTGTATGCATGTACCCTTCTTCAAATTAATTTTTTCGTATTTTTATGATATTCCCATATTTTTTTCCTATTTAGATATGTAGTGTACATAGAACTGGCCCAAAATCAAACATCTCTTTTGATTAAATAAATTGGGCCAAGACAAAATTTTATGATACTTACGTCAACTTTGTTTTGTAATTTATTTTTACTTGTATATATGCGAAACTGTTAATAAAACATGGAATAGTTTTCTTTGAAAACATTGTGGGTATCCAATTAAAAATAATATCTGCACCGGGGAATATTTTTATGAACTCGCGCTTGACACAAACTTTTCCAATTTCAACTGACAGACCAAGGGTTGTGCTATCTGTTTCAGAATATATTGGTTTTTAATAACAAAATTATATTGGACTTAGTTCTGATAGCGCCATTCTTTATATTATTAGCTTTTAATAACATAATTTAGGTATAAGTTTATGGTTTTCTTTGGGCTTAGGTTTGGCCGGTCAGGGTTTTTGCCTGACCGGCTATGGGAAGGAAAAGAACCTCTGTAGCTTAGTGTTTGAGGAAAAAGTATATAAGGGAAAAAAGGACCTCTGTGGCTTAGTGTTAGAGCGTCTCGATGCTCAAGCCAGACGTCGCGGGTTTGAATCCCGCCAAAAGAACAAAAAAATTCTGTGTTCCCAGGTAATGGACGTGTATTAAATATGTATATAATACAGTAAAATTTTTAAATTTATGTAGGCATACCATAAAAGTATTAATTAATATTTCCGTTGTCTGGTTCCCGTAACACAAGTTCTTCGGATACTTAGCACGGGGCCAGACTGACGTGGTGTAAAGCACCTATAGATATTACTTACACGTATATTAAATATTATATTAAAATACCTATATTTGCATAGATGCAGGCTTTGTGGCAGGTACTAAAACATCTTATAGGCATGTAGCCAAAACGAATTCAGTTTTAACCCTTGTTCAATAATACTATCTCATTCTCTCGCAAGATATAATAGCTGTGTTCCGCGCTAAAGAAAAAAAAAATTCACAGATTTCGTGCCTCACACGACTATCGAGCACATTGGAAATGAATCTACGGAATTCGAAAAAATATTGTCGCTGAGTGACTAGAAAGTCGGGATAATAGGAAAAGGTTACAATAAAACTACAAAGTTAAATGATAATTATTTTATACCTAGACTAGCTTTTGGCCGCGACTTCGTACGCGTATATATATTGAGGTGATTAATTTTCCTATTATTTTTAGAAAGAGAGCTTAATTATTATGCTAAAAATAAATTTAATTAAATAGTAAATTAGTCATCAAGAATAGGAATTATTTTACGCAATGAATAGCTATATTTACATATACTGTACGTAGGGCTGGCCCAGGCCTCATACATTTCTTGAACATCTCTTTTAAAAGGGGGATTGTGACACGAATTTTATAATAACATCCATGTATTATCCCAATCCCAATCCCAATCCCAATCCCAATCCCAATCCCAATCCCAATCCCAATCCCAATCCCAATCCCAATCCCAATCCCAATCCCAATCCCAATCCCAATCCCAATCCCAATCCCAATCCCAATCCCAATCCGAATCCGAATCCGAATCCGAATCCGAATCCCAATCCGAATCCGAATCCGAATCCGAATCCGAATCCGAATCCGAATCCCAATCCCAATCCCAATCCCAATCCCAATCCCAATCCCAATCCCAATCCCAATCCCAATCCCAATCCCAATCCCAATCCCAATCCCAATCCCAATCTCAATCCCAATCCCAATCCTAATGCTAATGCTAATGCTAATTCTTATCCTAATTCTAATTCTTTAGCAAATAAGTTTTATTTCATACTTTTTTGTACATTTTTACTATGGAAGTCGGTTTTGTTGAAAAATAATATTAGTTATATTTATTATTTTATTATTTAACATATTAACATATTTTATGAAACTTATAAATACAGAAACGCCCCCGCTATTCTCACTCTCTTGGCAAAACGAAATCAAGCGTTTATTTTATGCCATGTTTCTGAGAGGTATTTCCCCAAATAAACATTTCATAACTGTGGACCTTAATATACAATCACCAGTGATGATAATCATTAGGTACTATAATATTAAATAATTATTATTATCTATTGTAGTAGTCGGTGGAAAAAAAGGAAGTAGCAATAAGCATTAATTAATATAATATTATAGTGATGATGATGATGATCACGAATATAATTTTATCGAAATTTGAATAATCGTCGATGTGGCGCATAAGTATAAAGCACCTAGGAGCCCGAGCTTTGCTCGGTGTTTTTTTGGACAGTAAAATAAGAAAAAAAAATAAAAAAATAATTTAATATTATACATCTATGTATAAAAACAAATATAAAAGAAAAAGAAACAATGAGAATTACAAAAATATTTTCTTACCGTGATTCGAACCCATCACATTCTGAATTTCCAAACATTGCAAAAGTTACACGTAGGCACGTATACCAAGCTGCCAACGAGACTGACGTAAGAAAGTCGAAATTATTGATATATTGTTGCACGTCAAAATAAAAAAACATATATTGCTTAAAAATGCGCAGTTTCTAAGGGATAAGACCTGGCTAGATCGATTTTTCACACCCAAAACTCACCGTGTACTAAATTTATGTAAATACTTGTAACCGTTGTCGAGATTCTGAATATAAACATACAAGATGGTCTCGCTTAAAGCATAAAATATTATTTTTTTTTTGTTTCAAAAAGGTTAGGCTATAGGGCAAACCCTTAACCCGATCATATTTGTTTTAGGCTCAAATTGTAGCTGACTTAACTGTCCAGAGGAGTTTTTCTCAAATTTTTGATATCATTCTTCGTTTCGAAAATATCGAGCACTAAAATCAAAAATTCGGAAAAAATTGAATTTTTTTTTCACTATTTCGGCCTTAACTTTTTTAGTTTTTGACTTTCTCGAAAAATTCTTTTTGCACTTTATAGATCTCGTGAATACGCATCTTATAAATAATAATTTTTAGTATCATATCTTTACAACTCTCCAAGATATAACGGGATCGCACTTTTTCGTGAATTCGGCCCCTATACTGAAACGATCGAAAAGACATTTCCAATGTCAAAACAGATTATCGACCAGGACACGTTTGCTAACTTCAATATTGCTAACATAATCCGCCATTTTGCTAATGTAATGCCAGCGGTCGCCATTTTGCTTATGATTTTTTGTTAGCGCTATTTTCCGCAAAACACAGCTGATGTGAATATGTTCATCGACTTTCAATTCTTAAAGATTTTACTTAGAATATTATAGGTACACATGTGTGAAACTAGTAATCGGCATAAAGACAGCACTTTCAAATTGAATTTCGAAGACACTCTCGTCCAATTAACTATAAAAACCGGCCAAGTGCGATGCGGTTCCGTACAAAACTTAAGTAAGAAACTAGTTTATACGTTTATAATATATTTTATCTTTTTAGACTTGATGTTATAGCAGCAACAAACATACATCTGTGAAATTTTCAACTGTCTACTTACCACGATTCACGAGACTCAGCCTGGTGACAGACCGACAGACGGACGGATAGCGGAATCTTAGTAATAGCACACATTAAAGAAAACAGCTATATAGTTAACTTTCGATTTAATTGCATTTGCTACAAGCAAACGCTTTGACCACGATTGCGTGGAAAAATGTGGAAAACACCTGATGATGAGTTAATCGAAATCGGTCGTGTTTATATATGTCACCGTAAAATTTTAAAAACCGTTAGATTGTAATGAAACTAGTGAAATTGTAAAAATATGTTGATAGACTTCCGACGCGAATATGCTGCCTATAATGTAACACATTATTTTTCGTAAAATTATTAATATAATATAGTTATGAATATTTTGACACATTTTTAGAATCTCGATAGTTATTTTACAATATAACGGTTTTTACAATTTCACGATGACATATATAAATTATTGTAAAAATCTAAATAAAGTCGAAAAATGTAAAAAAAAAAGGTTGTGTAATAATATTATTATGAAATTGTGGGTCGTTGAACGGGACATCAAAAATTTCAAATTTGTATCGACTTGGGCCGTTTTATGAAAGCTGTTCTCTGTACGTAAGTATATAATAATATTTTTTTACTCTGTGGTAACAGGGTCCCGTTTTTACACTTTAGTCACGGAACCCTACAAAGTAACACTGCGATTCTCACAAGTTTCGCTGACACGAAGAAATTTCATATTACAAGGAGTCTAGTCCTAAAATCCAGTGGAATTGGTAACAAGTTGAAAGTGGAGACGTAATGAACATTCCTTGCGATCCGGGCGCTATAGCAGGTGGTCGCTTATTGGATCTCGCCTTTATCGGGGGAATTGTTATTTGAATTTCGCAGGTTTTTTTTAATTGTGCGAATAGCCAGTGACGGCCAGTTCACCATTAAGCTTCCACTTTTTTATACAGGCTGTACTTTTATCCGAATGAAATACATAACCCAGCATTAGGCTACAATATAATAACTCCCACGCCGATATCGGTGACGGTGGCCGGTTTCATTGAAACCAGGCCAGTTACGCAAGAGTAATTTTATAGTGACCCAGTGTGTGTGCAGTACTCAAGAGCTCGCTCTTCCTTTACTCTCATAATCCATGGGACGGATAACCGACACGACTGACGAGTGATCAGGCGCAGGTCCGACTTTTAACATGCCCATCCGACGCATGGATCATCTCTCTTGTCATACAATCAGGTGATCAGCCTGTATTGTCCTAACTAGACTTGGTAACAACATTTTCACGGGAATCGTGAATCGAACCCACGATCTCCGAGTCTATAGGCAATGCTCTAACTACTAGACCACGGAGGCCGTTAGGCTACAATATAACATGAGTAAGGGCCAGGCCACACGGTGCGGTACGGCTGCGGCGCGGCGCCTGAGCGGTATCGCAACGGGTCTTTTACATATAAAAATGTATGGTATGCCACACGACGCGTCCGGCGCCGCTCCGGCGCCGCACCGCAGGCGCACCGGACAGCGGCGCGAGGCGGGGCGAGACAGATGAGGCGGGGAGGGGTGCACACAGGGCGACGCCGCATTGATCGTGTGGCCGCCAGTGCGGTGCGGAGTATGGGCCAGGCCACACGGTGCGGTACGGCTGCGGCGCGGCGCCTGAGCGGTATCGCAACGGGTCTTTTACATATAAAAATGTATGGTATGCCACACGACGCGTCCGGCGCCGCTCCGGCGCCGCACCGCAGGCGCACCGGACAGCGGCGCGAGGCGGGGCGAGACAGATGAGGCGGGGAGGGGTGCACACAGGGCGACGCCGCATTGATCGTGTGCCCGCCAGTGCGGTGCGGAGTATTGCGGTGCGGTGCGGCGCCGCGCCGTGTGGCCCGGCCCTATTGCGGTGCGGTGCGGCGCCGCGCCGTGTGGCCCGGCCCTAATGACAGTAGGTAAGCTTATCTAAAAATTTTCGTAATTTACAGAAAAATAACATACATTTCCCGACTCGCGTTGCGTAAGAACACTATTTCTCCGTCTATTCGTCTCTCCGTCTGTCCGTCTGTCCATATAACAGAAAATTAAAAAAAAAGGAATAATTAACCGTCATAGCTAAACAGTTGCAATTTTTGCAGATAAAATATTTCTGTTACCTCCACAGCAACAAAATTAAATACGTACAATTGAAAAAAATAAACATTTAAAGGGGTTCCCATACAAAAAACGTGTCTTTTTTTTGACGTTTTGCATTTATCCCATGGCACGCGGAAACGACTCGCACTTGGCCGGTTTCTTTAACAAAATCATAGTCTGAAATATAGCTTCATGGAACATTAAAAACATTGTGAAATGCCTATTTGCTATTCGGTAGTGTAGCTGTATGTAAAATGTAAATTTTGTATTGTGTTTCGCCATAGAGGGGACTTCCAACAATCGCCCAAAGTTTTATTGTTCTGTGTCTAGTCATATACTTTTTGTAAAACTTTGATATTGTAAATTGTCTAAGTTTTGTCATTGTTTTCCTTGCGATATCTTTTTGTATTTTAGATTGAATATTTATTATGTTTTGAAGGGTGAACTCAAATACTTTAGAAGAATGAGTTTTTGATGTAGAAGTAGTAGGTAGTCGGTATATTTTGATACAAGTTGTGTTTACTAACACAGATTAAATAAAGAGGAATAGATAAACATCAACTATGTAGATCTTTGATGTAGATAGTTAACTTTCAATTTGATTGCACAACTACAAGCATACGGTGTGTCCACGATTGTGTGGAAAATATGTAGGCCGTTGAAGGGGACGTCAAAATTTTCGATCGATTTGGATCGTACTACGAAAATAAAATATTTAATTTGTTCCTCAACAGTATCAAATTATGGAATAAAACTGGGTGAATACTATATATACATTTTGTTTTACTTGCTTTGGAAATTGATTTATCAAAAAGCTAAAGATGCAATTTCAATTTTTATAAAAATCGAGCTCACAACTCTTTTCAGCATTTTTCGCTATTTCTTAGGCTGGGACTATACAATGCGAAATCCGTCACTCCCGGAAAAATTCAGAGCAGTGAAAATAGAACTCTGCGTTAATACAATAGAGCTGAAAATCGAACACAAGAGTGTCGAGTCAAATGTCAATGTCATAATATATGACATCTCAATACTTGACATATCGATTTTCAGCTGTATTGTAGGTATTTTCAATGCTCTGAATTTTCCCCGGCCTCCTGAATTCCGTATAATATAGTCCCAGCCTTATAGTTTCGGATTTCGCCTATCATGCGCTATTGAAAAATTCCTTGTGCTTTTTAGGGTTCCGTAATACTTAAGGAACCCTTATAGTTTCGCTCTGTCCGTCTGTCTGTCTGTCTGTCTGTCTATCTGTCTGTCTGTCCGCGCCTCTAGCTCCTGTAATTATGAATATAAATTGATGAAATTTGGTGCAGTTATATAGATGTGTATAGATCACGGTTTCAGGATCATAAAAAAAAATATATATATTTTAGGGGTGGCTCTCCATACATGTGAAGTGGGGATGAAAAATATTTTTTCACTCTACCCCATCGTGTGGGGTATCGTAGAATAGTTTTTTTTTTAAAATAAAGGCAAGGTTTCATACGTTACTTTTTTATAAAGTTGACCATTTTTGAGTAATCAGCGTCCAAAGTAGTTTGTAAGTTGGTCCCCCCCCCTAGCATTTTTAAACTATAGGAGATAGAAACTTGCAAATTTATATGCTGATAGATCATGCTAAAAACTCTTTAGGAAAATTATTGTGACCCAAATCGGACAGTATTTTTTGGAGTACCTAATTAAAAAAAAGCATATTACGCGTTTATAGTTACGGAGCCCTCCTTAGACATGTCCTGACATACTCTTGGTTAGGTTATTTCAATATTTGATACTAACCAAGGGTTACGGAAAATTAATTATCTTACAGATTACTATTTGTTTTAGCTTAAGCTTGTGCTACAGATGCTTCTTTTTAGGGTTCCGTAATACTTGAGGAACCCTTATAGTTTCGCTTTGTCCGTCCGTTTGCCTGTCTGTCTGTCCGCGCTTCTAGCTTCTGTAATTATGAAATAAATTGATGAATTTTGGTGTAGTTAAAGACTTTGTATAGATCTCGGTTTTGCCATCATAAAATAATAATAATCTTACATTTTAGGGGTGGCTCAGAGATACATGTGTAGTTGAAACAATAAATATTTTTTGATTCTACCCCATAGTGTGGAGTATTGTTGAATAGGTCTTTTAAAATAAGGGCTTAATACATTCAGTTTCCATGCTAATAAATTATGCTAAAAACTATTAGTAAAATTATTTTGAGCTAAATCGGACTATAAGAATTTGAAGTAAATCAAAGAAAACTTATTGCGGGTTGATAGTTACGGAACCCTCCTTAGACATGTTGTGACATGTTAAGTAATTTTTTTTTCATGTGTCCATAATGTTGTTCGCTTCAATCTCAGGTTCAAACTATATGTACTGTAAACTCCACTATCACCCGAAGTTGCATAAAGGCACAACATAAGCAAACAAAATTTCAGATGCACCCACCGATGGGCGTATTCTGTAACCCCGATCGCATTGACAATCAATTGTAGTGACACCGCACCTATATAAAAATATATTTTTTGTTCAGTAAATTTAGTTATAGGTGTACCAGAATCTCATGGCATTTAAAAAAAATAAAAAAAGTGATTTTCATATGGTAATGTCAAGTGTGACCCGTCAAATCAAAGTACGTGATCTGTCAACCGCTGCTAAAATTTTGTGATTATGTTCTTGGAATTTGTTGTTTTTGTAAAAATGTCGAAAAAGGCAATTCGATCTCAAGCGAGAAATATTGTTTTCAATGTCTATTGTAAAATACAGGAAGATGAAGGTGTAAATCGAACTCAATCTTTAATTTAAAGAGTCGTGGTAGAGTTGACCGGTAAGTTAGAGTGAATTGTTTTGATACTTTTATTTCTTTTATATTTTCTTAGGTACTTATTGTGACTTCTTTAAATGTGTTTTCAGTACTAATATACGGTGAATCATAGCTGATGGCACATCAAATGTTGGTTTGTTTTCCATACCTGGTAAAAGGAGGGAAGGAGAGAAGAAGAAAATCAACTTAGACAGTTTCGATTTACAGTTGATTAGGAATAAAGTAAATGAGTTCTATACAGTTCGGAAGGAAATTCCAACATTAAATAAACTATTGCCAATTTAATTGTATGTTATTTGTAATAAATAAGTATATAAAGTAATTCACGATTGATTTATTTTTTAAGACATATTTTCTATATTATTAACTCGATGTATAAGAACATTCTTCATACAGTCTCATTATAATTCATGTTTAATAATACTAAAAACATAATTAAAAATTAACCAGTATCAAGATCGCTTCATCCAATTTCCCCAGTATTGCACACTACAAAATTTTATTTCCCTATTTGCCATGAGATTCTGGTACACCTATAACACTTATTAGTTTTAGATGTAAACTCCATGTAAACTCCAAATGTGGAAAAGTTCAAGGGAATGGGTGCCCTTTGGGTCATCAGGTTAGCCTTTTTCTAGATCGCCTACTGGTAATAAATTGCCACCCATAGACACAAAACACCAGTAGATCGACCTACTGGTGTTCTGCTAATTAAAACTTAAAAAAAATACATTGAAAGCTTCGATGCAGTCTCGATATTACGTTAAAATAGCAAAATGTTATTCTTAAACGTTAAACAAACGTAAACGCGTTTTGATTGGTCCAAAGTTCAGAAATCAGTTCATGATATCAACACAATTACGATGCTGAATTTTTAAAATAGCTAAAATACGATGCTGAATTTTTAAAATAGCTATTAAAACTACAAATTAAGTGCATAATTATATATATTATTGATCTAGAAGTCATAGTGAACATTTATATAATACAGTTTAAAGTCTAAAGTGCGCCATAATTGCATAAAACAGTGATATAATCCGATAGTGACAGTCAGCTGTTTAACGTTACCTACAGCTGTAATTTAAATTACATAAAGAACGTTGACGATTCTAGCCTAATTTTTTGATTTTTGCGATATTCTAAAATCTTTTATCGCTCTTAATAATGCCTAATTATAAGTGTACCTCGTGTGCCAAGTTCCTCAGCTTCGCCGAAAGTGCCAAGTGCTCCAAATGCTCCGGGATGTTTCATCGCGGCTGTGCTAAAGGTTTCGACCCCAAAAGCACAAATAAATGGTCATGCCGCACATGCGCAACACCACCCACTCAACACAATGCATCCAACACCACTAGTAGTCAAAGTACACCAAACGACTCTTTCCTCGACGCGAACGTGGGTACATCGTCACCGAATCAGCTAGCGGAAGAAATGAGACTGCTCAGGGAGGCTATCACCAAGGTATGCACTGAGATGAAGTCTCTGAGGGATGAAGTCGTTAAGTTGAATACGGTTATCAACGATGTGAACAAACGCGTGGATACCGTCGAGCAACGGGTGGCCGTGGTGGAGGAAAAGCTGTGCGCGCACGCGACTGTCCACGCGCGAGACCCGGCGGTCACTGAACTCACGGATATTATCGATCGGCTGAAAAGCGAGATTAATGACCGTGAGCAGGAAAGCCTGCTCAACGACATCCAGATTGCCGGCCTGCCTGAGAATCCGGGAGAGAGCGTCGCACATTTGGTGGGCTTAATTATAAAAAAAATAGGCATCGACATCAAAGAACATGATATTGTTAGTGTTGTGCGCAAGGGAGTCAAAAAAACAGCAGGTGGTGAACACCAAAAACCCAGGACGATCGTAGTTCGGTTAGCCAGAAGAGCGGTGCGCGACAGCATCTTGAGGGCGGCTCGTATGCGGCGTGAAGTGGATACCGCAGGTGTCCTTGAGGGTCAGCCGCGGCGTATATACCTAAACGAGCACCTTACGAGATGGAACCGCGCTCTGTTCTATAGGGCCCGCGAGGAGGGCCGTCGACACAGCTGGCGGTATGTCTGGACCCGCGGAGGCTTAATATTCGTACGTCGTGAGCCAGGTACCATAGTACATAGAATCAGAACTGACCACGACCTTGATCGAATTTTTGGTATTACTGCCGTTGGTCAGTCAGAGTAACGTACTTCTGTGTAACACTCGTACTTATACCAATAACAGTACTTAAGCTACTGTCAGTATTGATACATCTGTCTGTTGTGTATTTTAATTGTAAAAATATTTTTTCATTTACATTTATAATTTATGTCGTAAAAAAGTGCTTTTCGGATGCATATCTTTATCGTAGTACTGTGTTTGTGTTTTGTTGTCTATCTGTCGCAAATTTAAATTGCAAAAATATTGTTTTATCTGTCCTTTTTATTTGTACGTTAACAATGTGTACATACTATCACTTTAATACTGCATCTGTGGTTCATGTGTCAAGGCTATGTTATGGACGGTACGGTGGTGTATTGCTAAACTTTTTGACAAATGCATATTGTGGCTATTTGGCCCATAATTACCTAAATTTGTTATCGTATACACACAAGGACTTAACACACAAAGCAAACATGCATTATAATATATTTAAAATATTTATATATCATTATAATATATTATACACATATTTATATAATTGTTTTGTAATTATTCTAACATTATACTATCCTATATGCCAGTCCATATTATGTCACTATATTTTATATAATAAACTAGTTTATTCTTGTATTTGTTTACTAAATATAATTATTTTTAATGTGCATAAATTAAATATAACCAAAAATGATGAATTCTAAAAAAATCAAAATTGGCTTTATAAATCCTGGCTCTCTAGGCTCCCAGCATGACGAGTTTCTAGTGGCTGCAAACCGTCACAACTGTGACCTTATTGCACTTAATGAGACCTGGCTGCGACCGGGTGAGGGGGGTCGCGCCCCGCGGGTCCCCGGGTACCGCCTTGTGCATATACCTAGGCCCGCGAGCGTGCGCTCCCGCGGCGGCGGCGTAGGTTTCTACATTAGGAAAGGTCTGAGCGCGCAGATAGTTAAACATAATACAGTAACACCGAACGTTGAGCAAATGTGGGTATCAATAAAAACAAGCGGCAAGCTTATCTTTGTAGGTACGGCGTATCGACCTCCCTGGTTGTCTGTTAACCTATTTACTGATGCACTAACAGATACAATTAGTAGTCTTCCGGGTTACGACTGCTTATATCTCGTAGGCGACTTTAACATTAATTATTTGAACACCAACACAGTGCATTACAGAATATTAAGTGATTTTTTGTCAACACACAGATTACGTCAGTGTACAACCGAGGCTACACATTTCACTGCTGACACGGAAACCCTGCTCGACCTAGTCTGTACTAACGCAGACCTGGATCGAGTCGTGGTTGACCACATACCCGACCTCAGTGGCCACGCGTTTATAACATTTCGAATAAACTTACAAAAAACAAAGACCTATGCTAAAAAAGTTACCTATAGAGCTTTAAAAGATATTGCGAGTAATGATTTCGAATATGTTATGAACACTATAGATTGGCACTACTTTGAACAATTAACTAATGTTAACGACATTGTGCATATTTTTAATAATAGTGTCAAGTGGGCATTTGATCTGTTGGCTCCCGTCAAAACTATTTATGTTAAGGATAGGCAGCACCCGTGGGTCACATTCAACATCAAACAAATGATGAAGCGACGAGACGAGGCGCATAAACGTGCACGTACTACTAAAAACGAGTTGCACATTCGCTTTTATAAGGATCTTAAGCGCGAAGTGTCCTGCGCGCTTATTAGAGAAAAGACAACATATTTTAATACGTACATTAACACTAATATTAAATCACCACAATTAATGTGGAAGCACATCAAGGAAAATATAAATGTACATGAATCTAAATCTGACTTAATTTTACCTGATCACATATTCGACCCCGACCTTATTAATACCTTTTTTTTGGACGTTCCTGGCACCAGTTCAGTGCCCCAGACACCGCTTGCCTACTTTAATAACAACCTATTTAGCTCATCGAAATTTTATTTTTCTATGGTTAGCGACACTGACGTTCAAAAAATTATAAAAACTTTAAAATCCAACGCGGTGGGTGCTGATGGCATAAACTTAGACATGTTGTTCATGGCTTCTCATTTTCCAGCTTGCCTAAGTGTCGTAACTAAAATAATCAATACTTCTCTTCAAACTGGCAGTTTTCCTGAGTCATGGCACTTGGCGATCGTTAAACCGTTGCCAAAAAAAGGAAACGTATCTGAACTTAGGGACCTTAGACCAATAAGCATATTGCCATGTATGTCTAAAATACTAGAAAAGGTAATTCATAACCAAATGAGTAGGTTTTTAGAAGAAAACCAAATACTACCTACAGTGCAGTCTGGTTTCCGCAGCAAACATAGCACAACAACTGCGTTAATTGATGTTGTGGATAATATCATCTCATCACAAGACACAGGCGAGGTCACTGTTTTGGTGCTGCTGGATTTTTCGCGCGCTTTTGACACAGTTAATATACCATTGCTACTCGCGAAATTAAAATTTTACGGTTTCGAAGCGGATGCTATCGCCTGGTTCTCGGATTACTTGTATAACCGGTCTCAAGTAGTTGAGTTAAAAAAGGATAACGGGACGCTAATACGTTCTAACCCATGTCGGGTAACTAGAGGCGTTCCTCAGGGATCCGTGATTGGCCCCTGCCTCTTTGCACTGTACTGTGCGGATATCACTAAACATATCCTGCATTGTAAGTACCACATATACGCCGATGATATTCAGCTGTACATAACATTTAAGCTGTGTAATATTAGAGAGGCTGTATGCAAGCTGAATGATGACCTAGCACGTATTTGTAATTGGTCCAATACAAACTCCCTTGTGCTCAACCCTAACAAATCAAAATATATGATATTAGGCACTAAATACCAGGTCCAAAAAGTAGCTATCACCCAGCCAATTATACGTATTAGGAACAATATAGTTGAAAGAGTAACAGAAGCACGCAACTTAGGAGTGCTGATGGACGAGGGACTCAGATTTGAAAAGCATGTCATTAAAGCTGTCAGTCGGTGCTTCTACCGATTAAAGCTGCTGTATAAGATAAGGAATTTTATATCACAACCGTTACGACGAACTCTCTGTGAATCTCTGGTGCTCTCAAACTTAAACTACGCAGACGCGGTGATAGGCCCCTGTTTACTTGCACGGTCTAAAAGCCTTATTCAAAAAGTACAGAATGCGTGCAGTAGGTATTGCTGTGACATCCCTCCGCGTGCTCACGTGACACCTTATATAAACAATCTACAGTGGCTCAAAATGGACGGTCGCAGACAATTACACTTTGCCACTCTTTTATTTGGAGTCATAAAATTTAAAACACCTGCCTATCTTTATGACAAATTACAGTGGGCATGCGATAAAAACCTGACAATGACCACTAGGGGATCGGCTTATTTACTTATTACTCCACTCCATCGCACTTCCATGTTCAGAGGTAGCTTCAGATATTTGGCAAGTAAAATCTGGAACAACCTTCTACCGCCAGAGTTGCGTGCTCTGAAAACAACAAATTATTTTAAATTAAAATTTAAATCTCTTTTGCTACGAGAACAATTAATTTCCCCTATGTAATATTTTTTCCTTTAATGCTTAAATTCCTAATAATATTATGACATGTACCTAATTTATTAATATATTACAATTATTTTATGATGTATTTACTTATCTTATTACAATACTACATAATTATTATGACATTACTTACCGTTCGGGTATGAGCCGACACATGGCGGCTTGCCGGGAGCCCTTAGTCGCTTCAGGGTCAGGTACCTCCTGCTCAATTCTCTCTGTACGATAGCGGACGAATTATGATATTACCTATGTAGCAAACACCTAAAATATAAATATCTATTATTATTATAAGTAGACTATGCACAATATTTATAAAGTTGAAAACTAAATGTATAACAAACACTTACTGTCTCATCCTGTTACTGGGCTAGTAGAATATAATATTATATGTATTAAGCACTATAAATTTATCTATTTATATTGTATATATTGTGATAGTTGCTATGAACAAGTGCGTCTTCTAGCCAGGCGTGCGTCTGCCCCTTGCAAAATAACTATGGTTTATGGGACTAAGGAGGCCGGAGGTGTGCGAGGGGAGTGCGGAGGGCGCGGGTGGCATGATTGCTGCATTGTCCATAGCAATGACTCACATTATTGTCTTATTGTATTTTATTCTTACGTACTTTTTAACCATAATATATATAATTAGGTATTATTATTTCGTTAATCGTTAATGTATATATGTAACTGTTTATTTGCTGTTGCTGAGTGTATTAAATCTGTCCATCAAACGACAACAATATGGAACCGCATAATACCAGGCACTGTGGTGTTACGCCGCAGTGATACGCCTGAGCGGCTTCCTTTTTGACAGTTAGGCATTACACTACCTACCTTCCGTGCCATTATAGTACTTACCACTTGCGTATAAATTTGTTTGAATTATATGTGTTTTCTTCTCTTTCCAATTTAACCATGTTATGTTAATTTTTTCTGTCCTATTTTTGTATTTTTTTTTTTAAATGTAAGTCATTGTATTATTTGTGGTGTAATGTCTCATTGTGTCAAATAAACGTTTATTTATTTATTTATTTATTTATTTATTTAAAATTGAACTTTATTCATTACATAATAAGATACACGTTACATCGTCGCAAGAGTTCGAATGTCCAAATGTCATATTATGGTAGTTATGGTACCGCGCTGCACAGCGTATGTGCAATGTAATATGGACGATAATTGGGGTTCTGAAGTGACAAGTGCCGGTCTTTTAAATTGCCAACTTTTTGCCTCCGGTATTCTCTCTCACCGCCAGACACAAAGTAAGACTTAATCATGGAGCAATTATTAAATTGCTCCATTGTCTTAATTCTCGATCCTTAGATCCGTTGATTATTCAGGTTTATGATTTTTTTTATATTAAATGTCCGATCTATAGTTAAATAACTAAAAACTCCACCTTTTCTATAAAACTTCTCCTTTTGCTATCTGACTCGACCATTGCGGTAAAATTTATGATATTTTACGAATGCAACATCCAGTTTTCTGGTATGTCAATTGGTGAACGACTTAACGCCAATCACGCCGCGGTACAGACTGCCGGACGGATTAATTGAATAAATTTGCATTCCATCCCGCTAACATTTCCATTTGTTGCAAATTATGTGTGGGGTGAGCCACCATCATCATCGGTTTGCTAATTGTTTAAATTATTAGCTTCTAGAAGCTTTACCTACACTACACTTTGCTGCGATAAAAGTAGTTTATGTCCTTCCCCATGGTCTGCTCTATATCTGTGCCAAATTTCATCAAAATTAGCCCAGTAGTTATGGAGCCTATCCAATGCGAACGAACAATCAATCACATCTATCCTCTTTATAATATTGGTGTAGATGTAGATGGTAAAAGTAGTTTTTATTTCACGGAATCATGGACAATAATTCTAGGAAGAGCCTATGCCCGAATAAATATGATTATGTACAATAATAATAAAAGCTGTATATGATATGCGACGGGACGCTGCATTTTTTAAAATATTGTTTAAAAATTAACTTTACTCAGTACATAAGAAGATAGATATATTTTTATTGTGTCTAGCAATTAATTTTATTTGCTTAGTCTTATCATCTCGTTTCGGTGCGAGTGAGTGTAAACTGGCTCTTAGGGACTGTAATATTGTCTGGAAACCGAAAGGCCGGAGAAAATTCAGAGCATTGAAAATAGACTCTGGTCTAATACAATAGAGTTGAAAATCGAACACACGAGTATTGAGTTGTCAGATTTGACATTAACATTTGACTTGGCACTCTTGTGTTTGATTTTCAGCTCTATTGCATTAGCGCAGAGTTATATTTTTAGTGCTCTGCATTTTCCCCGGCCTAACAGATTCCGGACATTATAGTCCTAGCCTAATAGCTCATAGGCATTGTTAAACTTTAAAGCTTATTTTACTACTTTCATCCCACTACCCTTCATGCTTATTTCAATACTAGGTATTGTCCGCGTCATTGTGCACGCAAAAAGAAATCTCGTGGCAACCGTATATTTTGCCGCAATAAAGAGTAGCCTATGTCCATCCCCGTGGAATCTGTACTTAATATTATTAATGCGAAAGTGTATCTGTCTGTCTGTTACCTCTTCACGCTAGAACCGCTGAACCGATTTTTATGAAATTTAGTATAAACATACTTTGAGTCCCGGGAAAGGACAGGATATTTTTTATCCCGAAAAAGTACATTGTTCCTGCGGGTACAAGTATTTACGCGGGCGGAGCTGCGGGCAAAAGCTAGTACTCTATATCTATGCCCATCTAAATCGGTCCAGTAATATCGGGGCCTATTTAGGGAATTTAATGTAAACAAACAAACATACAAACTCTTTATATTATTAGTATAGATTATCATCCTACTAACTACTTTGAATATTAACTAACAACTACCAAACGAACGGCAAAGTTTCGTTAATTTTTGAACTGAACACAAATGTTTGAGAGTCGTGTGGAAGAAGTGTTCGCAGTGATTAGCGCGCTATTTGAGTTCCAGAATAAGGACGTGATTATGAATAACTTGTTAGTTTGATAATTATAATATGTGTTTTATTATTGCCTGTGGCTTTGCCAGCGTCAAATCTATACATATAAAATCCTTTGTCCTGAATGACTGACGGATCAACGCACAGCCTAAACCGCTGATCGTAGAGACCTGAAACTTGCAGGGCTTTCTCTTTGTAATGCGTAGGGATCCGATAAGAAGGGATTTTTCGAAATTCGATTCCTAAGGGGGTGAAAAGGGGTAAAACAGTTTGTATGGGGCAACGTGATTCCTTGGTCCAATCTACTTCATATTTTGCACAAACATTATGTAACAGAATTGATGGAATTCGTGTATCATAGTTTATTGAAATTCGTCCGCTAACGGGAATAAATCAAATCAAATCAAATCAAATTCTTTTATTGCAAGAATGTTGTAAGTACAATGGTCTTAAAATTACTATATTATGTTCTCACATTCTGCCATCACAATGGCGTGCAATTTGCAATTTTACAATAAAACAAAACGAAATTAGAATGAAATTTTACATATATATGGTATAATAGAGTATCACGTTATTAATATGAGATAATTTATTATTATTATTTTTTAATAATTTGTGTTATTAAATTCATGTACTTAATGTCATGTCAGATTTTTTAATATTAAATTAAGTTAATTACATAATAATAAATTATTTAAATGTCACATAGTATATTTAAACATTGTTTAAATGTCATATTATATTCATTTAATGAGTAAAAACAATTATTACCATTTAAAGTTTTAAAATATCATATTTTAATTTTAATTTATAAGTAAAATATAGTTTAACATGTCATTATAACCATAAAATAATATAATATTATTAATCTTTTCCATCATAAAATTTAATAAATTCATTAATTAAATACTATGTCAAATATCATTATAATGTCATGTATATAGTCAAAATTAAGATAATCTAATGTCATTTTTGATAATAATAATATTATTTTATGTTTCTTTAAATGTCATATATTCATTCAATGTATAAAAACTATTATTCAACAGCCATTTGGTTAGTTGTCTTTTAAAATTATTTACATTTAAGCTTTTGAAATGGTCAGGTAGCTTGTTATATACAGTAATGGCATTGATGTAAACATTTTTTTTAAAGATATCATACCGGCATTGAGGCAGATATAGTTTATACTTGTGTCTTGGTGTAGCATTTCTATTATTAATGTCAGCATTGTTAGGAAAATAGTGTGAATTTTGTTTTACAAAAGTACAAATATCCCTTATGTATAAGCATACCAGAGGCAGGATATGAAATTTCTGAAATAATGGTTTGCAGCTGTCCGAGGGCCAAGCTCCACAGATGGCTCTTACACACTTCTTCTGAACCTTAAATGCCTTGTCAATTTCAACAGAGTTCCCCCATAGCAATAGCCCATACGAGAGTACCGAAGACACATATCCATGGTATGCGCATAATGCGGCTTCGGCCGAGACTTTAATACGTAGCATTTTGATTGCGTATACAAACTTGTCTAGTTTGTCACATACGTAGTTTATGTGATCTTTCCAATCACAGTGCCTATCTACTATAATTCCTAAAAATTTTGTGGAATTTACTTCTTCTATTTTAATGCCATCAAAGGTTAGATTTAATTCAATTGGTCGTGTCCTATAGTCCCTAAATTGTATAATTTTAGTTTTATTGATATTTATTTTTAGATTATTGTGTTTTAGCCATGAAATTATTTTGTCAACCGTGTTACAAATGTCATTTTGGAACGAGTCTACATTTTCACATTTAATTATAACTGTTGTATCATCCGCGAATAAAATAGTATTTTTGTCTGTCACATTAGGTAAATCGTTTATATACAGCAAAAATAATTCTGGTCCTAGTAAGCTGCCTTGAGGTACTCCGAATTCGTTGCATAGAAATTTCGACCTACTAGTAATTTGTTTTCCTTGAGTAATTTTTGAAATCTCTACACATTGTCGTCTTCCCGTGAGGTAACTTTTAATCCAGTCATAGGATTTGCCCCGTATTCCATATTTTTCGAGTTTATATAGTAAAAGCTTATGATCTACAAAATCAAAAGCTTTGCTCATGTCTAGGAATACGGCGACTACCGGCTTTTTATCATTTAAAGATTCTGTAACATATTTTATAAGATTAAAACAGGCTAAAGATGTGTTGCTGTTTTTACGGAATCCAAACTGTTCTGGCCTAAGTATGTTATTCGCGGTAATAAATGCGTGTAGTCTTTTTAGCATAATTTTCTCAAATATTTTTGATATTACCGGTATTAATGTAACTGGTCTGTAGTTGTTAATATCCGAGATATTACCTTTTTTAAATAGAGGTTTGACAATAGATAATTTTAATCTTTCAGGGAATGAACCTTCTTCCAAAGAAAGATTAATAATATAGCTCAAGGGCTTACATATATCTTTGGCGCAAGTTTTGATAATTTTTGTGTTCAAATCATCAATTCCTACAGAATTTGTGTTGTTTAGACTGTTTATTATCTGTAGAATTTCATATTTATCGGTTGGCGTTAGGAAAATAGTTTTTAAATTTTGTGTAATTAATGTTTTAGCAATGTCATTTGTTTTAAAAGTAAATTCTTTATTGGTCAATTGTATATAGAAATTGTTAAAGGCTTCGCATATGTCATTAGGAGCCGTTAAAACTTTGTCATTATAATTAATTGTATTTATGTCCAAATTAGGTTTTATGTCATTAATATTGTTATTTATGATGTCCCAAACTGCTTTACATTTATTTTTATTATTATGTATATATTTATTATTTTGTAGTTGTTTTGATTTAGAAATACATTTTTTAAGAGTTTTGTAGTAATTTAGATATCTTTTATAATTTTTAGTTTTATTGCTACCTGATATTTTATATTTTAGGTATAATTTTCTTTTTTCAATGGATGATATTTTTAAACCTTTTGTTATCCATGATTTATTTGAAATTTTCTTATTTTTTTTGCATATAATCACAGGAAAGCAAAGTCTGAAAAATAAAACTAATGTTTCTTGAAATTCTTTGAAGGCCTCGTTTAAGTTGTTTGTTTGGTAGATTTCGGAAAAATGAATAGATGACAAACATTTACAGAACTTAAGCACATTTTCTTTGCTAAAGTCCCTGACAGATCTCGACCAGGACACCAGTTCACGTTTATTTTTGACCCTAACTGTGAGAGTTTGTCCTGTTTCGTGATCTGACAGACATAGATGATGGACTTCAGCCAAGCATGTTCTTAAGTTACTTGCAAACTGGTCAAGACATGACCTTTTTCTAGTAGGTGTATTTATATGTAGTTTCATATTAAAATTTTTCAATAAATTCATAAGTTCCTGGCACTTTTTATTAGGATTTAGAGTATCTAGGTTCCAGTCTCCGCATAAAATAATTTTTTTAGATCTTATTGCAATTTTTGTCATCAATTGCTCTAATTTTTCAATGAAAATGTTAGGGTTGCTATTAGGGGTCCGGTATATGCATAAGATAAGAATTTTTGGCGACATGATTTCGATACCTGATACTTCAAAACAAAAATTATTTCCAAATTCATTAACGATCCCTAGACTTTTGCACTCAATACTATTTTTCGCGAGTATGCAAGAACCACCCCTTTTGGTTTTGCGTGAGTATGAAGAAATGAGTCTATAACCCGGTATTTTTAGTAGCGACTCCATTCCTTTTTTTATGAACGTTTCTGTCAAGCAGACTATATCTATTTCGGTGTTTTTTTGCGAAAATTCTGTAAGAGCAAATATTATTTCTTCAGCTTTATTAATTGCTCCGGCTATGTTTTGGTGGAATATTGTTATGTTGCTATGTATTTCTTTTTTATCTACGAAAAAACGTATTATTTTTAATGTTAACATTTTCCGAATCCCTCTTTTTTGAAAAGTAGTAGGGAATCGTACCCTTTTTGTGCTTTACGCCTATATAGTTATTTTGGTCAGAACTTTGTTGATAAAGTATTTGTTCAGGTGAATTATTTGTACTTAAATTTAATTTTGATTTTGAGATGTTGTAAAAAGGGAAAGAAAGTTGCTTGGGAGCGATTTGCTTTTAAGTTGATATAAATACTCCTTAGTGCTTTTGATATAAAGCTTCCCACACACAAGCGATCGATCGATTTAGTCTTTACAATTTAAACATTTACTGGGTTCGTAGTTGCAAGTAAATCGGTTTAGATAAAAATTTAATATAGTCTGAGATCCTAGGACCACCTTACTATACTTTTTATATGAAACTCGTATATATACGCGTAAATTTTGTTCCACTAGCTGGTAGGTCTTACACTAATCATTTTGTGTAATAGTTTGTCGTTAGCAATTTACCTTTAAATACGAATTATTTTCCAATTTGATTGAAGCAATCGATAGCCCGTGAGTGGGAAGCTTTATTTTTATTTTGACATAATATATTGTCATCTATCTATCACGTTGAAAAATAAATCTGACAAGAATGCCAAAGTAAAATTTGATGAAAATCTCTTTGAAAAACTAGGCACCTAAATATTTGCGATTGTTATATAATTAATTATATTCATAATACTTATTATATTACATACCTACTATTTCAGTAGAATATTTTGAGTGTAGGTATTATATTTCTTTCTCTTTTGTTGTTATACTTAATATGTAATATTTAATTTATTTGTGCCTGATTTATCAGTGTTTAAAACATAGGTTTTTAGTTTTTAACCCAGATTTTTGATCTGTACGTTTGTGCGCGCTAATCTCAGAAACTACGTAACGGATTTTTATAAAATTTGTTACCGTAGTAAATTTGTTACCGTAGTAGTTTAGTCCTTGGATAAAAACATTGGACTCGCTTTTTATCGCGGAAAATTTTTGGGTACCTAACTACCTATGGGTTCCACGCGGATAGGAATTAGGATAGCTCTGCTTATAATTTTGTGTAGGTATTTCAATTCAATCGGTTCATACCTACAGAAAGTTTTATCAATCTAAAAAATAACGTAGTATAAAATTCTATAAAATAACCAGATATTTGAATTGCTTAAAACTTTACCTAGGTTAATCCTAACCATTATTGTGTATGATTATTATATGAGGAATAAGTGAGAAGCTAGATGGCTTCGTGGTCGTACTGTAAAACTCAAAAACAAACTCTGTCGTGATCCCAACTAGGATGGGCGATCAAAATCCAAATTATTTTTACGTCTTCCCATTCAAAAGATTTTCGAAATCGTTAAAATACTAATTATCGGCTACAAAGAAATCCTTACTTAATATTATACCTAAACGCGAAAGTTTGTAAGTACATAATAATATGTTTAGTTTTACATGCAATAAAGTAAAGTAAAGAAAACACGTAAAAAATTTTGATGAAATTTGGGATGGTAGTATTTTATCCAGAATTAACACAGAATACTTTTTGCAGCTTATTAAATTTTATTTATGGTACAGTTCTCGGTAGATTTCTTGAGCGTACCTATTCGTATTCAAATAAAATACAACTGATACGGCTGTGCAGTGCCTACACCATTATGTATTCAATTTTGGTGTTGGTATTTTCCCGAACAAGCTTTCCCTCTGACGCGAGCGAAGCTGCGGGCAAAAGCTAGTATATAATATGTATATATAATATAATATTATCTATACTTCGTATCTATAGCAATATGTATTATAAAAAGGAACAGCGTTTGTTTGTTTGCATTGAATAGATTTTAAAACTACTGGACCGATTTTGATGAAATTTAGCACAGATACAGAGTAGACTACGGAGGACATAGGCAACTTTTATCGCGGAAAATTTTACGGTTTCCGCGAGATTAACTTTTAAGCACACGATTTTTGATTTCGAACTTCGCCGTCGAAATTATCGAATGCATCTTGAGGAACAAGTTAGATAGGTCAATTAGTATGCAGTTGTGAAAAAGTTGAATGTGTGTCTGTCGGTGTGTCTGGGAGAGTGACACTTCCTTTTTGACTTATTATTTTTTATGGCAAGAAATAAAAAAATATGCAGCTGTTTAAATTTGTGTGACGTTTGAGTACTTGGCCGTAAGCATATAAAGCATATAATATTATATCAGTAAGAAAAGTTACAAACGTTTCATCTCATACTATGAAGAAAAACAAGCTCATATGAAAACTTTTATGCGAAGGGGTTGACATGAAAAGGTATAAGTACTTCTCTTCAGTTCCTTTGTTACCTTTTCCTTATTCACCTATTTACATATTTACTGCATTTTTCTGAGGAAACCCGTACATCATCACAATAAAATGAAGTCATGTTTATAAGTTTTTGCCAAAAATAAAACATTTATGTCATATAATATGTTAGATATGCACAACTGGACTAATATTATGAACTAGCTTAATATGTGCGCTGCTTATATTAGTTTAATTTTAATAATAATAATAAAGGAGTTCATTCATTCCATGGACGATTTCACAACACTTCAATCTGATCACATCGAATAACTTTTGTTACGGGTACCAGACAAGGGTTATAATATGCATGATATTAGATATTTTAAGATTTTTGGAACGAAAGTTCACGTTCGGTCGGTGGTCGGCTAAAACGTCCTTAACGTTAAAAAAAGCGTAACATTTTGTGTATAGTCTATCTATGTTGAATCATTGTAATAATTAAAATAAAGGTGTTAAGATGATTTTGTAGTTTTTTTTTAATATATAAAAAATCATAATAAAAATGTATGACCCGAATAATGATACACTTACGGATATGTAGCCGAAACGTCGGGCGAAAGAAAAGTGCACCGCGACAAAATCCGTAAGTGTTTAAAACAATGAACTATATTCGCGTAAACATATGAAACCGAATAATGATTTTCATTATATCTTTATATTTATAAAAGAGAAAGTTTATATGTATGGAATATGGATGTATGATTTGTAACTATTTCGCGGAAAAACTACTGACAGGATTTGATGAAATTTGTCTGAATACTGAAAGGATTTGATGGTTAGTAACTTAGACTCTGAACCCCAATTCTCGTTATTAACTTTCACTTTCATTTTACTTATAATGGACTAGCTGTTGCTCGCGGCTGCGCCCGCGTTAAATAGTGTTCTTGGAGAAAAAATTTCTTCAGCAAATAGCTCTACTCACTGCAATATACTTCTGTATACAATACTAGCTTTTGCCCGCAGCTTCGCTTGAAATCTTGTTCGGGAAAATACCAATACCAAAATTGAATACATAATGGTGTAGGCACTGCACAGCCGTATCAGTTGTCCTTATTTTTGGTTTGTACTAATCAAAACGGGTTTGACGTTGACGAGAATATCATTTTGCAATTTCAATTACCATAATCGACCTCCTGGATTAAAACATAGGCTAATACAGCAAAATATATGGTTCCCTTTTGATTTGATTTCTTTTTGCACGTACAACACGGGCAATATCTAGTTATACCATAGGGTTCAAAATGTCTAGAAATGTATCGCATTTCCTATTCTCTGCCCACTTATACACCACTCCGTTGATATTGGTCTCCGCTTTGTTAGAGAGCATTTTACAAAATCAAAACACATAAGCAGAGGATAGTGGTAAGTAGATTCGAAGTCAACTAGAATAAAACCAGTGAAGTGCGAGTCGGACTCGCTTACGTAGGGTTCCGTACTATTTTACATGTTAAGTGTTTATTATTTCGTTCCTTTTGTACGAAATTGATTTAAAAAATCATCTCTACTTTACGTGTAGGGCAGGTGCTCCAAAAATATTTTTCGTGATTTAATTTTATACAAAACCACGTATCCATGCAAAGTTTCATCTTTCTCACGCTAGTCGCTTGGACGGTAAACCGGACGAACGGACGTACGGAGATGATGAAACCCTATGGGTTCCGAGACGTAATTTACGGAATTATAAAAAGTCTGTTGTTGTTTTGTAAGTATAGGAAAAGCAGAATTACATTTTATAAGAACGAAGTCCTAAAAACAACAGATTTACCTATGTAACAAACAAAACATTCTTTTTTACTTAATAAGTTTTACCATTACCTAATAAGCCACCCTCTTTTCAATTAGTCCCTAATCCGTCCAATAACACCTTACCCTCAAGCGAGGAAAAAATCCACCTTCAATCCGGGGAGATATTTAAGGATCAATAATGATATTTTAATAAATCGAAAGAAAAACTTCGGGGAAAACCATTTAATGGTTTTTCCGAGTTGTTTTTAAGTGGGAACTCTTTTATTAATTTTATTAGATTCAGAATACTGTGGATAGAAGCAAAATTATCTCAAAATGGTGGCACTTTGCCCTTACCAGCGGGTGATGTGTCCTCATTTAGCGTAGTTCACTAATCCTTCGTCTATTGTGAGATGTAAGTTTTGGATTTAACTGTAGGAGAGCCATGCTTCGGCATGAATGGGCCGGCTAAATACCACGGCCTCACAGAAAACCGGCGTGAAATAACGCTTGCGTTGTGTTTCGCCGAGTGAGTGAGGTTACCGGAGGCACAAGGGGGGGATTGGGGATTTTAAGTACCAGGAACGCAAGTTGTGTTGCGAGTGTCCAAGGGCGGCGGTAATCGCTAACCATCAGGCAATCCGTCTGCTCGTTTCCTGGTTCATAACATAAAAAAGAGACGATAAATTAAAGCAAAATATGGTGAATAGGTATAACGTCAAAAAATGTTTCCTGATTCTGTTAAATTATTCATTTTTTTAATATGAATAATTTAGAATTATTCATTTAACTGAAATTTCTTATATTATACCTATATTTACGCAATCATTTCACCATACCTCAAATGTCAAAATAGCCCCAAACAACCCCAAAAATAGGATCATTTAAACAAAATGCCTCGTCTATAATAATATATCTACGTCTATGTATACGTCATAATAAGCTTTGAAATATCAAGAAAATTTTCGATTATACGCACATCTAAAGTCATAGCCTTACAAAATTGTACCTACACTGGGTTTACCTGCAACACAATTTCCATACGACACGGCACAATTAGGTGCAGGAATCTGGGATGTTCGAGAAATGCCTATAGCTCCGGAAATCGGACATATTACGTGGCTCGGCTTCACCTAGGGTTTATTTTTCATTTCAGATGACATGAAATGATGACACTGAAACGGCTGAACAGATTTAAATAAAATTTGGCACGCAGATAGTTTAAGGCCGGGATTAATACAAAGACTACTTTTATCCCGTAAAAATGTTGGATTCTCGCGGGTTTCCTTTTGCGCGAACGAATCCGAACCCCGACCGTTCCCCTAAATTCTAATAGACTTCAAGCAATTTAGTAATAAGTATGTCACAGCCATTTGGTTGGATCAGACACGTAATTGGTCGCCCAGGCCCTTAATTAACTGTCATTTAATTAATTGCCTAGCGACAATCGATTTCGACAAGTCCTTAAAGTATGTATTTTGTAATTAGCACTGTACTCGTAGTTGTAGTGTGAAAGTTTATAGAAGCTGAAATAAATACGACTAAAATAGACAATATAAGTTTGTTTAAATTTTAAATTAATAACTTCTTATTCTATTTCTAGTACGATCTCAATGTCTTTCAGGATTCTTCGTGTTTCATAGATCGTCTGTTATTTTTTAGACAAACGATGATTGCCGAGAGACATTATCAAAGTGTTTTACTGTATAACATATTTGGTACCTGGGAGGGCGACTTTTTTCGGATTTATAGCACCTAGCACCTAAAATTAACAACATAATATTATGGCAATAGGTATTAAACAATATATATATCACACTGATTAGTCTAACTGAGACTGCACGCGTACGTAAGCCATTTTGACATTTGTACGCATAATTCATATTGTGTTCTTTACGCAAATAGAATTAATTATTAATGTAAATTATAAGCTGTGTTTGATAATTTTGACGCATGCTTTTGGGAACTCCGTATATTGATCTTTTTTAGTTATTTTTGATACATAAACCATTTATATGTTTCATACATGTTTTATATACCTACATATTTTTTATCATATTATTTCATCTATACTGTTACATAACACGACAATTATTTAAGAGTGTGTTATGTCAACGCCAAACTTCGTACTGTCACTTTGATGCCTGTGATAATTTATTTAGTTAGCCGAAAGGCTATGTATAGTATAGACATGTATTAGTATGCTCCTCTGTTATATGAGTTATATATTAATTATATCTGTTGTACGTGTAGTAATAAATCAACATATTGTGATGCTATGATTTGTATCATTTGTATCTCCATGTAACTTATAAGAAGAATCCCCAAGATATTCAACGTAGAGATCCTGGCTGGAACATCAAACATATACATCTATACAGATAAATAAAATTGAAGTGTTTGTAATTTCAAATTAACAGATATGAAAGTATATCCGGTACTTACAATGAAATGCCAATTTTTTTAATTTTTGTCTGTCCGTCTGTCTGTCTGTCGGTCTGCCTGTCTGTTTGTTCCGGCTATAATCTCCGAAACGGCTGGACCGATTTTCACTGGCAGATAGCTGATGTTATAAGGTCTAATATAGGCTACTTTTATTTAAGGGTTCCGTTTAAAAAAATAGAGTTCCATTTCAGTTAGTTCTATGCAAACGAAGTTGCAGGCATCAGCTAGTATACTAATATTTTATAGAGGAAAAGTTTATTTGTTTGTTCGCATCGAATATGCTCCGAAAGTACTAGACCGATTTTGATGAAATTTGGCACAGAAATAGAGTAGACCACGGGAAAGCACACAAGCTACTTTTCATCGCGGAAAAAGACACGGTTTCCACATGATTATCTTTTGCGCGCACGAAGTCGCGGGCACAACTAGCACCGAATAATATTTTGAATTAATCGCAAACCTCTGAACCTGATAAATGAAACGCCCATACACTGTCTATAAATTAATTATTCATCCCGTCAACGCAGCGGTTGGGTCAAAATCAATCCGCCAGTTTATTAATTATACCCGATATTATACTGTATTATGTAGCTTGTTCAAGCCGAGTTTTGACGCAATGAAGCGATTTGTTCCGATTGGCAGTAAAAATATTTTTCCACCTTCAGGCTTGTACTATCAAGGAATCTAATTCATAAGTAAAGTTTATGTAAAATATTCAGAAAACGGGCATGGCCGTGTAAATAACAGTGCCTGGGTAACCGATCTTTACTCGGGGTTCCTCTAAATAAAAAAAATAATAATTTCAAAAATATATGCCTGACTGTGAATCGAATCCACCACATTCCAAATCGCACAAAGCAAAAAATATACATACGCATAACATGCGCAGTTTCTCAGGGATAAATAGATCGATTTTCTCTCCCAAAACTAGGTACCGCTTTTGAGCAACCGATTTAATACATGATACAAGATTGTCTCGTTTAAAATATTAGATACAACAGCCTTAATTATTTTATGCCAGTGCTCATGATTCATGACTATATTATCCGTATCAATTTGTTAAGCAACAGAAAAAGTATCATGTAATACCGCTTTGATCCGGTATGAAATAGTAGATTATGCACCAAGGGGATAAAGCAGTGTCTTACGTCACGGGCAGCATATTGGACCCTGAGCGTAACGAGGGACTCTAGAGTTAACTCCCAAGCGTAGCAAGGGAGTTAAAACTTAACTCCCGAATGAAACGAGGGAGTTATGTAGAGTCCTGAGTAAAGCGAGGGGTTCAAGCTGCCCAAGACGAAGACAGGCTTTATCCCAGAGGTGCATACTCTACTTTTCATACCTACTGCGAGGCAATAAAAACCTGGGTTTTTATTGCCTCGCAGTAGGTTAGAAAAATATAACATTTATTTTGTTAAAAATTAATATTGATATTGGACACATTTGTCCAGTTATGGAGGGACAGAGTAATATTTTTACTAGGAACATTTATGGCAGTTGTGGTGGAATTTATTTGAGCAGTAGGTACTTAAAGATTCAGGAACTTGTGACTGACGATTTTGACACGTGAAAATATTAAAATTATAGGTGGCCAGTTCGATTTTCGAATAAACTCTCAGCAATACCATATTATTATTGAAAAACTCTATGATAGATACGTAGGTATCTATTAGGAATTACCATACGAATTTTAATGTTCCAAATTCAAATCACTTTAATCCCTTGGGAGTTTCATACAACATTATCTCCCTTGGGTGTCAATGACTTGCTTTACGTTGAGATTGCGTGATATATAATCGAACATTGTCGAGCAGGTGGTATGAAAAAATATTTTTCCACCATCAGGCTTGTACTATCAGGGAATCTAATTTATAAGTAAAGTTTATGTAAAATATTCAGAAAACGGACATGGCCGTGTAAATAACAGTGCCCGGGTAACCGATCTTTACTCGAGGTTCCTCTAAATAAAAATTAAAAAAAAGAATTTTAAAAAATATTATATGCCTGACTGTGAATCGAATCCACCACATTCCAAATCGCACAAAGCAAAAAATATACATACGCATAATATGCGCAGTTTCTCAGGGATAAATAGATCGATTTTCTCTCCCAAAACAAGGTACCGCTTTTGAGCAACCGCTTTAATACAT
The DNA here is from genome assembly GCA_905404095.1 of Glaucopsyche alexis. Lineage (NCBI taxonomy): Eukaryota > Metazoa > Arthropoda > Insecta > Lepidoptera > Lycaenidae > Glaucopsyche > Glaucopsyche alexis. The sequence continues at coordinate 5,261,923 of FR990051.1, read as the reverse complement.
GATACAAGATTGTCTCGTTTAAAATATTAGAAACAACAGCCTTAATTATTTTATGCCAGTGCTCATGATTCATGACTATATCCGTATCAATTTGTTAAGCAACAGAAAAGTATCATGTAATACCGCTTTGATCCGGTATGAAAACTTTTTTGTCTGACCGTACTCGACGGTACGGTTCACAAAAACAATATCAATTTACATAATTAATCCGTCTCGTGTCGCTAAGAGGATTATGTTCATAATTGAATCCCGACATGAGCGTAGTTTTTTACTGTATAATAGCTATCTAAGCGATTAAGGCGAACGTTTTATGTAAAGGTTATCTAGGGATTTTCGTGATCGCTATGTTTTATGAAGCGTCCGTACTAAGTGGCCTAGTGGATATACCGCTTGATTCCTACTTAAGATCATGCAAGCCAGCCAAAATGACATCGATAAGGACGTGTGTACTATCGAACAAGTTGCATCTCGACCAGGCGTAAGTTGAGAATCGCTTAAGTACGCAAGCATTCATACTGACGCTTAAAATTTAAATTCGTAGTTCAGCCGTGTCTGCAGAAATTGCGGTCATTTCCTTTGTGCTTAAATATTTTGAGGCGTCCTAGTTTAATGGAAAATGTATAGAAACTGGTCGTGTTGGAACTCTGTCGATACCTCATCGGTATGTGCCTTGCCTTAGACTTGCCTGATTTCTCAAATACATTAGGTACCTATACGGTGAACGAAAATATAATAAAGAATATTAGCTTTCAGCCCACCTTCCTCCACATAAACTTTCATTTACCGACCAAATTTCATACTCCTCCAGATGTACAATTCTCGTAAAACTGTACTGAAAAGTTTTGCTTCCGACCTGACCTGACCTGATGTTGCCCGCGACTTCGTGCGTGCAAAAGGTTTCCGAGAGATTACTCTCGGAAACCGTAAATTTTCTGCAGTAAAAAGTAGCATTTATGTTCTTCCTCGTAGTGTATTTTATATCTGTGCTAAATTTCATCAAAATTGGCCCAGTAGTTTTGAGTCTATTCAATACAAACACACTTTTCCTTATTTATTTTATTAATATAGAAATTCATGGAAAACTTATAGTTAGATAGGTACGAGAGAATTAGAAACAGAACACTCAGTTACTAAGCAATGAAAAGTTTTCGCTATTAGTGATAGTTTATAATTACGTAATATAGTTTGTAATATTTACTTATTAATATTCTCCTAATTTTATTACAACTCACGCTTTATTCATAATAATTATTACCGGATAATTATTAGGTAGGTACGAATTGGCTGAGCATAAGCGGCTTACGGCCCTTCCAATTTTGTACGAAATCTGTTCGCACCTTTTGGTCTTTGTACGACGAATTGACAGCGGCTTAAAATGGCTCCACGAAATGAAAATACTTGTAGGTCTTGATACAAGGTGTTGACGATAACAAAAATTGCTTAGAGTTTGATAAAAATAACTTATATTAAAGTACGTAACTTTTAAGCTTTTCAACAAAAACACGTAGGCCTTTTCATCCGTTAAAGGATGATTAACACAGTATTTACCGAGCGAAGTAACCACACTTGAAGTACTGTAGTGCCTGGGACAGAGTCATATGGATGCCCAAGCTCATACGGCATTCTCACAACATAGTCAGCCTAGTCCAGAGGAATGACTGGTCAATACGTCTAGGGCCAACCATGTGCGGGTTTCCTTACGATGTTTTTCTTCACCGTTAGAGCGTCCGTATAATGTACTTGAGATCTGAAAAAGTCTCATTGGTACACGCCACAACAAGGATTCGAACCTGCACTCTCTCGAGTGCAAACCTAACCGTCTACCCACTAGGCGACGGATCTCTCAATACTAACATTGGGTCATGCCGAAAATTGAACTGAAAAAATCTTCAATAAAAACTTACGCCATCTTGATTTCAGATGATTTTGTTAATTATTATGCGAATTGATTATACTGCGGAAAGCAAATTTCAAAATGTTAAGATGACAAAATAATATGTCAAACCTCGACTGCCCCAAACGACCCTAAAAGTACGGCAGTTTGAGTGTAGACACTGTTTGTGTCAACATACCTCGTCTAAAATTATATATATGTCGGAGCGTGTTAAAGCTAAGATTGTCTATGATTATTGATTGGATGAGGTCGATGCCAGTATTGAGAGATGTCATAGGAAATCGTTGTCATGGAGACTTGATTATTATTTGCTTGGATTTGGAAATTACTGGATTAGAAAATCTGAGGATAAAATACGGGAATACGTGGCATCGAACTTGTCACGTTTCTGATCGTTCAGCATTTGAGCTATTCGATAATATTGTAATAAATATCTTATCCTAATGGAGCCTTCGTTATCAGAAGTGCGAAGAAACTCACGACCCACATAGAAAGACCCTTCGGAGCATAACGTGCAAAGGGCAGAATGAGAATGACACGCATCGGATGAGCAAATTGCTTATATCGCAAATCGCGTAGAGTCCAAAACGTGGAGAAAACTAAAAGTTGTCCGACGAAAGTAATAGAATAATAGATCGAAACCAATCAGAATGACACTAGAGTCAGAAGAGTGTATTTACATGCATTGGGTGAATCTTCATGGTGTGAAAGCAAGATGAAATAATCAGACTGCATTCACTTTCCAATTACAAAGGATATTGGGTTAATCCGTAGCGGAGACTTAATACACAAGATTCTTGAGTTGAAGTTGAATTGTATTGATCGCTAAAAATATAATAATAACAAACATAAGAGATGGAAAGCCAAAACTAGAGATAGATCCTGTGGTCAACACACTGCTCGCAAATGCTTTGTTTGTGGTTGATAGGGACACAAGTCAATTGATTGTCCTGCATGAGGAAAAATTTTGTTAAAGACGTTTAGCTGCATCAGAACATCAAAGCTAGTTTAATAGCAATTCTGAGATATGTCATGTATTGTTTATTTTTATTTTACAGCGGGAGACAAGGACACTATATATTGACATACTTGGAGGGAATTGACGATAAATCACGTGGCAGATGCAGTTCTGCTCTATAAACTATTAATTAAAGGAGTTGATAATATATTGGGCATGAAGATTCCAACTTGGACACTCAATAACTGTGGTGAGCGTATTTCTTCCATTACGATATTTTTCTCGAAATATTGGTAGAATTGATCTAGTATTGTTTATGAAGTCTCTTTCATTTGATACACATAGCGAAATTACCTAGCTAATAAAGATCATATAAGATGTTGCTTCTCTTGTTGCTAATGGCTTCATGGTCTAACCGAGTTAGCGCATCTCAAACTAAGATTTTAGGTTAGATACTAGTTTGTGTATCGAACGACTGCTTATGTGTGTACCTACCTACTTATATAGCGACGCGTAGCCTGTTGAAGTCTAAGACGATGTGCATGAGTGTAATAATTTACTTCTTACAGTGTACTGCTTTTTGCAAATGATGCTATACGTGCTATAAGAATGTATGACATAGTTGTTAAAATTTTGCAAATTTAAGTAACCTTTGTTATGATATAGAAGGAGCGTGATCTTGCGCGTTCTCACGAATGACATTTTTATTTGAGTACATAATAACTTACAATTTATTTCATGAGACACAAGTAAAAAGAATATTTAAAACGAACATAAAATTATAGTACTTCGCAACCTTTGGATCAAATTGAAAATACAGTTTTGTCCGTTTATCAAAATCTAACTTTGCAATAAGGATTCGCATGATACTTTAAGATAGTAGTTGAAAATTCATGTGTCAGGCGCTAGATTATTATCTAACCAAGTGAAATTGTTTATTAATTTGGAATGATACGTATGTACTTTGGGATGATTTTATTTTGACAGATAATTATTGTTTGCATAAATTATTTTCTCTCTTGGTTTTGTTCATTAGGTACAAGGGGGTAGTTCGGTATAACGAGAATGGCGACATTTCAATATATCGCTCTGTCTTACAGGGTTAACGTTACATAAAAGCTACTTAAAACCACAACAGATTACACTATGTCGCTTCTGCCTCGCGCTATCGAAAACGCTAGACTTATGTATATGAGGCTCACTAATAATGAATATATTGTACCATAAAGACTAGCCAAATGGCAGTCACCACTTACCAGTCCGATGAAGTTAAAACAACTTAAATGACATTAACGTAGCCCCATTCGAAAAAAAAAGCAAGAAAAAAAAATGAACATATTGTTCTGCAGTATTAATGAATTGTTTATGGAGATGGTTAATCGGTTTTGTTGGAATGTCAAATTGTATTCGAAAGAGGAATTTAACGATATCTTAAACTATAGTTACGTATCTTAAATTTGTCGCCATATTAATATAATCAATTAAGTAGTCCTCCTTTGTTGGAAGGCGGTTAAAATTTTGAAGAGGCAGCTCACTAGAGGCGCTTATCTGGTCCCAATTTTTTTGTATGAGGTCGACATTCTTCTCCGTAATAAGTGTTCTGTGATTAGGTAACGTAGTAGACTGATGCAACTTCCAGTTGATGAGAGATCCGAGCCCCAGCGTTGGGAATGTTAGTGATCAGAGCCGAGCCATTGAAAAAATGTTTACTTAGAACAAAGAAATAACAACTTATTTCGATACGATACGAATGACTAAATTTTTTACTATAATATATCGAAATGACGAATCATCTATCTTCTGAACATAGGTTCCTGTTTTAAGAAAAAGCAGGTATAATGAAAAAGTTAATATCCGATTTTCCTAATAATTATTGTTTTCCTAAGGTCTATGGAGTATTTGGTATAACGGCCCCCAAACCTTCAGAAAAATGAACCACTTGAATCTAACCGGAAATGTCAACCTATGGCAACGTCATCTTAAAGACACAACATACATACTCTAGTTTGCGAAAACGGACATCAAAGCAAATCACCAATCTTTGTCCTGATCTTACTTTTTCTGATATTTATGAGCTATTTGATCTTATAAATATTGTCAATTATTGATCGGTAATGTTTTAAGTAGAAAGTAATGGAAAAGTTTCAGAAGCCTGAATTTCCTTGCGCATATTAAAACCGTGGATTTAAAATTGCAGTTACTTCCAATGAAGTTAAAGGATATCGACCAGAAAGTAACAGATGTAGTAAGCTTATGAAATGTCAGGAGGAGGTTTTTCACTACTGGTATATTCAGTCATCTCTGTGCCAACTATCAGTTATTCTGAACCCCAATTCTCGTAGTTGACTTACACTTTTAGTTTGCTTTTGTTGAGTTGTGGATGAGCCGTCTTGATGTCATGAACAGATTTTTGGAGTTGTGCCCAATCAAAACGGGTTTGACGTTGGTTAGACGTTTGTGAGAGTGCCATTTTTACAGTTTTAATATATTATCAGGACTGGATCGTAACTGTATTGTTACGGAATTTGATTAGTAGAATCGACCTTTTGGTTTACTTTGTGGGCTTCGAATGTATATTGTTACACATGCTAAAATCAAATTGCCTAGAATATTGTGGTACTTAGGTAAAACCAAAAATACTTAAAAATTGCGCGACAGGAGACCTAAGATTATCTTAACGACTAGCAACGCATTTATGACTCTTTTGGTATGGTAATAAAAGCGACGGCTATGGTTATTTTCCATCAGCAATCCGATTGCTCATCTGTAAACGTGAAAATGAACCTCGAGTAGAATACCCTTGTCGTTATAAACGCACCAAAGTTGCTTACGACCAAACGATTATTGAATTTATGAGAAAGAAACGTATCATTTCCATCAGAAACTTTGAAAATTCAAAAGTTTTATATTAATATCAATCTTCAGCGTAATCGTACTAATATGACGTGTTAGGTTAACTTAGTGTAACAAGTTAACTGCTTACATTCGGCGGGAGTATTGTGAAACACCTGACCCTTCATTATTAATTGCAGTTTGTATAGCTAGAAAAAATACGATATACTTTTGACTTGTAACTTTCTTTTCGTTCGCTCCAGTGCAAGCTCCGATTTCATGAAAAACTAAGATTCCCTTATATCGTGGAAAGTTGTGAAGGATATGATATTCAAAAAAAAGCTCAAAAGACGCGTATTCACGAGAAAATAATAAAAAAAACGATAAAAGTTATGGCTGAAACAGTGAAATAAAAATTAAATTTTATTCAGATTTTTTTATATTTTTTGGAGCTCGATAATTTGGAAACGACGAATTATTTCAAAATTTGCGAAAAATTCCTCTGGGCAATTTAGTCAGCTACAATTTGAGCCTAAAACAAAGACGATCGGGTTGCCCTATAGTCCAACGTTTTTGCGACAGTATTTTTTTTTTCCAATTCTGTGGAATAATTTTTAAAGTGCTCGATAGTCATGTGAGGCACTAAATCTTTATTTATTTCTTGTAAATGTGCTACCGGTTCGGTCAATGTTCTTATGCTCGCCTGTCTCTGCTTCTGGAAATATTTATTAAAAAAGTTAAATGCAAAAATATTTTGTTAAAAGTTCGTGACGTGACGACGAAAATACGACGCTCTGTTTAGCACTAAAGTAAAATTATATTAGCTTTTGGTTTAATTACTATTAAAGGTTTAGTTATTTCACCCAGATGTTCGGCGCGCTCAATCTGGTAATAATCTAAGCGGTCCAAAAGACGTTAAGATTTTGAAGTACATTGTAAACTGTATGTTAAAAGATGTAAACTATGAGTATTTTCGTTTGCAACTGTTAATTGCAACTGCAGATTGCGAATGCGGAATGCGACTGCGGATTGCGAGCACGGATTGTATTTTTGTGCCGGATGGAGGCAGCCCATTGCTTGACGAGAGAAGGCACCGGATAGAGGTGGCCTTGTGACTGGGTGCCGGATGGAGGCAACCCAGTGGTTTTTTGTAGTGAGGTGCACCGGATGGAGGTGACCTTGTATTGTACCAATGCTGCAGTGGTTGAATATAGTTAGCCCGGATGGAGTCGGCTCTTTAGCTGCCTACCGGATGGGAATAAAGCAGCATCGTTTTTTGATATTGAGATGGTACATGTAAAGTGTGAAGTGTGTGGTAAAGCATGTCATGATTTATTTGGTAGCAAGATTATGGTTGATATTGTGTTGTATCTGTATACTTCATGTGTGTTTAATCTTAGAGTATAAAATGTAAATTAAAACTTAACTCTAAGAACACTAGATAAAGGTTAGATGAAGGATGTTAATAGAGTGTAATTGACACAGGAAGGAGGTATTGATGTGTTAGAATGTGAGAAAATTATATGTTATGTCCATGGATTAAAAATTTGATTAAAGCAGTTCTTATTAATTTTTCGAGGTCAGGTTGACCGAGTGAGAACCTTTTACTGTGCTGTCAAATGTTTTTTTCAGAAGCTTGAAACGAAGACGTGAGACGCTTCACACGGGGACGTGTGCATATCAGAATAGCCGTGTCGGAACGTTGATGCACATGAATATTCTTCACACAATGATCTCAGAGTCGCCAGGGTGATCTTGTCGGAGTGTCAACGGATTTGTTTCGCACAGGGACGTGCGAATTGTCAGAATGGCCGTGTCGGAGCGTGTTAAAGCTAAGATTGTCTATGATTATTGATTAGAGACGTCAAGTAGTTTTACTATTTGGATGAGGTCGATGCCAGTATTGAGAGATGTCATAGGAAATCGTTGTCATGGAGACTTGATTATTATTTGCTTGGATTTGGAAATTACTGGATTACAAAATCTGAGGATAAAATACGGGAATACGTGGCATCGAACTTGTCACGTTCTGATCGTTCAGCATTTGAGCTATTCGATAATATTGTAATAAATATCTTATCCTAATGGAGCCTTCGTTATATAGGTCTATGTTTTTCTACTAATTTCTTTCAATTTTTATAACTTATACAAAACTAGGTACACTTAAAACCTGATAATAATTTTTGTAATTTCATCGCTACTATTTCCGTCCCAGTTTGTACAACTTTGGCACTTAACTGAATTTTGTATAACTAATTAAGTTACAGTTAAAACGGACAGTGTTCAGTTAAACCGGACAGTAACTGTAGTTTAACTACCGCAATTACGGCGAAGACAATTTGAGACACGCGACAAAGTTACAAGTTCTAAATTATCTTCATTTTCATATGTAATCGGCGATTAAAAAGCGGAAAATGTATGTCAAAACTATGTTATTAAAGCGTTAAATATGGCCTGCAAGTCCGATATATTTTTTTTTACATTTAGGTTCATATTTTTTTTTTTTTTTATAATAATATCTATGGACGCTTCACACCACGTCAATCTGATCCCGTGCTAAGTTCTCGAAGAACTTGTGTTACGGGTACCAGACAACGGAAATATATTTAATACTTTTATACTATACACATATTTAAGATTTTTATTATATTATACACATATTTAATACACATCCATGACCCAGGAACACAGAAAAACTTTTTGTTCCTTCGGCGGGATTTGAACCCGCGACCCCCGGCTTGAGCACCAACACGCTCAACCAACTGAGCCACAGAGGTCGTCAATCCTATATGAAACGATACGCGACTTAACGTTGCATTTTTATGAAATAGATATTCAAAATTGAACATTATTTACAACGCCGTGCGTCAACACCGAATTTAACTGTCGTTTTAAAAACGACAGTTAAATTCGGCATTTTATTTTCATTGCTATTTAAGATACGTTACGACCCCTGACTATTCACCTAAAAAGTATATCTAGGCAGGTATATCCCCGGCAGCATTATACTTTCTCCGCTATTAAAGATTTTGCATTAATTAACAAGTATATCTAACAAAATCTGACTTTTGTATCTGTCATTTACCAAAATTAATATTTATAAGATATATTATGATATTATTCCTTGCCAGAAAGTTTTTACTATTTTTCCTGAAAATCAGACATACTTCGTCGTAGCTTAAGAACATTAAACTAGCGTTAAAAAACAATTTGCCGCTAGTCTGCTGAAAACAGATAAATCTTTAAGCACTTAAGAAAAAGTTCATTACATTACTTTAAATTGATCCTTAATTACAAAAGCTTGGAATTGGCTTCTCAATTAACCTAAAATCTAAGGACGACTACTGTAACTATGGACACCGACCAATAGGGGATCGGACTACATCTAAAATATTTAGTTTCATTAATATACTAATATTGAAGCATTAATACTTGGTAAATGTAAAAATATATATTATTTTATGTGTAGTTTATTAATGAAATACATCTAAAAAGTACAAAAAAGTTATTTTTGTGCTTAATTAGTAAACATAACCTAATATAGGTTACTTACATCATATACAAAAACATTCATTATGGTAATTATGAACTTAAACGCACAAATATCGGAGATATTTACAAATATTTGTGTACCCACGTGTGACGTCACTTGTGGGTATGACTTTAGTATGGAGCGTTTTTAAAGAGACTTGCGAAATTTTGTATACAAATTGATGTACCTTTTGAAAATATTGACATTTGATATACTGTTTCTTCTGAGAAGTTACTCATTATGCAATTTACTGTTCATTTATGCAATTTAACAAAATCAGTCCGACCCCCTATTGTATTCAAAGGTATATATATATCTGGGGGCACGGTAGTGCCCCCGCCAAGATAAGCCAAGCGAAGCGCAAGGGCACTACCGAACCACCTTTTCTCGAAGCGTTTCGTCGATTTTTTGAACCCTCATAACTTGGGTTTGAATTGTACCAGATAAATGAAACTTTCAGGATTTGTTCCTATCAGCGGTCTCATTAAACATGTAAAGTTTTGATTACCTACGTCTTATACTTTAGATTTTATTGATATCTAAAAACCCCTGATTTCGTCACTGACTCACTGATGATCAACAAAATTATATCGTACTTCTAGATGTCCTAGAATTTTGGAATTTGGTATATAAGCTTGTATTAGTACACAACTATCATAATAATTATCAAAATTGGATCTTTTATCCTCCAACCCCTTAAACTAGGAGAAGAAAATTAATTATCTGTAAAAACGCCATCTATCGCGTAGATTATGAACTATGTTAATTATGTCTTTCTTCGTCGCTTAGATTGAAAACAAATTGATGAAATACGAAATATTGAAATAATTATTTCCAGAGTAGGTATTATGTAGTAATTTCAACGGAAAATTAAAGTTATAGGTATAATTCTAATTATTTATTAAAGGGTCGTTCGTACACTACTATTTAAGATTAAGTACATTAAAATATGTCGATCAAGATTAAAAATACTTATTTTCCGTTTAAATTACTAATGAAGTATTAAGAATACTCAGAAGATAATTATTTTAATTCCAGCTCCAGCAAAACCTAATAATCGGAAATAATAATGTCTTGTACAAGTTAGGTCGGACAAGCCATAGCGCGATGTAGACCAAGTAAAGAGACATCTATGCGCTGCACGTTGCAACTTTGACACGAATATTGGAATTACAGATTTCTGTATGATCCTTTATAAAACGACTAGCAGACCCGTGCCCACTTCGTTGGGCGGTAAACATTTCTATTTGTAACGAAATTATGATTGTGATTCGGTTAATAGTGAGTCCTATGGTGTATTTCCTAACTGCCAAAAGGAGGGTTATATTTTAACTGCATAATGAAATGTAAGTATAATTTTGTGCATGCCAATTATTTAATATTTATGGACAATTTACACCACGTCAATCTGGTCCCGTGGTAAGTTCTCGATGAACTTGTGTTACGGGTACCAGACAACTGAAATATATTTAATATTTTTATATTATACCCATATTTAATATTTTTATTATATTACTAGTTGTTTCCCGCGGCTCCGCCCGCGTAAATACAGTATCCCGCGAGAACACCATCGGGTTAAAAAATATCCTATAATATCCTTTCTCGAGACTCAAAGTATGTTTATATAAATTTCATAAAAATCGCTTCAGCGGTCAAAGCGTGAAGAGGTAACAGACAGATAGATAGACAAACAGACACAATTTCGCATTTATAATATTAGTATAGAATTAGTATAGATACACAAATTTAATACACATCTATGGCCAAGGAACACAGAAAAACTTTTTGTTCCTTCGGTGGGATTTGAACCCGTGACTCCCGACTTGAGCATCAACACGCTCAACCATTGAACTACAGAGGTCGACGTCGAATTATTTAATAGATGTAGAATTCCAGTTTAATTAATTTTGCAGTTAAATATCAATTAACTATACCTCTAATATGTCCTGCTAAATCGCCCTACCTTTTTATCATTACATGTATGGGCAAATTTTACTTAACAGGCCGAAAAATTTACTCAGTCATTTACGTTTTCTTGTGGGCAGGATTATATGTACTATCTACAGTGACTAATTAGCAAGGTGTTTACCGTATAAATATTGACTTTAGTAATAATAAAGCACGACAGACAGCTATAGTCGAAGAGCCAAGAATCGCCCTGGCAAAGATAAAAATGTGGGCAGTAAAAAGGCGCCTCTGTTGCGCAAAAAAATACACCCTAAAAAGGGAAACAAAATAAAAATATTGTCATAACAACTTACAAAAAGAAATGAAATCCCACCAAAAACATTTACATGTAAACTGAGGCCAAGATCGCACCGTCAAAAAGTTATCAGATCTCATGTAAAACCAAGCTTCTAACTCTACACGTCTTAACTCTACAAGCCTAACTTCACAAACTCTACACCTTAGTTTAGTTACGTGACTTGGCCGTTTCGTTTCTACAAGAATAGAGTAACAGAAAAACAGTCAGTAAATATTTCACCTTACGTCCAAGCGAATGTAACGAAATGGCCAGGCCACGTAACTTGACTAAGATGTAGAGTTTGTGAAATTAGGCTTGTAGAGTTAAGACGTGTAGACTTAGAAGCTTGGTTTTACATGAGATCTGATAACTTTTTGACGGTGCGATCTTGGCCTCAGTTTACATGTAAATGTTTTTGGTGGGATACATATATACCTTTTACTACGTTATTCAATTTCGAAGATACGATTTTTCAGTGTTGACAAAAAGATAAGTGTTTTAGTACTTACTTACCTAGGTCGGCACTTATTATTTGTACCATTATACCTAAGTACTATTATTATAGTATTATAAGTATAAGTTTCACCTGCGTAAATACAGCGTTTTACAATACCAAATTTCATCGAAACATCGAAAGTAACAATTAATAATAAAATAATTAACATCAATCCATCCATACATCAATCAGTTGCTCACATAATAGTAATATAGTAATTGTTCCTAGACCCTAGTTCATACTAGTGAGTGGTCTAATAGAAGTCACTCTCAGAGAGGCCTCACCGCCATAAATCTTATGGATTCTTGGCAAACTATTGTACATCATTTACCTACTTAAAACTGTCACTTTTTTATTTAATACTAGCTGAAGCCCGCAACTTCGTTTGCGCATAACTTATGAAATCGGAACCCATTATTTTTTAACAGAACCCAAAAATAAAAATAGCCTATGTTAGACTTTATAACATCAGCTATCTGCTAGTGAAAGTCCCGTGAAAATCGGTCCAACCGTTTCAGGGATTAGCCGGAACAAACAGACAGACAGACCGACAGACAGACAGACAGACAGACGGACAGACATTTTTTTTTTAAATTGTTATTTTATTGTAAGTACCGAATATACTTTCAGATGCATTCTGTGAAAAGCTGTTAATTTGAAATTACAAACAGACTCTTCAATTTTATTTATCTGTATGTATATGTATAGAAAATTCAAATAATCCGAAACTGCTCTTTTAAAGCAAAAGAGTCAATAACAGTACCATCTCCCCTATTAAAAACAGGTAATTCAATTAGTGGACGCTGGTCGTGAAGATAAGCGGAATGCGGGATTATTACTACTGGTCACTTACGTAATTAGGAACGATTAGTATCCAGAAGGTCGATTCTGCTAATTAAATCACATAAATCACATGCAATAGTACAGTTATGATCCAGTCACGATATGTTAAACTGCAAAATGGTATTCTCATAAATGTCAAACGAGCGTCTAACCCGTTTTGATTGGTCTAAACTCCAAAAATCAGTTTATGATATCAAGACGATTAATTTATAATTCAAGCAAAGTAAAATTAAAGTGTAAGTTTATTACGAGAGCTGGGTTTCTGGGCTCTTGTGTACTACGCACACACTTGGGCACTATAAAATTACTCCTGCGTATCTCTTGGTTATTTTTTTTTTTTTTATAATCCGTCCCCCTAACATAGTCAGGGCTTGTTATTTTCTTTTTTATGTTTAAAATACAATAATCTCATTGTATACTATACAATATGTCAAGTAAATAAATAAATAAATAAAATAAATATTTACAAATAAAATGTGTCGATTAAAGATTAAAATGTCAAAATTAAAATTTTCAATAAAATACCAAATTAAATAATACATTGTCAATAAAAATCAATTTAAAACAACGGCACAACATTTAAACTAACCTACTATCACAATATTTAACCCTACTATCACAGTTCATCAGTGCCTCTTGTTTACGGTTTCTACCACATATTTACAATATGAGAGGAACACATCCCGCTTTTTACCCCCCAGGATGGAAGGCAGATTCTCACCCGTCATGGATGTGCCCAATTTCTGCTCAATATATCTATTGCTAGCAAAAATTGGGCATTCCAGTAACAGGTGAGGAACCGTCTCCTCAACTCCCGGCTGACACAGACACGACGGATCCTCCTTCAGCTTGAATCTTGTCAAGTAGAAGGCGAATCCGCCGTGTCTGGTCAGAATCTGTGTGGTGTGATGTGTGATGTCTATCTTATTTACTACTAGCTGATGCCCGCAACTTCGTTTGCCCAGAACTAACGGAAGCGGAACCCTATTTTTAAACGGAACCCTAAAATAAAAGTAGCCTATATTATACCTTATAACATCAGCTATCTGCTAGTGAACGTCCCGTGAAAATCGGTCCAGCCGTTTCAGAGATTAGCCGGAACAAACAGACAGACAGACCGACAGACAGACAGACAGACGGACAGACAAAAAATTTTAAAAATTGTATTTTATTGTAAGTACCGAATATACTTTCAGATGCATTAAGTGAAAAGCTGTTAGTTTGAAGTTACAAACAGACACTTCAATTTTATTTATCTGTATAGACCTTGTGTGCAGCTGCAGCGCTTGGGAAAAAGAGCTTCGTAACTCCGGCCGTCCCTCCCACTTCGTATCTCCTGTCCCATTCCTCAATCGTATCCTCTCTTAAGATACGCTTGACAAATTGCGGCGACCACCCTCGCGTCTATGCGTGCTTATATAGGTCCCATAGTGGTGACACCGAGACGGACCGACTCTTGGAACACCTGCAAGCTGCTTCAGATTTTGTACAGCGGCAGATCCCATCCGCAGAGATCATAATACTTGGCGACTTTAATGCCCACCACGCCGACTGGCTCAATTCCAGTAAAACTGATTATGCGGGGAGATCTGTATGCGACTTTGCCCTTGCGAACGACCTAACACAACTGGTTACTACGCCTACGCGAATCCCAGATGTGGACGGTCAGAATCCTTCCTTGTTGGACCTTCTGCTGACTTCAAATCCTGATGGCTACCAAATATCCGTAACCGCTCCACTTGGTTCATCGGATCATTGCCTTGTCAGGAGTTCTGTGCCACTCACGACGGTGTTACGACAGCGTGCTCTTAAATACCGTCGTGTGTGGCACTACAAGTTAGCAGACTGGGATGGGATGCGGTCATTTTTTGCATCCTATCCTTGGGGGCACGTGTGCTTCTCGCCGGATGATCCCGACAACACTGCCAACTCTGTTGCCGATGTGGTAGTGCAGGGGATGGAACTTTTCATTCCGTCCTCTGTAGTGCCAACTGGCGGCAGATTTCGTCCCTGGTTTGGTTCATCCTCCAAAAAAGCTTCTCGCCGGAAGCAAGAGGCTTACCAATCCTGGGCCAATGCAGTGTCTACTCGGGATTTAAATACCAGCACATATAAAATGGAGTACAACCATGCCTCTAGGTCCCTCAAGAAAGAGATCATTTGGGCAAAGAAACAGCACGTCAATAGGATTGGCAAGAGACTCGAGCGCCTCCCCTCGGGAACCCGTGCATTCTGGTCTCTGGCCAAAGCTATTGAGGGAAATTTCTGCAAGCCAACCCTACCATCCCTACACGTAGGAAATGGATCGTTAGCCCAGGACGCAAAAGACAAAGCCGATCTTCTGGGCAAGCTCTTTGCGTCTAACTCGACCCTAGATGACGGGGGGCAGAAACCGCCGACCATACCGCGATGCACGAGCTTCATGTCGGATATTCGGTTTCATCAGCGCTCAGTGCGAAAAGCCCTCCGTTCCCTTGATATCCAAAAGTCGAGTGGGCCTGACGGAATCCCTCCTATTGTGCTGAGAAAGTGTGCTCCAGAGTTGGCTCCGGTCTTGACGCGCCTTTTTCGGCTCTCCTATTCATCTGGCATCGTCCCGGCTTCTTGGAAGACAGCCTTGGTGCACCCGATCCCCAAAAAAGGTGATCGCTCAAATCCTTCCAACTACAGACCAATCGCCATAACCTCTCTCTTCTCAAAGATAATGGAATCCATTATCAATGGCCAGCTTCTTCGATACTTGGACGGCCAGGGATTACTAAGCGACAAACAATACGGGTTCCGTAAGGGTCGCTCGGCTGGTGATCTCTTGGCGTACCTAACTCATCGTTGGGCTCAGGCAATTGAGTCGAAGGGAGAAGCATTGGCTGTTAGTTTGGACATTGCGAAGGCCTTTGATCGGGTTTGGCATAAAGCGCTGCTTTCAAAGCTTCCATCATACGGGCTGCCCGAGAAATTATGCAAGTGGGTCACAAGTTTCTTAGCAGACAGAAGCATAAAGGTCGTAGTTGACGGCGAATGCTCGGAAACTCAGTCAGTTGATGCTGGTATCCCTCAGGGCTGTGTGCTATCGCCTACCCTGTTCATACTGCATATCAATGACATGTTACAGACCAACGGCATTCATTGCTATGCGGATGATAGTACAGGTGATGCTGTATATACCGGCTCCCCTAATATTTCTCGGCTAAATGTCATCGAGAGTCGAAACGAACTTGTGTTAAAAATAGAGAATTCATTGGAGAAAGTCTCTGAATGGGGTAGACGTAACTTAGTCCAATTTAACCCCGCCAAGACACAAGTCTGCGCGTTCACCGCTAAAAAGTCACCTATGGTCGTACATCCTCGTTTTGAGGGCACATCTTTAACCATCTCCCCTAGCATTGAAATACTTGGCGTTAGCATATCGAGCGAAGTCCAATTCCGATATCATCTAGAGGGTAAGGCCAAGTTAGCCTCGAAGAAGCTTGGTGTTCTCAACAGAGCGAGACAGTACTTCAGTCCGGACCAACGCCTACAACTCTACAAGGCGCAGGTTCGGCCTCATATGGAATATTGTTCTCATCTCTGGGCAGGAGCACCAAAATACCAACTGCTCCCTCTGGATCGTATCCAACGAAAGGCCGCTCGAATTGTTGACTGTCATTGTGTTTCAAACAGCTTGGACCCCTTGGAATTACGCCGAGATGTAGCTTCACTCTGCATCCTCTATCGGTTGTATCACGGGGAGTGCTCTGAGGAATTGTTCGGAATCATACCACCTGCAACTTTTCGCCATCGTCCCACGCGAAAAATATTCCATCCTCATCACCTTGATGAGTGGCAGTCTTCCACCGTGCGTTTCTCGCGTAACTTTCTGCCGCGCACTGTAAAACTCTGGAACGAACTGTCACCAGCAGTATTTCCGGACCTATACGACCTACAAACCTTCAAGAAGAGAGCGTATTCCCTCTTAAAAGGCCGGCAACGCACCTGCAGCTCTTCTGATGTTGCGAGTGTCCATGGGCGACGGTAGTTGCTTTCCATCAGGTGACCCGTTTGCTCGTTTGCCCCCTTATTTTATAAAAAAAAAAAAAAAAATGAAACAGGACACAGATCGTAGTCAGGTTTCCTTTTCAATCTCAGCGCGGCCTCCTTGGCTAATTCGTCAACCCTCTCATTCCCTCTCAACCCTGCGTGCGCCTTTATCCAAAACAGGGAGACTTCCCGCCTCTGCAATGCAGCTTTTCGGAGGGCCGCCCTTGTTTCCACTGCCAGGGGATGAGGAGAACTAAGGGTGACTGCCTGGAGAGCCGATCTGGAATCGCTAAGGATACCGACCTTCGCCATTCCACTCTTGCAGGCTATACATACTGCTCTCTGGAGCGCTAGAAGCTCGGCTTGGTAGACGGTGCAATACGGCGGCAAAGCAAGCTTGACGGCCTTCGTCTCGGCCTCACCCTTCCATACGGAGAGTGCGGCTCCGACTCGACCCTCAATCTTGCTACCGTCCGTATAGATCCTATGGACGTGGTTGTTAACCACGTCTGCATACGAGTCCTCGTCTACCAACCCGAACCTCAGCTCTTCCTGCTCTGCCGGATGTGGGTCCTCAATCGCAGGAGCCATTCGCTCCACCTCCCTGTCTTTCAATACCGGGTATGACACTCCCTTCTTGATCTCATAAAGCCTCGCAGCTTCGAGGATTCTGAGATCAAGAGGGAGTATCCCAGCCAACAGCATCGCAGAGTTGAGGGAGATGGTCCGATATGCTCTGCAGATCTTTTGGGCACAACCCCGCTGAACGGTGTTGAGCCTTTTTTGAACCCTCATCTTTTCCACGGTGGGTGCCCACGCTGCTGATGCATACAAAATAGTATCTCCTGGTAATTGGTTTCAATGAAACCGGTCACCATCACCGAAATCGGTGTGGGGGAGCTATTACTAATATTATAGTAGTAGGATACTATGATACTAATATTATAAATGCGAAAGTTTGTGAGAATGGCTGGATGTATGGATGGATGTTAACTCTTTCACGCAAAAACTTCTGAAGGGATTAAGATGAAATTTGGTATGGTAGTATTTTAGGCTCCTGAAAGGCTTTGTATCCGGAAAAAGTGCAGTATTCCCGTGGGATACCCGATAATATATTTACGCGGGCGGAGCCGCGGGAAAAGCTTGTATAATATACAAAGTTAGGTGCGCCTCCTGACGAGCTACTCGAGAGGCTCTCAAGTCACTGCTACGGTGAGTGACAAGGACAACGGACCACCTCTCCCCCCGTCCTCCCGTCCTCCCCCTATGGCTTATTATACCTATTTTTGACGACCTTCGTGGCTCAGTGGAGAACGTAGTGGCGCTTTAGCCGGAGGTCGCGGGTTCGAATCCCGCCAGGGAACAAAAAAGTTTTCTGTGTTCCTGGGTCATGGATGTGTATTAAATATGTGTATAATATAATAAAAATCTTAAATATAAGTATAGTATAAAAATTATTAAATATGTTTCCGTTGTCTGGTACCCGTAACACAAGTTCTTCGGATACTTACCACGGGGCCAGACTGACGTGGTGTAAAGCGTCCATAGATATTCTTATTATTATTACCTATACCATGAAAATTATAATTTCATCACACATAAAAAATATCCAATCAGTGTTCGGTCACAATACAAATCATATTATTATAAATGTACACGAAAATTTAAAATATATTTTATACATGATTCACAAAATTATCAGCCATAATTATATTAATTTTCTGCCTCATTTCGCCGAATAGTTTATAATTTAATAGCAGAATTTGTTTTATTATTGGATGTATAATTTCAACATTAATTAATATACTCTGATCGCATACAGTGGTACAATATGATCGCATCCAGTAAAACCTTTGGTAGACCCACATTGCGAATGTTCCTCGGCGATCTTCGTTTTTAGGGAAATTATGTCGTATGAAAAACGACGATTGCCGAAAGTATTGCGATCGTGGTCATACTGTTTTTACCCGATTACGGCAAAGCGAAAAAAGTCTCGTCGTCAAAACAAGCTATTTTCCATCAATTTTCCGTAAAGTTTGGCCGCGTGTTACCTATGTTACTATGTATAACAAAAGTATGTTTCCGCCCGGGATCGAACCGGGGGCCTTCTGCGTGTTAGGCAGATGTGATAACCGCTACACCACGGAAACTGACTGCGTGTTACCTATGTATGTATAACAAAAGTATGTTTCCGCCCGGGATCGAACCGGGGGCCTTCTGCGTGTTAGGCAGATGTGATAACCGCTACACGACGGAAACTGACTGCGTGTTACCTATGTATGTAGAGCAAAAGTATGTTTCCGCCCGGGATCGAACCGGGGGCCTTCTGCGTGTTAGGCAGATGTGATAACCGCTACACGACGGAAACTGACTGCGTGTTACCTATGTATGTAGAGCAAAAGTATGTTTCCGCCCGGGATCGAACCGGGGGCCTTCTGCGTGTTAGGCAGATGTGATAACCGCTACACGACGGAAACTGACTGCGTGTTACCTATGTATGTAGAGCAAAAGTATGTTTCCGCCCGGGATCGAACCGGGGGCCTTCTGCGTGTTAGGCAGATGTGATAACCGCTACACGACGGAAACTGACTGCGTGTTACCTATGTATGTAGAGCAAAAGTATGTTTCCGCCCGGGATCGAACCGGGGGCCTTCTGCGTGTTAGGCAGATGTGATAACCGCTACACCACGGAAACTGACTGCGTGGACGACCAAATGCAAGTATTTGTATCGGAGTGAAAGTTGTTTCTTATAGTGGTACCTACTGTTATAAAATAATTAATAATCAAGTCATAAATGTAACAACTTCATAGATATGCGTTGTTATTAAAAATATCAATTAAGTACCTATAGTCCTATACGTAACACTAGATAGTTCCCGCGTCTATGTACGTCTAAAATAAAATCCAATGGGAGCCGTACATTTGCAACGCAATAAAAAGTAGACATACCCATATGTCTTTCCCCGTAGTTTATAATACATTTGTGCTTTTCGTCAAAATCGGTATTGTACCTATTAACTGATAAGCAGGAAAAGTATCGACTTAATTTATTTGTATTATAATGACGGCATGCAGTCACTTTGATATCATACTAATAACATAATGTGAACAAATTACGACAACTGTCAACCTGCTTATGAATTAGATTTCCTGATAGTTTAACAGAAAATTTGTACTAAATAAGTAGATAAAACAATAAATGATTCCCCATTCCAATGTACTGAATAATTTTGATGTTTTACATTTTCCGGACATCCCAATTTTTTGTATGTGTGAAAATATTCATATAATATATACATTTTATCTATACAGATAAATAAAATTGAAGTGTCTGTTTGTAATTTAAAATTAACAGCTTTTCACTTAATGCATATGTAAGTTTATTCGGTACTCACAACAAAATACCAATTTTTTAAATTTTTGTTTGTCCGTCTGTCTGTTTGCTCCGGCTAATCTCCGAAACGACTTAACCGATTTTCATGGGACTTTCACTGGCAGATAGCTGATGTTATAAGGTCTAACATAGGTTACTTTTATTTTAGGGTTCCGTTTAAAAAAATAGGGTTCCGTTTTCGTTAGGTACTTCTATGCAAACGAAGTTGCGGGTATCAGCTAGTCAATAATAAGGAATAAATGAAATATTTTATCCCAAGCGAAGCATCTAACATCGTACTACTACAGAATTTTGGTACCAAAACATAATATTTTGGCTCTATCTTCAGCCACTTGTCTCGCTAACTGTACTCACGCATGATCGGCCGTGTGAGTGGGCAAGTATCGTGTGGAATTGATCTCGACTGTACTTCAAACTACTCCACTGAAGAGCCGTCTGTATTAGTTTCTATTGCGATCCAGGATTCTCGGCAGTTAAATAGATACTGGGATCCGATTAATACCTGAGATAGTCTACAAGTGAATAAATGTGCGTAATATGTAAAATGTACATACACATTTATATCCGCAGTAGGCTTTCGTGGTGGATTTCAGGCCACATAAATGCAGCTGAATATAAATTTAATCCGATTTTATATTAAAAATGTGAAAGTTTGTGAGCATGGATGGATGAATAGATGGATGTTTGTTACTCTTTCACACAAAAACTACTAAACGGATTTAGATCAAATTTGGTACTGTAGTAGTTTATGCTCTGGATTACCACATAGATTACTTTTTATCCCGAAAAATTACAGTGTTCCAGTGGGAAACAGTATTGACGCGGACGAAGCGGCGGGCAAAAGCTAGTAAGTCAATATGTGTACTTTTTGGTCCTGTATCTAACTAAATACTTGGACAGTAAATTGTCAAACAGTAAACGAAGATTTGTTGTCCAAAAACACAATGTATCAAGGGGTTACCGTGTGTTTCCAACGTCGATATACGCATAAATCAATTAATCATACGTATGCGCTCACAGTATCCGATACGATATCCAATATCTTGTCTAACCAAAGTTATTAGTCTTTGTACGTATGTATATGTCACCGTTAAATTGTAAAAACCGTTAAATTGTAATAAAACTAGTGAAATTGTAAAATGTAGATAGACTTCCGAAGCGAATATGCTGCCAATTCAACACATTATTTTTCGTTCGATTATAAATATATAGTTTTTAGTATTTCGACATAGTTTTACAATCTCGTTAGTAATTTTACAATCTAACGGTTTCTACAATTTTACGGTGACATATATATATTTAAAAATGATTTATATTTTTGTTAATTAAATAGAAACAAAATTTAAAAAATTAAAGAACCAAAACAAAAAAATACTATAACAAATATTTGATTTGGATAACTACTTTTTCAGCTAAATGTTAAAATAACGGTTTTATTTAATAAATAAAATGGCCTTTCGTATTTTTACTATCCAAGTTAATACGATATCGGGTATTGTAGTATAAATCGGTATTCACAAATGAATCGGCAGACAAGGCCCTCTATAAATTAGAACCTTAATGAACCATTAGTGATGCGAAATAACGTGCATCGTAACTCATTTATGGTGAATGTTTATATACAAGCCGGCACTTGCGGCTTCGTGTCCAAATTGATGTGTTCATATCGAATATCGAAATTCCGGGATTCCCGTTTTGGTATTAGTATGGTTGTGTGATTACGATTAGATATTTACCATAAAAATATAGAAAGCGTATCTTCTTAGATTGTTGTTATAAACTTAGGACTTTTCATCCGTTAATAGATGTTTTATGCAGTATTCTCCGAACGAAGTAATCACTCTTCAAATACTGCAGTGCCTGGGACAGTTGGTTTTTAAATATCAACATAGTCAGCCTAGTCCAGAGGAGTGACTGGTCTGGAATAATGAGGAATACCTCTGGGGCCAACCGTGTGCGCCTCCCTCACGATGTTTTCCTTCACCGTTAGAGCGCTCGTATAATGTACTTATGATCTGTAAAAGTCTCATTGGTACACGCCACACGAGTACGAACCAAACGGTCTACCCACTAGGCCACGGAGCTCACATGTTGTTTTAGCCTAATTAGTAATTAGTAGCGTAACTCACTAATCACCTGTTTTATGGTTGGCTGGATTTGTCTATCTGGCAGCTCTATCTTTTACTTGAAATATTTCATATTTAATGCTCTAATCCTAAGTTATCTATGCTTATATAAAATACCTAGAGATTGAACCATAAATACCAACTTTTAAATATTCATATTTGTTTTTGTACAATATGTCACAAACATTATAATTCTGTTTTATGAAATTCAACATAAAGCAACCTTGCAATTTACCTCCAACTAATGCAGCCTTCAACAAATGTTACTCTCCCATCGCTTAGTCTGTTGCCACACCGATATATACTCTACCACGTTAACATAGAGCTCGATATTGCAGTGCACATGTTTAATTAGTTATAAGGAACATTCGCTATGTATTTAATTATAGAATACAAGTAGCTTCAGCAAACTGTCATTAGCTTATTTGTAATGTTCTATGTTAAATAAACCAAGCCATGTGGGACTTTCCATGTGTGCTATTTTCAGATATAAATTACAAAGCTTAGTTTGTATTCTTTGGTATTATTATTATTACATAATATATACGTTATATTATCCTTACAAAAATGACGATATTTTTGTGCCGCGACACACATTGATATTTCGCTCGCACAGCAAAATTTGAGTAGCGCAATAGGGGATCGGACTGATTTTTTTAAATGCATAAATAACAACTGTACTGTTTCTTCTGAGAAACTCCTCTTAAATATGAGAAACTTCTCAGAAGACACAGTATATAAAAAGTCAATAATATTTTCAAAGGTACAACAATTTGGTCACAAAATTTCGCAAGTCTCGTAAAAATGCTCCTTATTACGAGTGACGTCACTCGTGGGTTAAAGTGTGTGAAGTATACGGCCGCAGGAACATATTTGTAAATATCTCCGATATATATTGGTGCGTTTAAGATCAAATTTACAATAGTTAATGTTTTTGTATATGATGTAAGTAAACTAATAATGAAGGTTTTTTAGTAATTTAGCAATTTAGTAAATGTATTTAATTAATAAAATACACATCAAATAATATACTTTTTTACATTTACCTAGTAAGTAATGCCTCAATATTTCTGAGTATAATAATGAAACTAAATATTTTAGATGTAGTCCGATCTCCTATTGAACAGATAAATTACCAACAAATTCACTTCAGAAACCAGCCATTACAGGTACATTTAATTGACCGCTTATTACGTGTATTTGGATTTGGTTAACGACCTTTCGACAAATTCTTTTTAGTCATACGAGATGCTGCCCACGACTTTGTGAGCGCAAAAGTTCATCTTGCGGAAACCGTGATTTTTCCGCCATAAAAAGTAGCTTAAATGTCCTTTCCGGGGTCTGCTCTATATCTCCACCTTTCATCAAAACCCAGCCCCATAAACCCACCAGTAGTTTCGAAGCCTATCAAATATAAACAAACATACAAACAGACTAAGTTTCCCCTCTATATAGATAAATTAATCCTGTAAATTGTTTTAGTTGAAACGAATCCCATAATTTAAGCTGTTGATCTACCTATTGATTTCTATGTAGAGTTTGTAGAGCTACAAAAGTGTGCCGGATAAAATATTTACGTAGTGCTCTGAGGAATATAAATGCGACGTAAAGCGACGTACAGCGACGTGCACGGTGCACATGTCAAATGAAAATAAATATTTATGCTGAAGTTTATTTTCTAAGGTTCTAAGGGTTTCTAAGGTTTATTTTGTTGAATAATTTATTTAGCATTATTTAGCATTTATTTAGACTTTGATCTTGATTTATTGAGATATACATATTTTATTTGTAAAATCACACGATGTATAACAGTAGCAATACACCCATAGATGTATAATATTAAAAAGAGGCATAATCAAAGAATACACTATATTGTATCATCCAATGGAATGATTTATGAATTCATGATAGGCAATATGGTGTATAGATTATAAAAAGGGGAACAGTAAACAGCTACATAGTTAGCTTTCGATTTTATTGCACTACTACAAGCATGCGGTGTGTCCACGTCTGTGTGGAAAAATTGTGGGCCTTTGAAGGGGACGTGAATTTTTTAAAATTTGGATCAATTAAGATTGTTCTATGAAGAATCTGTACGTAAGTATATTTTTATACTAGCTGTTTCCCACGACTCCACCAGAGAAAATAAACTATCGAGTATCCCGCGGTAATCTCTTACTTTTTCGGGATAAAAAGTAGCCTATATTTTAATCCAGAGCTTAAACTACTACTATAATAAAATTCATCAAAATCCGTTCAGTAGTTTTTGCGTGAAAAAGTGACAAACATTCATCCATACATCCTCACAAACTTTCACATTTATAATATTAGTAGGATTAGTAAGATATTTTCTATTCTGTGGTGTGGCTAGTTGGTTACACAAAGCGTAGTGGAAATAACTCACGGGCATACAGCGTGCGGAAATTGTCAATAGCAAATCATTCATACTTCAATCATAATTCAAATATAATTTCACATTTGACAGTTTAAATTGTGTGATGATCATATTTATAACTGGAGGTTGCCGAATTTCGACCAATTTTTGTGTTTGAACTTTATTAGTATTATTTTGCCCCTTAGATACGTAATAAAAATATGTAAATGTTGTCTCTGGAATGTGAAAGAAAGATTGACAAATGTGTCAAAGCAAACAAATTGTAAAAGTGCGAGTCAGACTCGTGCACGTAGGGTTATAATCATTATACTAATATTCTTCATGACTACTTATTATTTCGTTATTTTTGTATGAAGTTTTCTAACTTAGCGCATTTTACTAGTTAGGCATATATTTACTCCTAAAGTAACAAAATTGTATAAGCCGTTATAGTTTTCCTTTAAAATTATCACATGGAATAACGATTATAGCCCTTACTGACCGCCTCCGCTCGCGTAAATACAGATTACAGTACCTACTAACCCTCTTTTTAATATTTTACATCTATGCTACTAACACTGTACTTTTTTGGTAAAAAAATATATAATTATATGTTAATCCAGAGCTTAAACTAATACCATACGAAATTTCATTGAAATTCGTACAAATAACATCCATCCATCCATTCTCACTAACTTTCACTATTAAATTTTTTTTGAGTATCTGAGTGTTGTACACGTAACGTAAGGATGTTTTTTTTTTCTCGCGCTTACCCCATAGTGTTTTGTATCATTAGATATATCTTTAAAAACACATAGAGGGTGCTAAGACAATTTTATGATTTAGGTATCTGTTTGTGAGATATTCAACTTTGAAGCGCATTTTTTGTTAAAGCACTTCGTCTCCTCAAAAAGCTAAACGCCTGGCTATAATCTAAAAACAATACTTTACTTCCTTACTTATTATTAATTTTATAAATATGACACTGTGTTTGTTCGTTTCTCTTTTAGGTAAGAGCTACTTAACCGATCATTATGAAATTTGGCACACTTTCTCGCGGCAAAATGTATGATTTCCGTGGGATCTCCTTTCGCGGGCAACATCTAGTAATAATATAGCGCACATAATAATCGCCTCTACTTACTTTGCGAGTCAGGTTTGTTAGTGCAGTTTATGTCTTAGTTCAAAAATTAATTAATATTCATCCTGCATTTGTTGTTTTATACAGAAACGAGCTCTTGGGAACGTAATAGTTTTAGCATTAAGACTAGGTTAGAATTATTTTATGTATGAAACTGGCCATTAAGTAAGAGAAAAATAAATTGTAAAAGCTAATCTTAAACATTTAACGAGCAAATATTGTATTTATATAGTCGGATTCTCGTAAGCGGCTGCAAGTATACAGTTTTCGGAGAGAAAAATCGAGGTTTTATCCCTAGCAAACTGCGCATTTTTAAGTAATTTAATATTATGTTACTACTAAAACTCCTCTCAATTAACTACTAAATCTCCGAGCAGAGCTCAATCTTCCAGGTACTTTTTAATCTGAATTAAAATTAGTCGTTAACTGTAAATAATGGTTTCCTTAATTCTTTTTTATTGCAGTTTTGTGAGAAATATGAATAATAATATCATCCTAGGCATATGTTCCAATATAAATAAACTTTGTTGATTTTTGTTCATAAAATCTATGTATTTTTTCTTTAAAATTGAGCCAAGAGCGTCACTTCTACTAACAATAAGTTTTTGGTGCTTTCTTTTCTATTTTCATACGACATATTGTAATCATGATAGTAAGTACATAAAAGTAATAAAATAATGATGGATGTGTACAATATTTTCTTAAACTAACTAGTTGCTACTCTCAACAAAATAGTTTTTGTCACAGCTAAAGCAGGTAGTAGGTAGTAACTTGTAACAACCGTGGAGAAAAAAGTAAAAAAAAAAAAAGTAAAAACTAACTAGCTACGACTCATTACACGGTATTTATTATTTAGCACTTGGACGCAGCTCAAATCTGCACAAAGCACTGCATAAAATTTCGATGTATGATAGGCGAGGCGCACACGAAATGTTTTTTTGTACAAAAAAATTATTTACCCATCTTATTTCATAAACTAACCATCTTATTTACCCATCTTTACCCATCTTATTTCTTAAATTAACAGCCTTCAAAATAATATGTAAAAGCATTTAAGTTACGTATCACTCGAAATATTACAATATTTTCAGTTTTCCCAGGTACAAAACTAAAAAGCGCGTCTAAAAGGCAATACAATAATTATTATCATAATCTTCTAAAATCTATCAACTCGTAGAAATCTTACCGTTGGTATACTCTATTTTATATACCTCGCATATTATAAGACACACGTGCTATAAAAAGGGTGAAGTTGATAGTTTTGTAAAATGGCCTATTTAACAAAACTATGAACTTTTGAAGTGAAAACTTATTTTAGCGCGGTACGCATAGGTATCTTTAGATGAGATAAAATCTCTGGGATCGCGACACCGTTACGAGATGCAGTTTGACGTATGGTGAAAACACTATGGAGAAAAAGTGTATCCAGTTAAATGGCCCTATGATTGACTTTTGACCCCAACCTTTCTAATACATTGGCCTTTGACCTTTACCTCCAATCGCCAAAATTAAAGAGATACATACACGTAAAACTAATAACACCCAGCTCTTTCATTACAAACCCCTCTGTTACAAATATAAACAAACTTTTCAGTGTGAAAAAAGTTTGTGCATACCCTTACCTCGGCTAGCGGAAGTATGCGCCGCACTTTACGATTATTGCTTCCCCTGCCTAGCGGTACAGGACTTTATTGTATATTTTTCACAAGAACTGGTGTCTCTCATGTAACCAATAAAATTCTAGACTTGTAAGGTTTGTTGTGAGATACTTATTGTATATTTTTTAAATTTTATGAGTGTCACAGACGGCGTAGATACTGTTATATTTTATCTTAAGTTACCGGGAATCGGGAGACATTTTATGCTTTAACGAGACAATATTGTATAATATTATACAGAGCGCTTTTTCAGTCACCGTCAAAACTTTCGTGAAGAATATACTCTTGTATATAAGCAACTTTCCTACTTGAAAAAAGAAAATCAGCGGTTTCATATAAAAGGGCTTCGTTATAGTTTCATTTTGTATGAAACAGGTTTTTTTTTTCAAGTACGAAAGTTGATCCCATAGTAAAAGTTGATTATATTCAAAAGTATATTCATTCCTGAAAGTTTGTTAAAAAATAATCGGTTTCTCGAAAACGCAGGTAGTTTGGAGGAAGAAAAATCGATCTAGCTTGGTTCCTGAGAAACTGAGCATTTTTAAGCTATGTACAGACGATATAAGTATCAATTTTCGACTCTACTATGTTAGTCCGATTGGAACTTTTGCTTTGTTCGAAAATTCCGCATATGGTGGGTTCGAATCCCGGTCAGACAAATATTTTGCGGTTCTTTTTTTATTTATCAGAACACCGATAAACGCTTGATTACCCGGGTAATATGATACAGTACGTTATATGAACCTATAATATTATAGTATCTTAGCTGTCTGTGATTGTTCATGCAAACTGTATAACAAGCGATGTTTTATCTTAACATAAAATATTATAGTATCTTCGCCGTCTTTGATGCCCAATTACATTGTTAGGTTCTGATAAGTGTGGGAAATATGTAAACCCGATTAGGATTGCCTTGGAAAAGGGTGTCAGTTTATTATCCCAAAACGAAAATTCAGAAAAATTTATACAAAATTTAAGTCTTAAAAAACGTGGGCGAGTTATATGCTTCAGCACCTACTACGTTTACAATCTACACCATGTTTCCCACGACATCGTACGCGCAAAAGTAAATCCCACGGGAACCGTACATTTTACAGCGATATAAGTAACCTATTTCCTTCCCCTTGCTCTACTTTATATCTGTTCCAAATTTCATGATGATCGGTTATTAAGTTTTTACGTGAAAGTGTAGCAACCAAACAAACAAACTCATATTCTAATCCTACTATAATATTATAAAACTGAAAAGTTTGTTTGTTTGAACGCCTTAATCTCAGAAACTACTGGTTCGAATTTAAAAATTATTTTTGTGTTGGATAGTCCATTTATTGAGGAAGGCTCTAGGCTATATAAAATCATGTTGAGCTCAATACGAGCGGAGTACCATGAAGAATGTTTCAAAATACAAGTTTCGCTAAAATTATGTATGACAGAATTGTTTCCCTTTAAAAGTTCTAAAAAAAAGTCCGCAACTGTAGATGTAGGTATCTTTTAAGTTTGGCCCACTATAACCTTTTTATGTTAACCAAATTTGTTCTAAAATTAAGCGTTATTTGTGAGGGTGTTTTCATAAAGATGATAATATTAATCCTTATCCAAGTAAATACGTAATTCATTACAAGCATTTAATTTAGAAGTTTTTTTTTAAATTTCAATGACTATTTTAGATGTTATCGCAGTAATAAAATAATCAAGAAACGCAATAATAATGTACGGCGCGCGGCGGGCAGTTATGAGGGGGAAGCGCTTCTCCTTCTACGTAAATGAAGTCGCGGGTAAATTTTAGCGATACCCCAAAGTAACTGTTCCATGCGGAGGAAGTCGCGGGCAAAAGTTAGTTTACATTAGTAAAAATTTCTATCTAACAGCAATACCAATTACATGGTATTCTGTTCTACCTAACGTATTAAGATATCATTTCAAATCCCCAGACACGTAGAATCACGTAGGAAATATATTAAAAAATCCTTACCTTGTATCGCTTCTCCCCTCGTGTAACAGATAAACATTTGCATAATTCTCAGACAAACTGCTATAAAAATGGTAATGCGCAAGCTTTGCTGCCTGTACATTGGATCTTCATCTTTAGTATAGGTTTATATATCGAAAAAGTATAGAAGTATAATATATTGACCAGACGTTGCCCGCGACTTCGTGCGCACAAAACTTAATTTCGCAGAAACCGTACATCTTTCCGCGATAAAAAATAGCCTATGTCCTTGTGGTCTATTCTACATCTGTAAATGTTATAAAAATCGGTCCAGTAGCTTCGTAGCCTATTTGATGCAAACAAACAAACAAAGTATTCCTCTTTATTATATAATTACCTATTGGTAGATATAGATAATATGGGTATAGAAAACCTTACGTTTTTGTCGTTGGTTACAGGAAATATAGTATAATATTACGCTTTAAAAGATTCTTGTATATACATACATATTTATTTAAATGTTGTTACTAATAATCAATTACGGATATTTTGGGCACATGACCTACTGCTTACGTCAAGACGTTTAGGCCAAGAAAAAAATACAAAATAAAATAATTATATTGCACTCTCTAAAGACACAACGGGAGATTTAAAAACAGCCTAAATAACGTCAATACAATCAATGACCTTAACAGCACCGTAAAGACCGTATTTTTTTTTATTTAAGAAGTACTTTTTTCGAATTTTTTTATTATTTTTCATCCTAAAACGTCTTGACGTAAGCAGTAGATCATGTGCCCAAAATCGTCCAACATGCATATTTAGAATAAAACAAGTTTTGGAACTGCTGTTTTATTTCAATAATTATTATTTCTAGAAGGGGGAGGGGTCGAAAATCGTGTAACGTATTTTATATACGGTCCCTAAGCAGAAGATCATAATATGCCCAAAATATCCGTAATTGATTTTGAACAACCTTATTTAATCAGAATCTCGGAAATGGCTGCAAGAATTTCTATAAAATATCTTTAGCATTCAGGGTATTTTAGGGGAGAAAAATCGATCTAAGATAATATAGTAATTTATTAAAATTATGTTATAAAACAAAATTCTTTCAAATAATAAAACCAGTGGCCGTGCAGCTAAAAATTAATCTAATAAGCCCAAATACTATCTATGATAAATAAAATTACACCAATAAATTTATTATCACAAGCCGTAAAATTATTGCCGATGATAATATTTATATTTAAGTGGTATTTATATAATACAACATTATTATAGCAGAAACAAATGAAAACGACAAATATTTTAATTGCAAATAATTATTTGAACAGACACAGGGACGAATTTAGGCAAACGTGTATAATTTTAGTAACTGAAAATAAAATATTATGCACTTATACGTGATTTTTGTATTTTTCTAGTGCCTTTCTATGATAGTTAGGTTTTAATGATAATTATAAACAATAATAGTAATATGTATGTATGCTTCCACACTTCGTCATTCTGGTCCTCTACTCCGTAAAAACTATCAGAAGAACTTAATATGTCACAGGTACCAGACAATACAAATAATATATTTAATACTTTTTGTTCTTAACACATACATATTTAAGATTTTTATTATATTTTACATATTTTATTTAATACACGTCCAAGACGAAAAAGTCAAAGTTGATTTCAGTCTAATATTTTTGTTGTGAAAGTATCTGAGTTAGACTGGGGGCATGTCAGCGCTCGTGCCAAAACGAGCCAAGCTTATCACAAGGACACTACCCACCCACCTTTTCTCGAAGCGCTTCATCAATTTTTTGAACCCTTATAAAGTCGCAGGCAACATCTAGTTTTACACTTTAAAAAAATATGTTAACCCTAAAATCCGGTCCTGTCGAGGCTAATGAAACATTTCCTGTTCAATAGCTTTATTAATTATACAAATAGCAGATTTCTAATATATTACCTGCGTTTAATTCAATTTCAACTATATTTTATGTTATTAAGGTCTATTTTACAGTAGCGGCTGGAATTGCCGAATTTTCTGCCTGCTTAACTTGTTACAATTTAGAGATCAAAGCTGGTAAGGTGATTTAATAAATCACTCAAATGTATATTCCGTTTAATATTGTTACGTTTAATTATATTCGGTACGGTTGTCGACACCGGCTGATCACTGGATTTGTTGGAATATTTTGTCATGTTCCTGTGTATAAAGATTTTTACCTTATTTATTTAACAAATTGTTGATTTGAGCTGATTTACAGTCAAATACTGAAAAGATAGGTATGTAACGTGCAGACTGCAGCATAAGCAATTATGCATTTCTGTTGTATACATGTGTTATGTATGTAGCATGTATGTACCTATGTATGTTGCCCCTCGAAAGTCTTAAGCATTAGCTCAGTAAGGACAGTATATATTTAGTATCCGTAAGGGTATGTAGCCCTGCCGGCACCTATATAAATGCAATCTTAATAATATAATGAAGTCTACAAAATATACAAACCTTTAATTTATCTCCCAATAGGCCATACCTTTACAGGTAAATCAAGTTTAAGACACATGCTATCCTTGTCAATTCGGCTATCAGAGACAGCGACAGCTTGTGAAAAGAAGCTAGACTCTTAATTTTGATTAGCATTTCAGTATTGTTTTGGTACCTACTAGCTGTCCCGACACACGTTGTTATGTCTTAAATGTGAACTGGAATGAATAAATTACTACACCTATAATGGATTCTATGCCTCCTACTTCTACAAACTACACCTTTTCCTTACCTGAACTTCCACAATTATTCCAAGACCAAAATTAGCCAAACCGGTCCAACCATTCTCGAGTTTTAAGTCCCTCGGGAACAGAATATCCTATGTCCTTCTCCTGGTTCTAAGCTACCTCCTCACCAATTTTCAGACAAATCGGTTCAGCCGTTCTTGAGTTATAAATAGTGTAACTAACACGACTTTCTTTTAAATATATAGATGTACTATGTATGTCAGTGAACTGAATAGTAACTATTATGTTTCAAACTTACAAACCTATGTGTTCGTTTGTTTTTTACTGTAACTTAAAAAATGTGTAATTTGAAGGCCGGGATTGTATGTTCCGAAATCCGGCGGGCCCGGGAAAATTTAGAGGACTGAAAATAGAACTCTGCGATAATACACTAGAGTTAAAAATCGAATGTCGAGCTGTCATATTATATAACATTAACATTTGACTCGACATTTGACTAATAAGCGCAGAGTTTTATTTCAATGCTCTGATTTTTTCCCGGCTAATTAAGTAGGTACCTATGCCGCATCATAATAAATGTTGTTATAATCATAATATTAAAATAAACTTCATCTAAAGGTATAACATGCCCAAACTCTTGTTAGTAAGTTGATACTAGTAACTAGACAAGGGTGTTTATTTATTGCTCAAAAGTCGAAAGTGAACACCCTGTAATAACGGTTACTTACCATATATTGTTATGTAAACTGTATTAAAACTATGGCTTGTGACTTAATTCGCAGAGTTTAATTATACAATATAAGTAATAATATAACTTTTACTGTATCCCCACTGCTTCGCCCGCATGAATACAGAATCCCACGGGAACACTGAACTTTTTCGAGATAAAAAGTAGCCTGTTCGTAAATCTAGAGATCAAACTACTAACACATGAATTTTCATCAAAATCCGTTCAGTAGTTTTTGTGTGAAAGAGTAACATCCATCCATCCTTACAAACTTTCACATTAATTTATAATAGTAGCAGGAATTACACTTCTTTATTAGATAGAGCTCATACCTAAAACTTGACGATTCACAGTTTTATCTCCAACGAGAGGGCTATCAAACTCTACACGTGAGAATTGCCGCATGTGTGAATGCGACAGCATGGCTTGTCGGTCAAGTTTTAGTCACAACATGGCCTCTGCAAAATTAGAACTGGTTTACTTTCACTCCGTTACGCATACATACATTTGGTAAGTCAAGCAATCAGTTTCCGTGGTGTAGCGGTTATCACATCTGCCTAACACGCAGAAGGCCCCCGGTTCGATCCCGGGCGGAAACATACTTTTGCTCTACATACATAGGTACCACGCAGTCAGTTTCCGTGGTGTAGCGGTTATCACATCTGCCTAACACGCAGAAGGCCCCCGGTTCGATCCCGGGCGGAAACATACTTTTGCTCTACATACCTAGGTAACACGCAGTCAGTTTCCGTGGTGTAGCGGTTATCACATCTGCCTAACACGCAGAAGGCCCCCGGTTCGATCCCGGGCGGAAACATACTTTTGCTCTACATACCTACTATCAATCAATCAAAATTCATCATCATCCCTGTCACTGTAATTGGGGTACTGAGGTGCATGATAAGTCGGCTACGCTATCCGTACTCCGTAGCGTGTTGGCATACTTTACGCAAAATAAATAAAAAAATTAAATAAAAAGAAAAGTACCTAGTCTTCTAACACACGCAGGTTTCCTCATCGTTAGTAATATATCTAAAATAATTAATGAGCATATACTCGTAGTTTCAGTAATTAAAATGATGTTAACCCGTTCGCCACATCAAAGCCATGTAATTTAATATTCAGGCATCGAACGTTGCTTAGCAATTCCTCACATGTTATTATAACTAAATGAGACAATAACATTAACTTATACTTATACCTATATTGTACTCGGGACAAAGGAATCATTAACGCTCCATACAAGTTTGGGCCCGGATGTCACAGCACAGATCAAAGAAGGAGGAACAGATAAACAGCTACATAGTCAGCTTTCGATTTGATTGCACTACTACAGGTATACGGTGTATCCAGGATTGTTTGGAAAAATGTGGGCCGTTGAAGGGGACGTCAAAATTTTAAAATTTGTATCGATTCGAATTGTTCAATGAAAGCTGTTTCTCTGTTCAATTGCCTTCTTCGATTTTAGGCTGGTTTTAGTCTCGCGTTGAGCGCTTGCTAACTGACACCAAAATATATGAAATGTCCTTGCTGATCACTACGCGCTATTCAAAAACGCAAAAATATTTTTCGATCTGTCAGCGCTGACGTCAGCGAGCGGTCATCGCGACTTGGACCCCACCTTAGAAATTTGTTGCTAAATTCTTGGATAACAAAAACTATAACATTTACTTTAAAATTATACCTACGGACCCATGTCAAAGAATATAATATATTACTATCCGTGTCCAATTTAACAACGCGTTCAGGGTGCTGCTGGGGCTGCTTCGACGTTGCAGTGCGTCAGGGATGTTTGCTGAGGCGCGCGTGGACTGCTTTTACGCGACAATGCGAAAAAGGTGCGCGTCTCTGGTGCGTAGGGTGAGAGGCTGAATATACTGAACATGTTTGCTGGAAGACTTGACTGCCTGTATGTGAATCGCTGTGACGCTGTGTCACATGGAATGATATAATGGTGAAATATGTCTCACTGTTAAATAATTATTATTTGCTTGACAAATTTCAATAATTTGTCAAGCAAATAAAAATGTAATAAAATGTATACTAACACTAGTTTTTAAGTTTTCAAGATTACTGTAACTAACATGTGGACCGTAGCACAGTGTGTAATATTGCCTTAGATGCGGCCATCCATGTTTTATGAGCTCATTGGATAGCTCTAATTGAGAAATACAACAATGTAGAAGTAACCATAGGTTTCTGTTGCTTGGTTTTTGAGATATTAAAAAACTCGAGAAAATTCCATAGTTACCATAGAAACACAAAATTATACCTAAAAACCTTTTTTTAGATACTATTGTAGACATCAACTTGTAATAGTCAGTTTCCTGGTGGTTAAAAGTGTCCATGAGATTAGAAAAATATAATTAAAAACCAGTAATTGCCTTTTATACCTTATTATGAAAATATTTTTTTTCTTAAAAAGAGTAGATTATTGGCAATCATTTTAAAGTCCAAAAATCTTGTTTATATATTACTTATTCGTTTTAAAAATTTCATGCAAAAACAATGTAGGACTTCGGAGATATTGAAATAAAAATTTTCAGGCTAGGGTTGTCACTTGAGAATTTTTGTACTTTCTATAACGTTGTCGAAAAAATAAAATCGTACAAGATAATGATAGACAATAATATAAATAGTAATTACAGCAAATGAAAATTAGTTTTCGTGTAAGTTTTAACACAAGATTTTTTTTATCATTTGTGGCGCTTTGTGCGGGTTCAGTCTGGATGATTACATTATGTATAGAAATTTTCAAAAGGCTAAGAACTATCTTGGGAAGAACCTTTCGCTTGTTTATTTTTTTGCAACTATTTAGAGTAATGTATAGATCAGAGGACTCTAAAGCGCGGTGAAACAGGTCTAACACTGTAGTTTTTCTATTAAATTTTCGTGTGTGGTGTTCTCTGTCGTATCGTCAATATTTGTTCCGGCGGGCTTATTACGTATCTTGCAAAAGCCAAGCAATAGCAAAAATTGCGCAATTTTTGCGCAAAAATCGCAAATTCATATTACGCATCTGCAAAAACCTAGCAGAAGCAACCTAGCGACAGTACTACCTCTACCGAACAATCGAGGAACTATAAATTGCAATCAATCGTTCGATCTAATTTTTCGTATTAACTAAGACTTTTACAGCAAAGAGAAAGCAATCAGCGAGCTATTTAAACTGTCAGTTAGAAATAATAAGCGAAAATGAAGCAAAGTGCATTCAAACACAACAGTGAGCGATTAGCAATCGATCGCATATGTAATACGATTTTATTTGACGTTCAGCAATCGACTGCGCGTCTATCGCGCGATGACTGCAAGATTTTTGCTAATCGCTATTTTTACGTAATACGGCGGCGGGACTCACTGGCTTGTTCTGATAGCATACCAACTGGCAAAGGACTAGCTTTGATAATTTGACTCCCATGCATTAATATTTTGTGCAAAGTGACGGACATGTAGCACCACCTGCACTTATCTACATATTTTGTGGCAACATTTATGCAAAAAGTATGAAACTTTTCTACATCGATTTCTAGAGAACTTGAGAGCACCACCAATAAAGTGTGTAGATCGTCAACAAACCATCTTTCTATGCCTAAAATATCTGCAAAAGTTTCTCGGTGCAAATCTGATAGTGCAGTGCGTACCGTGTTGCCGTCATTTGTAGTTCCTGCGTTCGGACGAACAACTTAACATTTCCTCTCTCGTTAAATGGCGTCGCTGCATTATGCACACAATTCGATTATAAGTAAAAATATATTTTTTCATTTTTGAAGTAAAACTTCCTTAGGCACGACTAGGAAGTAACTCAGATTTTTTTCCGACTTAAGCAACGCTATTCTTTAGTCTATAGTCTGATGACAAATGTCACCAGTTGTCATTTGCATTATTTGTTAATTATGATGTATATTGAGATGACAACCCTATTTTCATAGAAATTTTCAAAACTCATAGAAATGAAATATCTCCGAAGTCCCATGAGATAGGCAAGTAATATTATAAGATATTGAAGATAATTATATAATGCATCAATGTAAAGTAAGAAATACTGCCAAAACGCTAGGACAATGGAGAAAACG
The DNA here is from genome assembly GCA_905404095.1 of Glaucopsyche alexis. NCBI lineage: Eukaryota > Metazoa > Arthropoda > Insecta > Lepidoptera > Lycaenidae > Glaucopsyche > Glaucopsyche alexis. The sequence goes on along the minus strand of FR990051.1, from coordinate 5,224,949 downwards.
AATTATTTCTGAAAATCATAAATTAATCAATAATTCTTAAATTACTGCAGCAATAACCATTTATTTTTGCATAAAGGTAGACGTTATTGTGTTCGGTTGACTTATTTACAAAAAATTTACTTTATGTTATAATTTTAGAAAATATGCTTCAAAGACTGATTTTTTATAAAATCATAAAATCCAATTTTTTTTCAAAACTAAGCAAAAACAACTACTAGTTACTTCCCCAATGTTTTACATCATAGTAATATCTAACGATTGAAATCATAAAACATGGATGGCCGCATCTTCGGCAATATTACACACTGTGCGTAGATGTCCGAAATAAAGATTATTATTATTATTATTATTATTATTACTATGGTATTCCATATTATGTCAGACGCTAAATTGTAATTGAACCAAGTGAAATTGCTTATTACTTCCCAATACTTGGATTTAATTTCGAACGAAACTTTATGCAACTTTGAGTAATAGAATTAAGGTCGATTTTTGCGCTAAACATTATGACATAATACCTACCTTGTTAAGAAATTTTATTTCGTTTCGTAGTAGCTTTATAACCAAAATACATGTCATAATTGGTTCTATTCCGGAGCTGGGCTAGACGAGGTAAACACGCAATTTGCACGCACTAACGAAGGCATCGTGTCAACGGCGAACAAACAGCCCTGCAGGTCCTTACACTGTTGGTATAAGGGGGCTTGTACACTTGTAAACTTGTGACTTTTTATGTGTTACACCTTTCACCTTACTTTTTGTCATCTGTAAGTGTTTTGTCAATTGAGAGGAAAATAATATACACAAGTGTGGATTAATTTTAATGATTTTATGATCAACGTGAGATATTGGATTTACACATACCAAATGATGATGATGATGAATACTGTAAGTTACGAAGTGGCAAATGTTTGCAGTTCTTTAAACAATGCCGAAATTTCTATCATCAGAAAAGTCAAAATCACTAAATTTAAATTTCGAGGAGTAGAGAACAGCTAGACCGATATTTCTCATTTTTTGTCTTGAAATAATTTTAGAAGTTCAGGGAAGGTTTAAATGGTGAGAAATATTGGAAAAGGTGTAGTTTGTAGGAGCCTACTCCTACACCTAGTAGGTGTAGGACTAGGACGTAGGTTGCATTGTAGGTGTAGTTATTTATTCATTCCAGTTTATATTTAAGACCAGAACGTGTGTCATGACAGCCAGTAGAATATAAATTATTTATGAAATTGTTTTTTATAATATTGTTGGCTTCTACATTATAAAACTTGTTCACAGCTTTAACTGATTATATTATTGATATAGTAAGCGAAAACTTAACCAGTTTTAATCGAAACAAAATTATTATCATTTTATTTTGATATCATAGTATGTATTTATTTGCTTCAACATGCGAAAGCTAAAATTTCGATATTATATTTGTCACCAATCGTAACAAGTTTCCGTGGTGTAGCGGTTATCACATCTGCCTAACACGCAGAAGGCCCCCGGTTCGATCCCGGGCGGAAACATACTTTTGTTTTACATACATAGGTAACACGCAGTCAGTTTCCGTGGTGTAGCGGTTATCACATCTGCCTAACACGCAGAAGGCCCCCGGTTCGATCCCGGGCGGAAACATACTTTTGCTCTACATACATAGGTACCACGCAGTCAGTTTCCGTGGTGTAGCGGTTATCACATCTGCCTAACACGCAGAAGGCCCCCGGTTCGATCCCGGGCGGAAACATACTTTTGCTCTACATACATAGGTAACACGCAGTCAGTTTCCGTGGTGTAGCGGTTATCACATCTGCCTAACACGCGGAAGGCCCCCGGTTCGATCCCGGGCAGAAACATACTTTTGCTCTACATACATAGGTAACACGCAGTCAGTTTCCGTGGTGTAGCGGTTATCACATCTGCCTAACACGCAGAAGGCCCCCGGTTCGATCCCGGGCGGAAACATACTTTTGCTCTACATACCTAGGTAACACGCAGTCAGTTTCCGTGGTGTAGCGGTTATCACATCTGCCTAACACGCAGAAGGCCCCCGGTTCGATCCCGGGCAGAAACATACTTTTGCTCTACATACATAGGTAACACGCAGTCAGTTTCCGTGGTGTAGCGGTTATCACATCTGCCTAACACGCAGAAGGCCCCCGGTTCGATCCCGGGCGGAAACATACTTTTGCTCTACATAAATAGGTAACACGCAGTCAGTTTCCGTGGTGTAGCAGTTATCACATCTGCCTATCACGCAGAAGGCCCCCGGTTCGATCCCGGGCGGAAACATACTTTTGCTCTACATACATAGGTAACACGCAGTCAGTTTCCGTGGTGTAGCGGTTATCACATCTGCCTAACACGCAGAAGGCCCCCGGTTCGATCCTGGGCGGAAACATATTTTTAATGTGCATGCAATCAATTCATCATCATCTTTATATACATTACGTAACTTTATTTTTAGAATGAATTCGACAACTTCTCCATCGATTTCATGTTCATGAAAAAGAATTTACCTACCCAGTACCCTTCTAAAATAATTACCACTCTCCCACGGTATTGTATGATATTGTTTACCATTCTGTAATATATCTTTCATTTTATATTGTGTAAACTATGATAGTGTAAAATCTCCTTTAATGACGATTATTCCGTGTCACTTAAAAATATTGCGCGACCACGGCCACGTAATGAAGCGGAAATGTTTTTCATTCGCATTCGTTACTTAAAATACATTAAATACACAAACTTTTCATAATAATCTTTATTTCATTACATGCATTCATACAAGATTCATACATAATTATACGGATATGGAGCTCTACGAATTTTGTAGAAAAGACAATATACAAAAGAAGGTAAGGAAAGGAGGCTACTAGGAAGGCCTTATTTATTCTACGCCAATATTGTAAAGAAAAGTGATTTGTTTGTTTGTTTGTTTGCATTGAATATGCTCAGAAACTACAAACAATAGTTTCTAATATTATAGTAGACCACGGGACATAGGCTATTTTTTGCACGCACAAAGTCGCGGGCAACGTCTAGTGTTTAAATTTAATGTAAGAGAACGTGTATTCTATTTTAAAAAGTTGTCAACTTTTTACTCCTCTCGTATCTAGGAAGTCAATTACAATCATATGATCCGTTTGCTTGTTTGCTCTATTCCATATAAGTTAAGAATAAGGGTCGATCCACACATAGCTTTTTAAAATTGAAAAGCTTGCAGCCGTTTTTGAGAAACCGATTATATGTATACAAGATTGTCTCGTTAAAAAGTATGAGATAATTATGATACATGCACAGTCAGTGCAGCAACAAACATAGTAGCGAATTGATATTACAAGCAATAGCTGAAAGGAAATCGCACAACTTCATAAGCATGTAGAGTTCGATAATCGGTAGATATGGAATTAAAATAAACGGACATAGATTTATTTGGAATCTTTTAAATTGTGTGATGTATTTGTTGACACAATATTAAATTTGATATATACAAGTTTTGTTGTAAAGAGAGTTAATGTATTTGTAAATGAATATATTTATAAGTTAATCTTCATACTGGAACCTGCTAGTATATGTTTATTACCCTTGAAGTCCTTTACAAATTTAAAAAATACACAGTAAAATTATACAGATAGTTATAACTAATTTATTGCATAACACTAAAGAATCTCTTGTGCTGTAGGGGTTGCCTGCACTTCAAATGTGCATTTACTAGCCTAGAAACCTGTTTGTTAACAATAATAAAAAAACATTGATAACAATAATTCAACTAGTGTTTCTAGAAGTTGTAGAAGGCTTCAAAATAAAAATGGAATGTATACAATGCCATATCTGCCTGTTATAAATCTGTGGCACCAAGTTTTGCAGTCATATTGGACGTTAGTGTACTGTTATAGAATTTTATTGAAGTTTACTAAACTGGATTGTTTGTATACTATAGTCTGTATTAGGATACAGACTAGGTATAAATATAAAGGTATAAATCTATTTATTATGTACTAGATGCTATATATATTATCTGCCTTTCATCAAAATTGGTCCAGTAGTTTCGAAGCCAATTCGGAAACAAACAAACATTTCCTCTTTATAATTAGTATAGCAGAACATCGGGGTTGATTATAGATATAGTACAATGCAGTAGAATGTTCTAGCATTCTCATAATTTATTTGTAGTTGTTATAATGACGTCACCCGCGTCTATAATTTGCAACCGACTTACTTAGATAAAATGAAAACAATTTTAGCTCTCAAATTACTTTCATTGTATCCCTTTCTATTACAAAACGAAGTGAACTGGAAAATCAAAACTCAAAGGCTTATTTCCATTTTCTATCACTTCATTATTGATACAGTAAGGACCAATCAATCGAGGCATCGGACCAGGCTTGGTACACAGAAGGACCAGTGTACCGAGACCTCTACTCCTCATACTGGTACGTCTAATACGGTACAAACTCGGGGTGAGGAGGGTCAGCGTAGAATGGTGGTCAGTGAGTCTGTAATTGGCTGAACCGACAAGATATCCGGAAAACGAGTGAAGCCTGACAAGGGTCTCCGCTCTGGGCGTTCAGTTTAGCGGTCTTATTACACTCATCATCATCATTATCATCATCCACTTATGAAGCGAATTCTTTTAGTATATACTCGTAATTCGTATACGAGTATAACTTTAAAGTTAAGTTCACGTCGGTAATCTTATGCTTTAAACGAGACAATCCTGCATAATATATATAATCGGTTTCTCGAAAACGGCTGCAAGTATTACCATGTTTAAAACGTAGGGAGTTTTTGGCAGAAAAACTTCGCATTTTTATGTTTTTTATTTCGTCTTGCAACAATTTAACAAGAATTTCGGCTCTATTATAATCACTCCGATTGGCAATTTGGTATGCGTGTGTAATTTTTTGCTTTATTCGAAAATTCGGAATGCGGCGGGTTCGAGTCCCAGTCAGATAAATATTATTGTATTTTTTTTTTATCAGAACTCTGAACAAAGCTCGGTTACTCAGGTGACTTACTTTTAAACGCTACCATGCTCACAGATATTCATTCACTTTCAGTAGAACGTCGATTATCCGAACTAATTGAGGGACATAGGTAGGTGTTCGGACAACGGATTTGTTTGGATAATCAAACTATATGAAACTAGCTGTTGCCCGCGGCTTCACCCACGCAATTATAGTATCCCTCGGGAACACTGTACTTTTCGGGATAAAAACTAGCCTATGTTTTAATCCAGAGCCTAAACTACAACCATACCAAACTTTAATCGAAATCCGTTCTGTCGTTTTTGCGTGAAAGAGTAACAAACATCCATCCATCCTTACAAAGTTTCACATTTATAATATTAGTAGGATGTAAAAGCGTAGACTCTCTTGAAATAAATTTAATTAAAAAGTTACTATTAACTCAATTAATTAAAAGTTAAAAACTTTAACCCGACTACGCAAATTATAAAGCCTATGTTACCCAATCCATTATTACGAATATTTTGACACCTCATTCATTAAAATCGGACTAGTGATTTAGGCGCTATGGTAGAACAGACATATATAGTGTATACATGTTGCAGGCAAAACTCTTAACCAGTCAAAAGTACTAATGACTAGCAAAATCAGTCAAAAGTACTTTTGACTGAACAGGTTGGTCAAAAGTGGTTTTGACTGGAAATTATTGGTTATTAGTACTTTTGACTGCAAATTTGCGGTTAAAAGTTACTTTTGACTAACGCTCTTAGTCAAAAGTAGTTTTAACTATAATAAAGCATCAGTCAAAAGCACTATTAACTTGTTAGATGTGAATAAAAAAATATTGATTAAATGTGAAATCGTTTATTACGAAAAAATTGGCATTACAATTAAAACAAAGGAGACATACACTTAAAAATTTACATTAAAATAGGTAATCAAAAAATTCACAGCTTGTAAGAACACAGTACCTATATTACGTTAATCGCTTTTCTTAAATAATTTTTAACTTTAATTGAAATTTTAAAAAATCAAAACATAATTCGTGATTGTATAATGAGAACCTTGTAAATTATATAATATTATGTTTTACTTATTACACATCATTCAAGCATCGTGAGCAACATATGACGTGTTTTTAATATAAAAGTTTATTTTGTCGTTATTATTATCGACCACCTTAACTTTTTAAGAGTATTGACTGATACAACCACTCAAAATAACTTTTTACGGAATCATTTAGTCAAAAGTACTTTTAACCAGCTCCATTGGGCAAAAGTACTTTTAACTTTCGACGACCTCTGTGGCTCAGTTGGTTGAGCGTGTTGGTGCTCATGCCGGGGGTCGTGGGTTCGAATCCCGCCGAAGGAACGTAACGTTTTTCTGTGTTCCTGGGTCATGGATGTGTATTAAATATGTGTATAATATAATAAAAATCCTAAATATGTGTATAGTATAAAAATATTAAATATATTTCCGTTGTCTGGTACCTGTAACACAAGTTCTTCGGATACTTAGCACGGGGCCAGATTGACGTGGTGTGAAGCGTCCATAGATATTATATTATTATTATTATTATTATTATTATTATTATTATTATTATGGTTGTGCAATGCTTTCCTTGCTCACGGGCAATTAAATCCCGGACCTTTGGAAGGCATGCGTGGGGCCGAAGCCAACACGCAGAGGCCCTATTACACAATTTTAATCTAAATGTAATAGTGCGTACAGGGAGAGTCACACTAGCCGGTGACTCTCCCTGTACGCACTATGAGAGTGCGCCTAAGGAGAGCCACCGGATAGTGTAAAACTGCAATAGTCCTGAAATAGTCCTACGACTATTGCAGGAAATGGATAATAGAAATGATACTGGGCTATGTTGGTGAGATGCTAGTGGACTGGTTACCGGGAACTATGGGAGGACTATGGCGTCTGCCGATACGATGTGGTAACATGTATCATAAAGTTGGCAGACGGTGACTCGCCAACTCATTGAAATGGGCCCCTTAAAATGGTCGCACGCACGGTGCACCAAGGCGGCAACATTTACAGAGCGGCTTGAGGCAGGAGAGGTGTCGCTGGACTTTAAACGACGATCATTTGCACCCTCAGAGGGTCCCATCACGTCGCCCACTCGCCACTTACGCTTCACATCCTCCCTCCGAGCCGAAGCTCTCGCGACTCCACTCTGACCGGCCGGTTAAGGCAAGTCAGAGGTAGGGGCTGTTCATCGTCAGTGTTCACTCCGGCCGGCCGGTGAAGGCAAGCCGGAGATGGAGAACAGGGGCTTCCCCTTGGAGCACTCGGGTGCGTGGGGTCGCTACTCCCCAACAGCTCGCCACAAGCTGCCCTGCGGGCTTATTATTATTATTATTATTATTATTAACTGTTATTTTAGTCAAAAGTATAATTGACTAAAGCATACAGTCAAAAGTACTTTTGACTGATTTTGCTAGTCAATAGTACTTTTGACTGGTTAAGAGTTTTGACTGCAACATACACACTACCAAAATCCCTTCCCTTTGGATTCACCGTAGTCGGGTAAAAAAACCCACAAGAGAAGGTAAGCACGTCCTAGTGATGCAAACATGAGTTTCGGATTATTAGTCTTTCGGATAATCGACGTTCTATTCAAAGTCACAGAAGTGAGCGAATCTTAGTAATAAGGTCCCATTGTAATCATCTTCTCTTCTTTTAAATATATAAAAGGCAAACCTGACTCATCTATCAACGCACAGCCGAAACTACGGAATGGATTTTGCTTAAATCTGGCATACAGATAGTTGTAATGACGTACGCATCCACTAGGAAAGGATTTTTGAAAATTCGCCCCCTAAGGGGGTGAAAAATGGTTTAAAATGTTGTATGAAAACCGAACTAAATGCGGACGAAAAGCTAGTTCTGTGAAAGCTCCATCTAAAATTCAGCATCAAAGACAGCAAAAATAAAATGTTTACCACCGGAATTTCATTTGCCAGTGCAAAATCCTTAAAATTATAATATTTAAGTTGAAATAAGCACCGAACTAAATATAACCCTTAACCACGATTAGCCTCTAATTAGAGAGAGCACAAATTAAAACATTTATACACTTATTTCTCTTCCTGAAAATCAAAAAGTTTCAACTCAAATATGAAATTCGCTCTACACCGTGTAGAGGTGTCATATATAAAGGCTATATACATGTATACAGCATAATACCATCAACGGCCTGTAAACACGTACGCTGCAACGCTTCGCTCCCTCACTATAATATTCTCATTGAAGAAACCACCCTAACACCTCCACTTAAAGTGGAAATTGCACCACTAAAACGCTCGGTAAAATTATTTTGCAAGAGTATTATTCAGAGATATAAGTAGATGGTCCTGTTAGACTCGTCATATTTTATTTTGTGTGTGAATTGCAATTTAATATTAGGTTTTTAAATTTAAAACATAATATTTTAATGTTGAAATAGAAAATGTATTTTATGTGATATCTATAATTCCTTACTTATCCCATTACTATCCTATTACTTATATGTGAAAGTTTGTCAGGATAGATTGATGGATATTGTTCCTCTTTCACGCAAAAACTTCTAAACGGAGTTCGATAAAATTTGGTATAGCAGTAGTTTAGGCTCTGGATTAAAACACAGGTACCTTTTTATCCCGAAAAGTACAGCAACAGTATTCCCGTAGAATACTGTATTTACGCGGCCGGTGACGCGGACAAAAGCTTGTTAATATTATAAATGAGAATGTGCGTTTGTTTACTACATACTGTAAAAGCTACATAACCGATTATCATGAAATTTGACACAGATATATAGTACACCACGGGGACATAGGCTACTTTTATCGCGAGAAAATATGTAGTACGAGCCGCGGGCAAATTTGGTATGTTTAACAAGACAATCTGTACTAATCTATACTTCTATACTAATATTATAAATGCGAAAGTGTGTGTGTGTCTGTCTGTCTGTCTGTCTGTTACCTCTTCACGCTTTAACCGCTGAATCGATTTTTATGAAATTGGTATGGACATACTTTGGGTCCCGGGAAAGGACATAGTATATTTTTTGTCCCGAAAAAGTATTGTTCCTGCGGGATAATTTATTTACGCGGGTGGAGCTGCGGGCGAAAGCTAGTCTTGTATATAATATTGTTGCACGATGAAAGAAATAAGTAAAAACATATTATATAACTTAAAATGTGCAGTTTTCTAGTTTCCTAGCTAGATCGATTTTTCTCCCTAAAAACTCCCTGCGTACTAAATTTCATGTATATACTTGCAACCGTTGCCGAAATTATGACTATAATACCCTATAATATTATATCAATAACTAGCTGTTGCCCGCAACTTCGTTTGCGCAGAACTGACGGAAGCGGAACCCTATTTTTATAAACGGAACCCTTGAGCAAAAGTAGCCTATGTTAGAACTTATAACATCAGCTATTTGCTAGTGAAAGTCCCGTGAAAATCGGTCCAGCCGTTTCAGAGATTAGCCGGTACAAACAGACAGACAGACCGACAGACAGACAAAAATTTTAAAAATTGGTATTTTATTGTAAGTACCGAATATACTTTCAGATGCACTATGTAAAAAGCTGTTATTTTTATATATCTGTATAGATGTTAGTCCGATCGGCAGTTTGGATTTTTGCGTTGTTCGGAAATTCGGAATGTGGTGAGTTTAATCCTCGGTAAAATTATTTGTGACAGTTTTTTTTATCTACTAGATCTCCAAGTAAAGTTCGGTTATCCAAAGGTCACACAGGTACTATGATTATAAAGAAGAAATATTTGTTTGTTTGTTTTTTTTTTTTTTTTTTTTTTTATAAGATAAGGGGGCAAACGAGCAAACGGGTCACCTGATGGAAAGCAACTACCGTCGCCCATGGACACTCGCAACATCAGAAGAGCTGCAGGTGCGTTGCCGGCCTTTTAAGAGGGAATACGCTCTCTTCTTGAAGGTTTGTAGGTCGTATAGGTCCGGAAATACTGCCGGTGACAGTTCGTTCCAGAGTTTTACAGTGCGCGGCAGAAAGTTACGCGAGAAACGCACGGTGGAAGACTGCCACTCATCAAGGTGATGAGGATGGAATATTTTTCGCGTGGGACGATGGCGAAAAGTTGCAGGTGGTATGATTCCGAACAATTCCTCAGAGCACTCCCCGTGATACAACCGATAGAGGATGCAGAGTGAAGCTACATCTCGGCGTAATTCCAAGGGGTCCAAGCTGTTTGAAACACAATGACAGTCAACAATTCGAGCGGCCCTTCGTTGGATACGATCCAGAGGGAGCAGTTGGTATTTTGGTGCTCCTGCCCAGAGATGAGAACAATATTCCATATGAGGCCGAACCTGCGCCTTGTAGAGTTGTAGGCGTTGGTCCGGACTGAAGTACTGTCTCGCTCTGTTGAGAACACCAAGCTTCTTCGAGGCTAACTTGGCCTTACCCTCTAGATGATATCGGAATTGGACTTCGCTCGATATGCTAACGCCAAGTATTTCAATGCTAGGGGAGATGGTTAAAGATGTGCCCTCAAAACGAGGATGTACGACCATAGGTGACTTTTTAGCGGTGAACGCGCAGACTTGTGTCTTGGCGGGGTTAAATTGGACTAAGTTACGTCTACCCCATTCAGAGACTTTCTCCAATGAATTCTCTATTTTAAACACAAGTTCGTTTCGACTCTCGATGACATTTAGGCGAGAAATATTAGGGGAGCCGGTATATACAGCATCACCTGTACTATCATCCGCATAGCAATGAATGCCGTTGGTCTGTAACATGTCATTGATATGCAGTATGAATAGGGTAGGCGATAGCACACAGCCCTGAGGGACACCAGCATCAACTGACTGAGTTTCTGAGCATTCGCCGTCAACTACGACCTTTATGCTTCTGTCTGCTAAGAAACTTGTGACCCACTTGCATAATTTCTCGGGCAGCCCATATGATGGAAGCTTTGAAAGCAGCGCTTTATGCCAAACCCGATCAAAGGCCTTCGCAATGTCCAAACTAACAGCCAATGCTTCTCCCTTCGACTCAATTGCCTGAGCCCAACGATGAGTTAGGTACGCCAAGAGATCACCAGCCGAGCGACCCTTACGGAACCCGTATTGTTTGTCGCTTAGTAATCCCTGGCCGTCCAAGTATCGAAGAAGCTGGCCATTGATAATGGATTCCATTATCTTTGAGAAGAGAGAGGTTATGGCGATTGGTCTGTAGTTGGAAGGATTTGAGCGATCACCTTTTTTGGGGATCGGGTGCACCAAGGCTGTCTTCCAAGAAGCCGGGACGATGCCAGAGGAATAGGAGAGCCGAAAAAGGCGCGTCAAGACCGGAGCCAACTCTGGAGCACACTTTCTCAACACAATAGGAGGGATTCCGTCAGGCCCACTCGACTTTTGGATATCAAGGGAACGGAGGGCTTTTCGCACTGAGCGCTGATGAAACCGAATATCCGACATGAAGCTCGTGCATCGCGGTATGGTCGGCGGTTTCTGCCCCCCGTCATCTAGGGTCGAGTTAGACGCAAAGAGCTTGCCCAGAAGATCGGCTTTGTCTTTTGCGTCCTGGGCTAACGATCCATTTCCAACGTGTAGGGATGGTAGGGTTGGCTTGCAGAAATTTCCCTCAATAGCTTTGGCCAGAGACCAGAATGCACGGGTTCCCGAGGGGAGGCGCTCGAGTCTCTTGCCAATCCTATTGACGTGCTGTTTCTTTGCCCAAATGATCTCTTTCTTGAGGGACCTAGAGGCATGGTTGTACTCCATTTTATATGTGCTGGTATTTAAATCCCGAGTAGACACTGCATTGGCCCAGGATTGGTAAGCCTCCTGCTTCCGGCGAGAAGCTTTTTTGGAGGATGAACCAAACCAGGGACGAAATCTGCCGCCAGTTGGCACTACAGAGGACGGAATGAAAAGTTCCATCCCCTGCACTACCACATCGGCAACAGAGTTGGCAGTGTTGTCGGGATCATCCGGCGAGAAGCACACGTGCCCCCAAGGATAGGATGCAAAAAATGACCGCATCCCATCCCAGTCTGCTAACTTGTAGTGCCACACACGATGGTATTTAAGAGCACGCTGTCGTAACACCGTTGTGAGTGGCACAGAACTCCTGACAAGGCAATGATCCGATGAACCAAGTGGAGCGGTTACGGATATTTGGTAGCCATCAGGATTTGAAGTCAGCAGAAGGTCCAACTGTTGCATAATGATGTAACATTGTTAAAAAGATAATCTGTCATTCACAGGTGTCACTTTGATGCCTATGATAGAATATTTAGTTAGCCATAAGGCTATGTATAGCTTAGACGTGTGTATGTCTATTTGGCCTCCTTAACATATTATATGTATGATAAGATATACTGTATGGATGTTATATGTAGAACATATGTAATAAAGAAGAATATACAATCATTGTATCATTGAATATCTCCACCGTGAGTTTATGATAAATGCTGCTGGGTCAACAGATCCAACATACAACATGGTGTTAGAAGTGTGAGGTAAATACAAAAATATATGAACGAAAAAGAGGGTACATCAAAAACTCAAGAATAACCACAAAAAGCTTGAAGGCAGTCGGAACTTAGGAACGATCGGTGAAAAAAGTGTGTGAAGACTGAAGACCTAACAATGGCTGGAAACGGAGTACAGAAACTTGAAATTTCTACCGAAGTTATCAACAATAATGCTGAGAATTTCAAGAAATGGACGCAATCATTCGAGATATACCTGCTGGCATCAGGAATGGAGAAGACAGAAGACAAAAGAAAAATTGCAATCATGCTGCATTCCATGGGAGAGAAAGGTCTAAATATATATAATTCCTTCAATTTGGACCTGGAGGAAGCCACATATAAAGATGTCAAGGCAAAATTCGTCGAGTATTTTGAACCCAAGAAGAATTTGACGGTAGCAAGACACAAATTTTTCACGCTGAAGCAACGTGTGAACGAATCCTTGGAGAACTTTCTTATGGAATTAGAGAATGCAAGTCATGCCTGTGAGTTTGGTACGCTCCGCGACTCGCTGGTAAGGGACATCCTTATTGCGAATATGGCTACAAATTTCTCGCAATTTCGTCAAAAACTCTTACTCGAGCAAGATCTGTCCCTGGAAAGAGCCAAACTTCTATGTAGAACACTCACAATGGCACAAAAAAGTGAAGAATCAATGAATGCAGCAGATGGAAGAGAAGAAGCCACAGTATACAAGCTACACAGAAGTCGTCAGAACAGTCCTTATACACACCAGAAGAGAAGAAAATCTAAATCTCCGTCGCGCCAAGGTCAACCAAGGTCAGCTACGCCTGGATCCAGAACAAAGTGTGTGAAGTGCAACACAGTCCATGGTCACCGCAACTGCCCAGCGTGGAAGCACAAATGCAGGTCATGTTTTAAATATGGACATTTTACTCATTTATGCTTTAAGAAAAATAGTGTCAGGAGTTTAGTCTCTGGGGTAGGCAATATGCATCTCGATGATGAACCGAGTGCTGCTTGCTTAGTAAGCAATGCTCCTACTGAGAGATTCACTATTGGGGCGTTGTTCAATATTAAAAATATAAAGTCACAAAGTACCAGTTCAAATTTGAGTAAAAATGACATTAATTCCTGGCATTATTATTTAAAAATAAATAACAAATGTGTTGACTGCATAATTGATACTGGGGCAGATATAAATATGATGTCTTACAAAGTGTTTAAAGAATTAAATCTTAAGTTTGACAAACAGAGTAAAAAAATGTGTAAAAAATATAATATCTATGCTTATGGGGGAAAGCAACCAATTCCCATTATGTCAGTGTCAAACATATGGTGTATATTTGAAAACAAAAAAGAACCTGAAAGTGTTACTTTTGTTATAACAAATTTAAACTGTCCTACTGTAATTGGTTTGCCCACTTGTATAAAGCTAAATTTAGTTATAAAAAACTTTAATTTAAGTAATATGTGTAAAGAACCCTGTGACAAAATTGTGACCAAATATAATGATGTGTTTCAGGGTCTAGGCTGTTTACCATATGAACACAGTATTGTGTTAAGAAAAGATGCTGTGCCGTGCATAGATCCACCCAGGAAGGTGCCATTTGCTCTGGTGGAGCCGTTGCGGAAGGAGCTCGAACTCATGGAGGAATTGGGGATCATCCAGAAAGTCCATGAACCAACTCTCTGGGTGAGTAGCTTAGTTATTACCATGAAAAAGTATGGAGGATTAAGAGTTTGCCTAGATCCTAGAAATTTAAATAAAAACTTATTGAGATGTCATTATCCCATTAAAAATATTGATGAAGTAAGGTCTAAATTGTCCGGAGCCTCATATTTCTCACATTTAGATGCATTTTCTGGATTTTATAATATAAAATTAACTAAAGAGAGCAGTGACCTTTGTACTTTTCAATCTCCCTTTGGTAGATATAAATTTTTGAGATTACCTTTCGGAATAAGCACGGCAACAGAAATTTTCTATAAAACTATGATAGATTTATTCGGAGACATTGAGGGAATAATAATTTGGTGTGATGACATTTTAATATACGGTGAAACAATTGAAATACACAATAAAAGATTAGAATTGTTTCTGGATAGGGCTAGACAAGTCAATTTGAAATTAAATAGGGCCAAGTGCAAGTTTCTTTTAGAAGAAATCGCATATTTGGGCTATATTTTCAGTAAAGATGGTGTAAAAATTGATCCAGAGAAAATTAAGGCTATAAAAGAAATGCCAATACCAAAAAATATTAAAGACTTGCAAAGATTTTTAGGTATGATAAATTTTTTAGCACCATTCATAGAAAACTTAGCTGACAAAACTAATATTTTAAGAAATTTGTTAAAAAAGGATGTGTTATGGCTTTGGGATGAGAATTGTCAAAAATGCTTTGATTTATTAAAAGAAATTATAACTAAAGCGCCCGTGTTAGCAAATTATGATTGTAATTTACACTTGACTTTGTCGGTAGATGCCTCAAGATATGCCGTCGGTGCCGCTATATTTCAAAATAAGCGACCCGTGGCTTACAGCTCAAGAACACTGACCAGCTCACAACAAAATTATGCTCAGATTGAGAAGGAATTGTTTGCAATACAATTTGGATGTAATAAATTTCACCAATATATTTATGGCAGTAGAATAACTGTGCAAACTGATCACAAACCGTTGATTTATTTATTTAAGAAGCCCCTACATGA
This sequence comes from Glaucopsyche alexis, assembly GCA_905404095.1. Lineage (NCBI taxonomy): Eukaryota > Metazoa > Arthropoda > Insecta > Lepidoptera > Lycaenidae > Glaucopsyche > Glaucopsyche alexis. The sequence goes on along the minus strand of FR990051.1, from coordinate 5,209,797 downwards.
AGTACCTGCTAGGTTGCAGAGAATGATGCTTTCTTTGCAAGGCTATGACTTAGATGTGGTTTATGTACCTGGTAAATTTATGTATATAGCAGATACTTTGTCTAGAGCAGCACTTACTGAAAAATACATACCCCCATATGAACAGGATTTACAGTACCATGTAAATACTATATTTTCTAACCTCTCTGTAAGTAAGCCATATTTGAATTTAATATTAACAGAAAGTAATAAAGATGAATCATTAACTTTGCTTAAGTCTTATATTCAAAACGGGTGGCCTAAGAGCAAAGACAAAATAGCATCTATGGTAAAACCATATTGGAATATTCAAAATGAAATACATATAATGAATGAATTACTATTTAAAGGAAATAGGCTTATTGTTCCTAAATCTTTGCAAAAACAAATATTAGATAAAATTCACTGTGGTCACTTAGGTATAAATAAAACACTTAATATTGCTAGAGAAACAGTTTATTGGCCGAATATAAATGCTGACATTAAAAATTTAGTTGATCAATGCTTAGTATGTGCTAAGTTCAAGCCAAACACAACAAATGAGCCGTTGCAGTGCTACGAGATGTCCCATCTTCCCTGGCAACAGGTAGGTGCTGATTTACTATATTTTGATGGAGAAAATTTCCTTGTCTGCATGGATTACTATTCCAAGTACATTGAGTTAGCTTCTTTGCATAAAAATTACACTGTGGACGTTGTTGTTAAGAATCTTAAATCGTTTTTTGCTCGTCATGGAATACCGAAATCTCTTGTATCTGACAATGGTCCACCTTTTAACTCCAGTAAATTCAAGTCCTTCCTTGAGGAGTGGGACATTGAACACATAACAAGCAGCCCACACTGGCCAAAATCCAATGGTCAAGCTGAAAGCGGGGTAAAAATTATAAAAAACATTTTAAGAAAATGCAAAGAGGATGGCTCTGATATATACTTGTCATTGTTACATTATCGTAATACGGCTAAGGGAGATTTTCCCAGCCCTGCTTCATTATTGATGTCTAGAAGCTTACGAGTAAATTTACCTTACCAATACTAAATAAAAAGTTATATCCTAGAGTAGTTAAATTTTCGACATATGAGAAATGTCACAAACATAGCAGAGACAGAATGTCTTTTTATTTTGACAGGAATGTTAGGCAAAAGTCATATGTATTTCAGCCAGGAGATTATATATATTTTAAAAAAGATCCTAAATCCGTTTGGACTCCGGGAATAATTAAAGAGAAATTGACGTGTGGTAGGTCGTATTATATTGTAGATTTAAACGGTGCTGTGTATAGGAGGAATATAGGACACATTAGACCTAGAAAAAGAGATTTAAAAAACATAAATACTCCTCCTTCTTCTTCTGGTAATGGCGAAAGCAGTGGCAAAAATGACAGTATGGTTACCATACAGGACATTGCTAACCCCATGAGTTCGGTGAATTTCGGAAACGGTCTTTTTCAAAATTGTGATAATGATGAAAGCTGTGTTCCTATGGAGAGTCTAGTGAATACCGATTATGTAACCAGATCTGGTAGAAATGTAAAACGTCCTAAACTGTATATTCATGAAAAATATGATTAGTTATATAGTAGTATGTTTTTAGTTGTGTACATATTGTAGTATTAGTTGCGTTATCTTGAAAAGGGAGGTGTTGCATAATGATGTAACATTGTTAAAAAGATAATCTGTCATTCACAGGTGTCACTTTGATGCCTATGATAGAATATTTAGTTAGCCATAAGGCTATGTATAGCTTAGACGTGTGTATGTCTATTTGGCCTCCTTAACATATTATATGTATGATAAGATATACTGTATGGATGTTATATGTAGAACATATGTAATAAAGAAGAATATACAATCATTGTATCATTGAATATCTCCACCGTGAGTTTATGATAAATGCTGCTGGGTCAACAGATCCAACATACAACACCAACAAGGAAGGATTCTAACCGTCCACATCTGGGATTCGCGTAGGCGTAGTAACCAGTTGTGTTAGGTCGTTCGCAAGGGCAAAGTCGCATACAGATCTCCCCGCATGATCAGTTTTACTGGAATTGAGCCAGTCGGCGTGGTGGGCATTAAAGTCGCCAAGTATTATGATCTCTGCGGATGGGATCTGCCGCTGTACAAAATCTGAAGCAGCTTGCAGGTGTTCCAAGAGTCGGTCCGTCTCGGTGTCACCACTATGGGACCTATATAAGCACGCATAGACGCGAGGGTGGTCGTCGCAATCTATGCGGAGCCATAATGTTGACAGGTCCCTGTCCTCAAGATTGTTGAGGCGGCGAGAGCTGATATCATCTCTGATATACACACACACTCCAGCTTTGGGCAGAAAGGAGTGCTCGAGATAATACCCTGGGTGGGAAAGGTATGATGTGTCACTCGGAGATGATATCTGCGTCTCGGTTAAAAAGAGCAAAGCCGGCTTTGCCGTCTCAAGGTGGTAATGGACGGCATTAAGGTTGGAGTGTAATCCCCTGATATTACAGAAGTCCTTGCCTAATATCGAGGGGGGTGCCTTTGTGTGTTTGCTCTTGCCCCGAGCAGATTGTAGCGCAGTTTTGCCCTCCCCAGAATACGAAGGGTAGCCTGGACGTCCACGCTCAGTTCCAGGGGTCCCTGAGCATGGACGTCCAGAGAGGGATTCTCCAACCAGCAGTTGGTACCCTCCTGGGGTAACAAATTGTTTTTCAACTGCGGCATTTCTAGGGGGGTAGGGGATTGGGCCTCCGGTAAACTCACTCACTCGACGGAACTCAGCGCAAGCGCTGTGTTCCGTCGAGTGAGTATAGTAAGTTTGTATAATTATTCGGTGGTTTTGTCGCTGCTTATATTATGTTGAGCGACAGACACAAAATATCCAAATAAGCTATCTGTAAGAAGTTATTTCGATCCCCTGTAGACATTATGATTCTCCAATTCATCAACATCACATCTTCTTTATCAAAACTGTTTACATAATAGGCAAGCGGACTGATTTTTTTTATCGCATAAATAGTACTCTTAAATATGAGTAACTTCTCAGAAGAAACCGTATATCAAAAATCAATATTTTCAAAGGTACAGCGATTTGTATACAAAATTTTGCGAGTCTTTATACCAAAAAAACTGTTTCACGACATGCCTCATATTATGACCCTTTTATTAATTTTAATAATGTTGACATTTTGGTCCTCTCAAACTAAAATGATCAGAAAAAATTGCAGGACACCCTGTATATGGCCCTTAAGCCAATTTACACACCCTGTATAACTTGGCCCATCAAACAGCAGCCAGACATGCCACTAATGAAGTTATCCCCCCGCTGTCTGTTTAGGAAACAATTAGTACTATTATAGACCGGAAGGGCTCGCCCTTATGTACATTGATATCTACTCCCTAGGGTCTCTTGAGGGCTATTCGATGATTAGTCATCATCAATCCATGTGTCAAGCGGCTAAGCAGTCATTAGTAACAATCAAGACTTGCCAAAACAGCAGACGAACATACGTATGCTGTCTCTTACGAACGTAGTAAAACAAAAAGAGACAGTCGAAGCATTGTAATATTTGAGAGACTGACTTATTTTATTTTATTTCCTAGACATTAGAGTCAGCACTTACACTCACACAGCTCACGCCGAGACACGACGGGACGCGACACTGCATATTTAAGATAGCGATTCAAAATTGAACTTTATTCACTACGCAAGAAGCTACACGTTTCAATACAAGAGCAACGCCGCACGACGCAGCATGGTGTACCTCGAAATTCAAACTCTTGCAGCACTACACAAGAAAATAAAATTTTCAATCATTCTCTCAAAATTTCAGCGCCGCATTGCGTACGTTGCCTTTCGGTGTGAACTGATGCTAAAACACATAAACAACTATGTAACATATTCTATCAGTCCAAAAGCACATTACAATTACACTACGCATCATAATTTCGACGTAACATTGTAACGACGTGACTTGTCAAAACAAACACACTTCGTTACAATGTTGACGTAAATTGAGTCTGTTGACGGATCGCTCGTCAAAGAACGTAATTACAACGTTATCAACATGTTATTTATTTCTGCTGATCCTTTGAATCCGGGGTTGAATTAGTATCAGTCTGTATATTTTAGTACCTACAGGATGTTCCAAATCCTTGTTACTCTAACCTGGTGCTTCCACATACCTTGGGGGTATCTAAACGATCTAAGCGAAGCGCAAGGGCCTACCAGACCACCTTTTCTCGAAGAGTTTCGTTGATTTTTGAACTCTTATAACTTGGGTTTGGATAATACCAGATAAACGAAATTTTCCCAGTAGCAGACTTATTAAACATGAAAAGTTTTGATTGCATAGGTCTTATACTTTCGATTTTATTGATATCAAAACACCCTGATTTCGTCACTGACTCGCTGATGATCAACAAAATTATAGTGTAGCTAAGGAAGCTAAAATATGGTATGTAAGCTAGTATTAGCACAAAAACAGCATAAAAATTGGCAACTTGGAACTTTTATCCTCTAACCCCTTAAAGTAGAGGATGAAAATTTGTAAGAGACCTACAAAAATGTTTACTCTACAGGTCTGAAAATTGTTGTAGGGATCCGTTTCAGAAATAGTAACAATATATTTTATTGTTACTATTTCAGAAACGGATCCCTACAATTTTTTTTTTATTAAAAAACAATTAATATAATGAAAAAGAAATGTTGTCATAACAACTTTCAAAAGAAGTGAAATCAACTAAAAACATTTTTATATAAAGTCGATATATACGATATGATCTTGGCATCAAGATCATATCGTATGACTCGCTCTGTCAAAAAGCTAATGGCCAAGCCACATATTATTTTGACTTTTACACCTAGAGTTTGTATAGTTAGGATTGTATAGTTGAGGCATGTAGAGTTAGAAGTTTGGTAGAGTCAGAAGCTTGGTTTTACATGAGATCTGATAGCTTTTTGACAAAGCGAGTCATACGGTATCATCTTGGCATGACTTTACATGAAAATGTTTTAGGTACCTAATTTATACCTAGTTATAAATAATTGTTTAGCACGATAACATTTTATACTTGTTTGTATTTTCAGGGTGTTTCTATAGTCATCAATGTTATGTAACATTGTCAGTTCCTAAAATTAGTTAGGTATCTTAGTTTAAAATACCTACCTAGATTTTAGTGTAGGTAATACAAAAATTATGACCTAAAATTTCAAAATTACTTTAAACGAGCAAATCTTGTTTAACGTTATATTTTATAATCGGAATCTCGGAAACTGACTGCGAGTATTTCCATGAAATTTGGCATGTAGGGAATTTTCACGAAGAAAAATCGAGCTAGCTATAGTCTTATCCCTGGAGAACTGCTCATTTTTACTTTTTAAGTTCTTGACAAACTAGAGTCTCGGGTTCGAATCCGACAAATATTTTGATGCTTTTTACGTCTCTTTCTTTTATAATTTTTATTTTTGATAAATTATTTTATTGTTTTGAAATGTACTATTCTTAAAACCGATACCTAACTAATACTCAAATGAATACAAAGCACAGGAGAGTCGAAAGTATTAATACCGAAAATCCTCGTAACAGTAACAAATGTGATTTCCCACAGGACTGTACGTCTTAAGAATATCGATTTTACTTGAGATAAAAGGTTTTGCGTATTCAAAATATTACAATTATTACGTGGTACCGACTGGAGATAATACTAATCTGAAATCTGTAAAAAATCATCACGTAATGATGGGTATAGTGCGGTTCAAATGAGAATAGGATCGAGTCGGCGCCATATTGTTTCGAATTTAGACTGTTACGATAGTTAAATTTATGTTTAGATAATTGATTACTATTTAACATTCTTATTTAAATTCGATGCAAGACTATTCATATTTATATGCACATTAGTACATACATACATACATACATATAATCACGCCTTTTTCCCGTAAAGGGGTAGGCAGAGACCACTTTTTGTCACTTGCTACGATCCTTACATACTCGTTTCGCTTCGTTCACTTTCATTCTTACCATCCATTCCTCCTCTTACATTCAACGTAGCGAAGCGGCTCTCTATGGTCCGCTTTTCACCTCCGCGAGAAACGAGACGTGATGGGTGGTGAACCACATTGCCGCCTTTTGGATAATTGAATTATTTTTATGATTATCCGTTGCGTTTCCACGGATTGGTGGGGAGGGTAGGAATAGGGAAAGGGAAGGATAGGTGGTGTGGAAAGGAAGATTGGTAAGTTAGAGTGGGAAATAGGAAATGTAGGATATTACCGTCCAGGAGGGCAAGGGATAGGACAGTAATAGCTAGGGAAGCCGGGGTCGCATACCCGTATACTATACCACAACTACCGGACAGGTAAGTTGGGATAAGTATCCCTTGACATTAGTTTTTCTGAAAATCACACTTTTCAAGTGATATTTGACAGATAAAGGTCATTGACGTTCCTATTCTCATTTGAAACGCGTTATAGATGTGAAACATTGAAATTATATTTTAGTAGACGTTACCCGCGACCTACGCTCAAATGGAAATCTCGCAGGAACCGTAAAGCGCTATTAAATGTAGCCTTCCTACCCTTTCATCTACCTTTTTTCTGTACCAAATTCCATCAAAGACCGTCTGGTAGTTTTAGAGTCTATTCAATGCAAACAAACATATATTTTCTCTTATTAATATTAGTGTAGATGTAAGCCCAAGAAGGACCAGATACTCGAGTACGCATCATACCAGAGGAGTGTTATAACTCCTCAGCAGGTCTAAAATAGCCATATTACTATCATCTATCATCTATACATCTATACAGATAAATAAAATTAAAGTGTCTGTTTGTAACTTCAAATTAACAGCTTTTCACATAATGAATGTGAAAGTATATTCGGTACTTATAATAAAATACCATTTTTTTTATTTTTGTCTGTCCGTCTGTCTGTCTTTCTGTCTGTCGGTCTGTCTGTTTGTTCCGGCTAATCTCTGAAACGGCTGGACCGATTTTCACGGGACTTTCACCAGCAGATAGTTGATGTTATAAGGTCTAACATACGCTACTTTTATTTTAAGGTTCCGTTTAAAGAATAGGGTTCCGCTTCCGTTAGTTCTGCGCAAACGAAGTTGCGGGCATCAGCTAGTCAACTATATATACATACTATCATCAACTATTCAATGGTTTCAAAACGAAATTCAACGGTTGATATTTGATATTACGACTCATATCCACTGTGGGCATTTTAGACCTGCCGGTGTTGTGAAAGAGGGCAACGGTAATCGCTTACTATCAGACAATCCGTCTGCTCGATTTCAGGTTTATTTCATAGGAAAAAAGATTATCTCTGATACAGACACGACGCGTAGTCACCTGTGGGGTAGGTACAAATCGATTAACGAAGTTGTTTTAATCCCGGGATTATCGAACAACAGCCACCACGCCAAAAATATTCCAAGGAAATCGCACATTTTGCCAGAAAAAACTGTATGACGCTATGAATTGACATACATTAATCATCACAAACTTTATAATATCATGGATGTGACACGTCAAATGTGGAATAAGTGAAATATCTAATAAGGCTCTTATGAATAGGATATGCTGGCAGAAGTTGTAAGCTTAACAGTACTGCCAAGTACCGAATAAACAGAACTCGCGTTATGGAATTAGTGTTGCCCAAATCAGTCGGTCTTGGTCTTGCAGCAAGAGTCTCGCAAGTCTCGCAATTACCTATTAGCCTATTGCTATTTATTAAACGTTATTTTAGATCTCAGAACAACGTTATAGAGTAGGTATTACGTTACGTTGTTATATTAAGTTGTTCTAATATCTAAAATAACGTTTAATAAATAGCAATAGGCTAACAGGTAATTGCGAGACTTGCGAGACTCTTGCGAGACTCTTGCTGCAAGACCAAGACCAAGACTGATTTGGGCAACACTATATGGAATAATTATTCAACGCCAATGATTAGGTACTTTTAGGCTCAATTCACACTGGCGCAGAGTCAAAGCTACGCGACGCTTTATATAGCATATTCATCTCTATTTATCCATTGTTAAGGTAGAAATTTGTATTATGAAAATATGGTATAGCGCGCAACATGAGGTGCCGACGCGCGTTGGCGGGCGGATATGCTCGTCTACGTTAATTGTCTTGAGTAGTGCCGTTTATGCGTCAACGCCCGTCACAGTGACGCTTCAGAAGTTGAATACAACGCCCAACGGACCGAACGGACGAACGAACGGACGACGAACCTACGACCCGTCCATTGGGCGTTGTGTCTTTCGCGTCGTAGCGCGTCGTCGCGCGTTTTTGTTGAAAAGTATGACACGTCGCGTCGCTTCGACACTAGGCCAACATGTGTCGAGCCCTTGTATAAAATTCTTCTATTATTTGTAAGTCATATGTAGGAGAAAAATATTTTATTCAAAATATAACTTTAAAAGAAATTGTAATGAGTCATAACTCATAATTAACTAAAATTTATTACTCGTATCCGCTTTTGACAAATACATGAAACTAACATTACCACCTTATCATAAAAAAACAGTTACTTGGTTGAAATTAGAATAAAACAAGTTTTCTAGAAAATGTTACCTATTTATGTAAAAAAAAACACATAGATATACTTATAATTTTCCTATAAACTTTATCTGCCGTTGTTATATAAGAAGCGAGGCCTATTGTGTAGAATTGATCCATAAATACTTTTACGTGATTTACAGGATTTAAAGGATAATTTAAAATATTTTTCTCACTAAGCCTTTCAGTGAATGTTTGCAATATGGCGCTAACGCAACATTTTCCTTCACTCTCATTACATGGATATCAAATACAACAACAATAGCGCGATGAACCACTACCGTAACAAGTTTCCTTAGAACACCGTTCCTCCATTTCCCCACGCTCTCGCGGTAACAAAATTTTTGGAACTAATCTACTTGCGTACACTTTAGGCATTAGTCAAAACATTGCGTGAAATGTATCGAAATAAATAATATTGAGAAGCAACAAGAAAATATATATAATGCCCTTTGAAATTCGGCTTTAGACACGTATACGTATAGGCTAGCCGCACACGTGCAATATTATTGACAGAATAAATTTGTCAATACTAGTCAACACATACAAAAAAAAACGGCAATATGGCACACAAGGAATATTATTGTCAATATGAGCATTATTGTCAATAATATAGTGTGTGCACTGCTAGCCATACGACACTCGATTTCTAAGCAGATATCTAAATCATCATCATCAGCCTATCGCCATCTGATCATGCTGTTGCTGAATCATGCTGAACGTAGGCCTAAACGTAGGGCTGATTTCATCCCATAAAAGGGTTCCGAAGTTTAAATAAAATACAAAATGAGAAAGTAAAAATATCAACCACGAGAATCCGTAGTTAAAGTTTTTTTTTATTCATCTTCATGGGGTGAAAATGGGTACAAAACGTAGGTGTTCAAAATAACTTGGATATAATAATATGCTAGTTATTCATTTTTGTTAGATTGGGCCAGATCTGTCTGTGTCATATTATATGAGGAAATTAGTTAACTCAGAAAAAATTAAGTGTTGCCCAACTAACCTCAGTTCATGTGCCCCATCTGTCACCTCTCTTGTGACCTAATCTTTGGCAATTAGCGAATCGCTAATAGCAAATTGCCAAATCCGTTCGATACCAATCTCTATGATACCGACTGAATGTGCCCATATAATTGGATTTCTCACGCAGAATTTAAAAAAAACACCATGTATGACACGACAAATTTAAAATTTGAACCATATGGGTATGAATGTAAAGTTAAAAATGATTTGGCAACGTAATGGACGGTTTTAATCGAAATAGTCTTATGCATGTAATCACATCAATGTTTGAAAGAGTTGGATGGTGTTCATTTCGTTCGTTCTTTGTCTTGTTCAATTTATCGAAATCGTTCATATTTTGTTTATTCAAATTAACAGGATAGCAATTCAATCATAAATAATATTTGTAAATACAAGTTTCGTTTTGGATTAATAAAGTAAACCTTTTCAATCTGGGATTATAATATTTGTTGATTAAATAAAGGTAAAATTTTTACTTAATATAGCGCCTGCACACATTACGCAAGCAACTTGGCAAGCAGTGATCTACGCATTTGCATGCTTGCCACGCTAAGGCAAGCTTAGCATTGGTGTAGCATAATAACATTAGATCAAATCATTTATCTGAATGAATCTTGGCAGTCTAACTTTTTATTAAAATTAAATTAAATTAAATTTCATTTATTTCGGGCGGCATAGGCCCATATTATAAATACCTTACAGACTAACATACATATTATATACTTAAAAACTACACTTTGTCACGTGTTGTCGGCGACGTGATCCGCGCTTCGTTCCGGAGTCTCCCCCGGAACCTCCGGTAGACCACACCCGTCGGCCAGAACTCCTCCACCTCGAAGGTCGACAAAAGATGCGTCGGCACTCTCACCACAAAGGAACTGAAATTGACCTTGTGGCGAGACTCCAGACGTTCGACCCTTAAGGCGATGGAAGTCTTCTGGCGGATGTAGTCCACGACGTCCTCGACCTGCATAGACCAGTGCAGGCGGGATACGTACAACGGCGTCGCGGGTACCTCGCTCCGCAGGCGCAGTTCCGGTACGTAAGGTGCGGTGCCGCGGTGGTTGCGGGCGGCGGGCTTCTTCTTCTTTCTTCTCTCCACCAGTATGAAGCCCTCCTCATCGCACCTCCTGCTCTCGTCCTTGCCAGGTCGAAGAGGCTCAGCCTTGCGGCTCTCCACAGCCTTACGGCTCTCCTTCACCCCCTTTGTCTTCGCCCGCGGGGGTGGTGCGGGGCGACCGGCGACAGTCGCAAAAGTAGTTATAAAACTAGTTTTTGCCTGCAGCTCCGCTCGCGTAAATCTAATAGGAACACTGATCGTTTATTTTTTTCGCGATAAAAAGTAGCCTGTGTTTTAATTCAGAGCTTGAACTACTACCATATCAAATTTTTGCGTGAAAGAGTAACAAAAATCAATCCGTCCATACATCCATCCATCCATCCTCACAAACTTTCACATGATATTGCCTGAAATTTCTTGCGCACTAAATCCTGCTAGAACTGTAAGTAGTAGTTGTTGCAGTAAAAAGTAGCCTATGTCCGTCTCCGTGGTCTACTCTAGATATGTGCCAAATTTAATCAAAATCGGACCAGTAGCTTAGGCACACAACAAACATACTTACATACATACGTAGTACGTACATACAAAGACTGCCAAAATCATTACCCTTCCTTTTTACTTCGCCGTTGTCAGATAAAAATAAGGTATGCCTAATGCCCATATTGCTCCAAATAACGTCATATAATTTTATTTCCACTCTCCTTTTGATTTCTCTCATTCTGATTTGTGCTGACTAGACCTATAGAAAATGTGACTATGTAAGTTAGTTTTAGACGAAAGGCCCGTGCTATACAAAAGAACTAATGTGTCCGACTATCAATGGACGGAATTTATTGCTGCGCTCCCCCACCAGAAAATATTGGTCTTCCGAAGTGCCCCAGACGTGGTCTATGGATGCTGGCCAACTGATCGTAAGTGATAGGAGGTAGCGATATTCAGATGAGTAAGAAAAAACGTTATTTATCTTGTGAAAAACAAATATTTGTATAACAAACAAAGGAAACAATTTTTAGTGATATCTAATAAATAATACAAGCGTAAATGTTAAAATATAATGTAATTGTTACATGCATTAATAAAACAAGAAGTGATTAAATTTTTTTCGAGGACATAATTTTAAAAATAATAAGCAAGTTTAGTTGATTATGTGAATTATAATTTGAAAAGATTTAGTAATGTAACTATTTTCATATCATTAGTTTGCTCCTGTTAGAGACGATGGAAGCCCAATTCAAGTATTGATGTTAAAACTTAAATTGTCAGTTTAGTTCCAGTATCGGTACCAGTGGCAAAGGCTGGCACAAAAAGTGACATAAGTTACAAATGTCACTTTTTGTCGAAAATTCAATAAAAATGTGACTTCTGTGTCAAATAAAATATTTTAAATATATTTTGCGACAATTGTATTGCAAAATAAATAGATGTGCATATAAATTTATGTAGTAATAGTATGAAATTACCTAATTAATGCCCATTGTTTTTTTTTTATGGGAAACGAACCACCTTAAATCAAAATGGCTAACATTTGGAGTGTGGTGAAATGAAGATGGCCTAACTTTTTCTTGTTAGATTTGTTCTGTCAAATGTATATATCATAGGCTATCTTTCGTTTTGAAATATTTGATTATTATTATCAGACCGATAGACCTATAATATTCTGGCATACGGTTAATGATCAGGTAAATCTTTCAAATCGCATACACTTCTGACTTAAGCCGCACACTTCGGAAGTTAGCATGACATAGTAAAAACAAGTGACGGTCGCCGATTCTGAAAGGAAACTTCATGGGAGTCTATTTACACTGGGAGTTAATAGTTTATTGATGGGGGAATTTGTTATTCCAGGCTATGGTATCAATAAAGAGGGATGTTTTTCAGGAATTCGTAGGTATTTTATAAAAAATACTTTTAAAAATGTGACAGAAGATCAAATAACATACACATGGCTGCCATAAGAACAAAAATTCCTTCACCCAGCAATTTCAGCCAAGTTGATGAAAGTCTAAGGTCGACTAAAGAAAATGACAGTCAGACAAATCTTTTTTATTATTATTATGAAATTATATATAGTCAAATGTCAATTATGTCTAAGCACGAAACGACTAGCGGCCAACCCTGTGAACGAAAGTCCTGGCTGAGAACATCAAGCCATACACATAGCCACGGGCGCGAGCTGTCATTCGTTTAAGTCTACGGAATGATGATATTCACGCACAGAATTCAAAACATGCAGAATGAGTGTTCGATCACATTTGTATGCAGCGCACTGTGTCCAAACCATGGCGAAATACCGCCCCGCCCGCTCTTTTTAATTTTTACTCTTTACACTTACAAAACAAATTGCGTTGTTATATTACGACAATTAAGTATTCAATAAAAATTAATTGAAAAAAAGTTGGGTAAAATAATATGATATTCTGTGGCAACTGGCAACATATTATGTGTGGATAATCATTCCAATTTGGAGTGGTTGTGACGGCCTCACTTTCAAGCGTGTTGACGGCTTCTGGATGATTTCTGTATTCTGTGTATTCACGTTAGTTATTAAAATATTCTTTGCCATTGACCAAAAAATAACGTATCATCATAAACATAATGAAATTATGATGATAGCTAGTATCTACTGTCATCATTATTATCAACTGACAATAATGATGAAGATATTGATAATGTGATGAATGATGATAATGATGACGTAGCGGGTAGCCTATTTCCCTAGGTCAACAGCGGTTATAGCTCAGACCAAACAGCGCAAATAATTAATCGTTTTATAAATTAATGTTTGCATTTGACAATGCGTTTGATTACGGATGATGTGACATCATCATCATCATCTATCGAGCAAGTGTTCCAATTCCATAGAGTTGTAATGAGGCTCGAAAAATTCCAAATATTTATGTAATTTTTGTCAATTCTGTAGGTACAACTGTCAACCACAATAATATTAGTAAGGATCAGTTCACAGCGAAATCAAACGCGACGCGACACCGCATATTTTAATAGCGATTCAAAATTGAACTTTATTCACGTATCGTTTCATTTCCTCATTTTCGGTCCAAGGACACCGAAAATGATAATCTAGGGCTCATTCTCATTCAAGAGGGACTCCAAAAATTGCAAAAGTTATAAAGAATTTAGTAAAAAACAAAAAGGGGGTATAGTTTTTTGAAAATATCTCGGAAACTATTAAAGATATACTAATTTTAATAAAAAATCCTTATAGAAGAGGAATTTTCTAAGAAAAAGTTCCAACTTCCGGAACTCTATGATCAATATTTATAATTTTAATTTAGAGGTGAAAATAGCGCTATATAAATTTATATATCCCTTTATTATTAGAGATCATAATTCAAACATTAATTATTCTATTAAAGTGGAAATTGAAAATCTACATTGTTAGTGACGTTGACACTTGTTCGAATTTGGCTCCGAGCCAAACTACTAACAAATGTATTATTACAACTTTTCTATTTCAATGAAAAATGAATATGTACGTGCATTATTTATGTATTCTGATAAAATCATTATCTACACTAATATTATAAAGAGGAAAACTTTGTTTGTATGTTTGTTTGTTTGTTTGTTTGTTTGTTTGTTTGTTTGTTTGTTTGTTTGTTTGTAATGAATAGGCTCAAAAAGTACTGGACCGATTTCAAAAATTCTTTCACCATTCGAAAGCTACATTATCCACGAGTAACATAGGCTAAATTTTATTTTGGAAAAAAATAGGGTTCCGTAAGATATTTGGGTTTTTCGGACACAAGGTGTAAAAAATCAACCAGAAAAGTTACTTATTTTGCGTACGCTGCCTAAACTATAAAAGATAGAACCATATAATGTTCTAATTAATTGTAGATCTTATAAATATCTACAAAAAAGTCCGCGACACACTATACCTATCTATGTCGAGTGAGGCACAACAACCATTTTTTTATTTAGAAATCTTGAATTTTTTTTGGACTACATTAAAACGCGTTTATTTTACTTATGCTATTAATCCTTATCAAAGTAAATTATTTCATCACTAAGTACAGTTTATGTAGATAATATTTGGTTTTTGAATGATTAAAATTAGACGTTTGGTTTTGAAGTTATGGCGAAATTAAAATATTACGATTTCTGCTATACGGCCCGTTGCGAAGTGGGTGACATTCTGTAGTATTAGTATCAGTATTGTACCCATGCGAAGCCGGGGCGGGTCGCTAGTGTATCAATAAAGGGCCGCTTCTGATTTAAAGGGGGATTTAAATATAACATAAAGAGGTGAAGTGAATATAACTTCAGAATTCTTTATTTTTAGGGGTCCGTAATACTCAAGGAACCCTTATAGTTTCGCTCTGTCCGTCCGTCTGTCTGTGTCCGCCGCGCCTCTAGCTTAAACTACGAGGATAAATGGATAATATTTGGTATAGTTAAAGATTATCTTATCTCAGTTTTGGCGTCATAAAATAACAATAATTTTATATTTTAATCGCTCTCCATACGTGTGAAGTGGGGATGATTTTTTTTCCTTCTACTCCATTGTATGGGACATCGTTGAATAGGTCTTTTAAAATTAGTGTCCGACCGAAAGTTCGGTTTCGGTTTCGGTTTCGGCCGAGTTTCGGCCAAAAATCAAGTTTCGGCGGCAGTTTCGGTTTCGGCCAAAAGTGGCCGAAACTTTTGCCGAAACCGAAACTGATTTCAGAAGTTGTCGTGCACGCTCGCCTAACTTCGTTTCTTGCGGCAACGCTTTGGCGGACGCTGGCGGCTCTGTTCGGGAATTGTCGTGCGCCGTTCGGATAGCTCTGTAGCAACACAACTTAGTCATTGCGTTATCGCCCGACGCAAACATTCTTTAGAGGTTGTTTTGATGGAACTGATTACATGTAAGTTTTTGTTTCGTTAAATATTGAGTCAGTAACTTTATTTTGTTGTTACTAACAAATCAAGTCACATGTAAAAAAGAGATTGTTAATGAAAAATGTGAAGTGTTTAATTTGTTAAATTACGTTGTATAGGTAAACTTAATTCAAGATTTGTTTTTCATTCCGATGACCTATTGATATAGTTTTGCTGTATTAGGGTTATTATTACAGTTTTATTTTTATTTTTAATTATTTCAGACTAAAATGTCGCAAAGAGAAAAAAATTGTTTCCATTTCATGTCCTAATTAATGCAGAATAATGTGTGGGATATGTGGTGGCAGGCCCCAAAGGGAGATCTCCGACCGAGCGAGGTGGTATGCCCGGTCAGGTCGAAGCCCGCTTGTAATCATTTCAGCTGTCGTATATATACCTCCGAGCTCAGAAACTTCGATAGCGCGATTCAGGACTGTGCGCTGATTGGTCCGCCACATCACTCCCCCCCGAAGACCGGAGGTCGAACCATTTTGATGAGTCTTGTGCTTGAGTCGCCAGTGCCAGTGGAGAGAGTCCCAGTGAGTCGGAACTGTGATATGCTACTGCACGGGCTCCAGTGAGTCGGAGTGCTGCCGTGCGGGGCCGATGCTACGTGCTGACCTGGAGAGATGTGCTCTGCTTGCTGACCGGTCGTTGTAGTGAGAGTGCCCGTTGAAGCCGATGAGGGTTCGACCAGGCCGCGGTGCGTTGAGGCTGGTGGTCGAGGTACCCGAAGAGGCTGAATGCTGGCTGGCGTGGTGCGGAGGGGTGGAGAGTGATGATGATGATGTCCATTGTCCAGAAGAAGGCGTGTTCTGTCGAGGGTCACCAATGTGGGATACGTGGTGGCAGGCCCCAAAGGGAGATCTCTGACCGAGCGAGGTGGTATGCCCGGTCAGGCCGAAGCCCGCTTGTAATCATTTCAGCTGTCGTATATATACCTCCGAGCTCAGAAACTTCGATAGCGCGATTCAGGACTGTGCGCTGATTGGTCCGCCACAAATGCATAAAATGCACCAAATTTCAGTATTTTAAGGAATTTTCTACTTGACCACGTGAGTTTCGGTTTCGGTTTCGGTTTCGGCCGAAACTGAAGCCACGGCCGAATATTCGGTTTCAGTTTCGGTTTCGGCCGGAAAACCAGTTTCGGTCGGACTCTATTTAAAATACAGGCGATGTTTCATACATGACTTTTTTAAAAAGTCAACCATTTTCGAGTACTCGGCCTCCAAAGTGGTTTGTAAGTTGCCCCCCCTAGCATTTCTAAACTATTGCAGAAACTTGTAAATTTCCATGCAGAATTACAGATGCATCATGCTTTGAATCAAACCAAATGCGTTAAACGCGCGGCGCGCATGTGTCACTTGGAGAGCAACCAGTAACCACACATCGTCGACAGCAACCGCAACCGCATTTGCTGCGGTTGCCAAACACGAAACAATTCAATTCGGGATTTTAACTTTAAAGTCCTGATTTTGACTTAACAAACAAATTTGCACGAACAACCCTATTTGAACGTTATCGGCTCCGTGATAGAGGTGAGTATGCGATGTGCCAGTTTTCCGTTTAAGAAAAATTCATGACTGCAATTGACTGCTTTGATCTTTTCCTTATTTTTATTTTGCCAACATGGTGCGTCATGTTTGATCTTAAAAATATAATTTCGTGGCGCATTGATGGGGAAATTGAGTTTTTAACTCTTTAAATGTTTTCTATTAAATAACATATTTTAAGGAATATTACTGTTACATAACATTATAATTATTTAAGAATATGTTATGTCAATGCCAAACTTTCTCCTGTCATGTTGAAGCTTATAAGATAGATTATTCAGTTAGCTGAAAGGCTATGTACATCATAGACATGTATTAGTATGCTCCTCTATTATATGAGTTATATATTAATTATATCTGTTGTACGTGTAGTAATAAATCAACATATTGTGATGCTATGATTTGTATCATATGTATTTCCATTGTAACATAAGAAGAATCCCCAAGAGATTCAACGTAGACGTCCGGGCAGGAGCATAAAACCATTACCTATGTAAAATGTTATATTACTAGCTTTACCCGCGGCTCCGCCCATATAAATATGGTATCCCACGGGAACACTGTACTTTTTCGGGTCAAAAATCCTGTGTTAATCTAGATTTTAGAGATTAAACTACTACCTACTATACCAAATTCCATCTGAATTAATTCAGTAATTTTTGTGTGAAAGAGTAACAAACATCCATCCATCCTCGCAAACTTTTACTTTTATAAACTACTATTATATAAGTAGGATTAACAAATTTCAAATTTTTTAATTATTTATCTGTCAAAACTCTCACTGATTATATTATAAACAGTGACAGTTTTGTTAACCTTTTTAAGGGCATACAGCGAATATGATATAATAGTACTGGATATATTTCAAATTACAATATGTAATATGTACATACATACCTATTACTATTTAGTATGTTAGCCGTCTGTGATAGTTGATACAAAATGTATATCAAGCGTTATTATTTTTCTAAATATATACTAAATAAATATATTAGTTTCTTTAGTATATTATATTATTATATTTAATAAAGAGGAAAGGTTTGTTTGTTTCTATGTTTGTTTGTTTGTTTGTTTGCATTAAATAGGCTTCGAAACTACTGGACTAACCTACGAAATTTCTAATTAAATTTGGCATAGATTTAGAAAAGACCACGGGGAAGGACATAGGCTGTTTTTTTTTTTGAAGAAAAATGTACGGTTCTCACGAAATCGCGGGCAACATCTAGTTTAAAATACTTTATATGTCGCCGTCATTGATTAAGAGTAAAAACTATTAAAATTTTCACTTATAAAATATATTTAAAGGCATTTTACTTGCTAATTAGTGCATAAACAAAAACGGAATATTTTCGTTCACACGTACGTTTGCATTTTCTGTTTGCGCTCTTTATTATAATTTGCATGTTTTAAAGTTTTTTTCGCTTTAAATAAGTGTAGGTATTTCCGAGGGAAATTGCAGTTTACGGAACATTTAAAATATGGTATTTAGTAAGTGCTTGCGGTAGAATTAAATAGATACGAATTTCTTTATGAATACTTCTACTACTGGGTATAATTAATGTTAAAGTTTGTGAGGATGGATGTTTGTTACTCTTTCACGCAAAAACTACTGAACGGATTTCGATGAACTTCGGTATCGTGTAGTTTAAGCTCTGGATTAACATTTCTTATCTCGAAAAAGTACAGTGTTCCCGTAGGATACTGTATATTTACGCGGGTGGCGCCGCGAGCAAAAGCTAGTATATTTGCCTTATTAATATACCTAATAAAATTCCTATCCCTATTATAAATGTGAAAGTTTGTGAGGATGGATAGATGGATGGATATTTGTTAATGTTTCACGCAAAAGCTCCTGAACAGCAGTGGCGTGAGGTTCCTATAACTCCATTCCTATCGGCTACACTTACCGCTTACCTTTTGACAACCCCCATCCAAATACCTACCTACTGGCTATACAGGACAGGGCCTCTAGACAAGATGGATTCAATAATTTCGACGGCGAAGTTCGAAAACAAAATGTATTGGGATTTGACATAGCGCATCGCAAGCTTATCGATGATTTATGTCACATTCCATACATTTTTTAGTTCGAAATTACCTGTCGAAATTATCGAATGCATTTTGACTAAAGTCCCAGGGCTGATGGAGAACCAGCCTTCGCCACTGCTGAACAGATTTCGATGAAATTTGGTGTGGTAGTAGTTTAGGCTCTGGATTAAAACATAGCATACTTCTTATTCCGAAAAAGCGTGGAAGATTGTTTTAACGCGGGCAGAGCCGCAGGCAAACATAAAACACAACAGGGCCTCTAGTCAAGATGCATTCGATAATTTCGACGGCATCGCACTTGTGATAGGTATGTCACCTTTGATTAATTATTACATAGATACGTTATAATTTATATCTCCTTATTATTTATACCTTATTATTTATACCTCTTTTTAATATTATATATCTATGTATGTCACTAATATAATTTTCACGATGATGTATCTCAAATCACATACATTTTGTTTTCGAACTTCGCCGTCGAAATTATCGAATGCATCTTGACTAGAGGCCCAGGTACTGCCAACTTTAACACCGTCCGTGCCCGCTTGACCGAAAGTGTTACAAACGTCAGTCCCATTTGAACGAAATATCAGAGAGTGCATAATATAATAGAGCGTCAGTGGCGAAGGCTGCTTCTCCTTCATAGGGAAGCCGGAGCCTGTATAATAGGGATTTCTATGAAGGTATGCAAAAGGTAAGTGACAAGGGAAGCCGATAGGAATGGAGTTATAGGAACCCTACGCCACTGTAGAGCATAAAGAAAGATGTAGCAAAAAGTACTGACTTCGCTACAGGCGTGTGCAGGGCGTAAGGGCAATTAAATGCATCGCTTTGATCCCTTCAAGGGCCGACTACAGTAATAAGCCTACTTCATACTTCCACTGTGAGAGCGAGGAGATTGTAAGAGTACAGGTGATGTACAAACACAATCCACAACATAAATCTATACTTCTGTACTATCTGTACCTACTATCTATACTAATATTATGAATACGAAAGTGTATCTGAATGTCTGTCTGTATGTTACCTCTTCACGCTTTAACCGCTGAACCGATTTTAATGAAATTTGGGATAAAAATACTTTGTGGCCCAGGAAAGGACATAGAATATTTTTATCCCGAAGAAGGACAGTGTTCCCGCGGGATAATGTATTTACGTGGGCGGAGCTGCGGGTAAAAGCTATAGTATGTACCTATATAATAATCAAAAGTTAAGAACATTATCATCAAAATCAAAAGTTAAGGTCATTATTGCGGATCTATTGACACCTCATTCATTAAAATCGGGCTAGTAGTTTAAGCGCTTCGGTGGAAGAAACATACATACAAACATAACTAAGTACCTACATAATATCCTTACATAGACTCCCAAAATCCTAATCCTTCCTTTTGGCTTTGCCGTAGTAGGGTAAAAATAGCCAGACCAAAAGCTAGCCACGTTGCCGAAATTACACGAAACCAAATTGAAATTTAAACAAATGTTCGAGATAATAACCAATCATATTTTAGTTTCAGAGGACTTCTCGTTATAACGCAATAATCAAGTGCGTATCAGGCCACTTATAGAATAGGGTTCCGTGATTTTATTACTATACTAGCTGTTGCTCGCGACTTCATCCGCGTCAACTGATGGCGCAATAATGCATTAATTTTGACCAAATTTAATTACCATAAAAACGGTTATAGTGACTAAATCTTAAAAGATAGACATACTTTCGCGGACATTTTTGAAGACCATTTAAAGAGGAATAATTCTTTCATACATACTTTTTGGGTAACTTGAACCGTTTACGCAGCGCACGCAACGATAGCTCAAAGATGAATAATTTTCCCCGTTTTTTCCACATTTTCCACTGATTCATCGCTCCTATTGGACGCAGCGTGATGTATAGTTTAAAGCCTTCCTCGACAAATAAACTGTCCAACATAAAAATAATTTTTCATTTCGATCTAGCAGTTCCTGAGATCAGCGCGTTCAAACAAACAATGCTCAAGCCCTCAAAGATGAATAATTTTCCCCGTTTTTTCCGCATTTTTCACTGATTCATCACTCCGAGAGGTTTTTATATCGGGTGTCCGGTAATTTATGGATAACCTTAAAATGTCTTATAGTAGAACTTATGCCCGTTCAAAAAAAAAAAATCTATCATAATTTACTAATTATGATAGATTTTTTTTTGAACGGGCATAAGTTCTGAGATAAGTCAATTTTAGAGAAAAGTCTAATTTTTTAGCTTATTTTTTAGTTTTTTGAACACTATGATTAGAAATGAATGAATTACATCGTTTTTTTTATGTTTTCATATTGTAGTATAACTATGCTGATAGATAGAAAATAAATTGTGTCACTAGCTATTGCACTTTTTTTTTTTTAAATATATGCAAGTTGATTTATTTTAGAAAAAATT
Organism: Glaucopsyche alexis; assembly: GCA_905404095.1. NCBI lineage: Eukaryota > Metazoa > Arthropoda > Insecta > Lepidoptera > Lycaenidae > Glaucopsyche > Glaucopsyche alexis. The sequence goes on along the minus strand of FR990051.1, from coordinate 5,188,249 downwards.
GCATAATTTATTTTTTCATCGAAGTTTAAACATTATCAGTGTTACTTATAAAAAATATCTATCCTTAGGATATTCCATGCTTAAATTAGGAATAGTTATATTCAGTACAAATTAAGAATAACCTTAGATTATTTTTTAACTCATAAACTCGGTATAAGGTTGTCATATGGGTATGGTCGCCAAAAATTGTACTTATAACATTCATGACATCGTAACACACGTTACATACATGACCGAATGTTACGTACATGACCATTATAAAGCTTAGTCCATAATAATATAATCCGTCGTCGCCAAATTTCATTCATATCGGCTTAAGTAGTTTTTACGCGAAAGAGTAACAAACCCCAAACTCAAGACCCCCTCTACCCCCATCTAGACCCTTTTAACCCCTCTACCCCCCACTCTAGACCGCTCTAGACCCCCCTCTAGATCCTCTCATGACCCCCTCCAGAGCCCCCTCTTGACCCTTTCCTGACTACCCTTTAGACCCTCTCAAGACCGATGGGTCCTGGATGGATGGATGCTCCTGACTCTCCTCTAGATACCCCTCTCCTGACCACTCTAGATCCCCTCTAACCCTCTCCCCCTCTCTAGCCTATGTAGCCTATGTCTTTATGATAGTATGTTCTTACCCTCTTCCAAAGTTCATCAAAATCGGTTTTGAAGTAGTCCTATATAAACTTCGCGTTGAAGGGGTTGAAATAAAGGTTGACTTTATTTCAACCCCTTCAACGCGAAAAAAGTCGTGATGAAAGGTAGCCTATGTCCTTTCTGAGGGTCTGTTCTAACCCTGTTCCAAATTTCATCAAAACCGGTTATGTGGTTTAGGCGTGAAAGCGTAACAGATAGACATACAGAGTGACTTTCGCATATTTTATAATATTAGTAAGGATTTATCATCACCGACTTTTATTATCATTATTATTTTAAATATCACTTAAACCTTAAAAAAAAACTACCACCTGGCCCAACACATTGGCCAGCTTCAGTCAAACTGCCCGCCGGCGCCGCGCAGTTTGAGTTTGTTCATTATTAACATACAAAAATACTTCTTATTGAATTTTTTAGTAGGTATATAATTATATTTTCAAGTGTAGTCTCCGCCTTAGAACTGGTCATGACTGTAGTCTGTAACGTTACACATTTCGTTACACATTGTAACATTCATGACGTAAAAAAGCGTGCGACATAACCTAAAATCCAAATATCACTTCATTCCAATCAACTAGAGATGTGGACGTATATTTACCGTATTCAGTAATAATGAATCTTTTAAATCTTGTTAACAAAAAAACACAATAAGCCGTACTTACCTTTGAATCAAACACTCAATAGACAATATTTTTAGCGACAAATCTTCAAGTGAACACAAATCTTAATTTTACTTACGCAAACAAGTATGACCGATGTTTCTTTCTCAATGTTAGCATTTCGCTCGACAGGTATGCCATATGAAAATAGTAAAAACTGCCAAATTACTCAAAGAACATAAAGAAACAAACGTTATATTCGTGACGTTACACACTCATAAAAAAAGTGGACACATTTTTGAAATCGACTGAAATGGTAACTAAAGCGATATTTTTTATAAATTCGTTTAGGAAACGTAGAAAAAGTATCATAAAGCGTAATAACAATTGAAAAATACGAGAAATAAGTTCAGTTTTGGAAATGTTATAAATTTTTCATACAAAAGCAGCAGTTGGACAAAAAAATTTTATATGGGAGTAAAACCAGTACTTATAGAAAAATTATATTTAAAAAATAAATGTTTAGGCATACTGCATTTCGTGGACATTTAATCTACACATAAGAAGCTCGTTATTTAGAACAATGTACAAGAACTCAAATTTATCAAAAAACTATCAAATTATTAAACAAATAAAATTGGGACAAACGAAAAATAATATTTGTACAATTTTTGCCGACCATACCCATATAACTCTTCCACCGCTATTCCCGATGCACAAGACGGCAACGCCGCAAATCATAGACAATACTATGAAAAAAAAGTAAAAAGTCGGTTTTTGTCTATGAATTCTGTGATCTGTCACTTATAAATCAACAGATTTTTGATAATTGCATCCGTTCAAAGCAAATTAAAACTAATTGTTGATACGTGCTAGTCGCTGTTCATCATCATCTTCATTGAAATTTTGTTCATTTAATTCAATGGCTATATTATGTAAAACTGCTAGAGCAACAATATACATTTTGGTATTATCCAAAGATGTTCTAAAGCCTGATAGTAAACACTGAAAACGATTTTTCCAGACACCAAAACATCTTTCAATTGCATTTCGTGTGCGAATATGAGCATAATTATATGCTTCTTCTTTTGCTGTAGCTGGTTGCAATAATGGTATAAATAAGTAAGGTAAACATGCATAGCCAGAGTCTCCTAACACTCTGCCATTAAATTGTCCTTCTTCAATGTGTTGTTTTAAGAGGCTTTCATTGAAAATTCTTGAGTCATGAGTGCTGCCACGCCAATGAGCAACAATATTTAATATTTTTGATCGACTATTGCAAACTGCCTAAAATCAAAATAGACTATTTACTAAAACTTATGTAATGTAAAATTATGAATTATGTTATTTATTCAGTGTTATTTTTAACCGACTTCCCAAAAAAGGAGGCGGTTATACGTTCGGCTGTATATATATTTTATTTATATATTTTTTTGTATGTTTACTTTTATTATTACTCCGCCCGCGCCGCCTGTGGACCGATTTTCAAAATTTTTTCTGAGATGTATAGGGTGTAATCCCAAATTGGTCCTTTTGATATCAAAGTGGTAACCTGATGATGGAATCCATGAGGAATCGAGGGAACTCTTCGAAATTTATATGGACACATATGGTGAATTTGACTTTTACTGAAGTAGTTCAAGTATATGCTACCAAAAAGTAAGATTTTGCTCCAAGGTATACCCTGGATCCAAAAGTACAGAACAGAACTCCTGGCTCCTTATATATCTGATATAATGTATTATATTATATCAGATATACAGGATGTCCCAGAAGTCGACGTCGTCCCTTCGAAGGCTGATAGACCAGCTCGTGACTCACCAGAATATCGTAATATGACCTTAGTAAAAAATCTTTAGTTTACGAGATATTGGCACTTTAAATAATTTCTTAAAAATTACACCTCATGTCAGTTTTTAGACTACCACAACTACAATTTCCCGTATTGTGGGATACAAATTGGTATTGCCGAATCCTGACTAGTTCTGCTATTGACCACGGTTATAAACAAAGCTAATAGAGTTTGAACTTTGTAGAAAAAAAGAAAACTTTTCCCTAATCGTGATTTCAAAAACTTTTTCTCCTAACTTTTACTATCCATACTGAACAAAAAATATACCACACTAACCTGGGTTGTTACTTTAAAAAGTTGCTCATTTTATGTAGTTTTCGAAATAGTAAAATAGTTGCTATTAAGCTACGTCAAAATTTTTTTTTGCTATTTTAAGTGCACAGAGAACACATTTTGAATGTTTTTCTTTAGTTAGAATTTTGAACAAACACACTCGTTACATTGAAATCACCCAGATGTTTACTTAAAAATTGTACGTTGAAGTGTAAGATGCTTACTAAACTTAGAAACTAAACAGAATACAAGGATTTTTTTTAACTGAAAGGAGAAATGCAAAGAAGGAGAACACATTAATAATATCATTTAACGAGTTAGACTCATTAGAGTGAGAGAATAGGTGACGACACGCACGTCTTTTGTTTGTTCTATACATGAGTTTGTTTATTAGTTACAAGTACGTTACGCTATTGATGTGCATCGTTTTGTTGTTTTCTTACTTTTAACGGTTTTTGCATTGTAATCTGGACTTGAGTACCTTAACCTTTCGCGATACATATTAGCTGCAGCAGCACCGTTGCCTCTGTATTCCCCGTAAATATAATGCATGTTAGCATACTGATGTATAGTATACGCCATAATGACTGGTAGTAAGACGCGTATCACAGAAACATAAAAGTCTAGAAGAGAGCCATGTCAGTTCTTTACTGTCTCCAAGCACACTTAAGTCCGAGTCACTAGGCAAAAGAAGTCCAAATTACAATGCCTTTTCCAGTCAGTTTTTTGCCTTTTCTGTCTTATATTTACTCTTTTAGTGTTCGTTATAATAAGAGTTTATAATACCAACTAAAATTATTTGGCGGAAAACAATAGGTACATGATTAGGTAATTATACCTATTATTATTTATTATACAAATTTTAGATATAATAATAATATGTTTTTTTATAAGTATCCAAGACATACAAAAAATATATTTTTGTTCACAGTCATCATCAGAAACCCTACTACAGGGGCTTATAGGTATGTTGTTGGTGTAGTAGTTAGGATATTAATTTCTAATGCTAATCTTATTTCTAGAATCTAGAAAACCATGCATTATGCGCAATTTACTCGTAATATTATTTAATAGCTTTAAATTTTAGAAGTAGTTTAGATAATATTATTATGAGAAAATAATTGTTCTTAGGTATTTAATTAGCTCGTTTCAAAGGTTTAGTACCTGTAGGTACTATTATTTATTCTGTGGTTTAGGTAAATGTAGATTAAAAACTGCCATCTTGTAGAAAACTTTGTAACTAATTAGAAAAGTGACATCTAGTAGCTCACCTAAGAACTAATTAAACAAGTAGGCAGTGTCATATAACAGCTGTGGTACTATTAAAATAAGCTCCTTTTTACTTTATGAAATAGCAAATATTCACACAAGACGCAGCTTTTAAAATATTATTGATGTTATTCATTTACTAAAATATACGTGTATGTAAAAAAAATATTTCATAAAAAATAAATATTTTATTTACGAATCTTTTACAAGCGACATCTATCGGTGTTTATTGAAACTAATATGATCAGTTGGCACATTACGCTTCTAAGCATACAGTTATTTAAATCGTACTACGATAGATGTCAGACGCGCCGCGCCGTCGATTTTATTCTCATACTGACATCTATCGTTCACGGCGCTACATCTATACCTATACTAATATGAAGAGTTTGTTTGAACGCGCTAATCTCAGGAATTACAGGTTCGAATAAAAAAAAAATTTTGTGTTGAATAGTCCATTGATCGAGGAAGGCTTTAGGCTATACAGCGTGTCCGGTAATTAATGGATAACCTTGAAATGTCTTATAGTAGAACTTATGCCCGTTCAAAAAAAATACAAAAAAAATCTATCATAATTAGTACCTAAGATAAGATATTTTTAGTGAAAAGTCTATTTTTTTAGCTTATTTTTTAGTTTTTTGAACACTATGACCAGAAATAAATGAATTACATCGGTTTTTTAATGTTTTCATATTGTAGTATAACTATGCTGATAGATAGAAAATAAATTGTATCACTAGCTATTGCGCTTATTTTAAAAAAATATTTGCAAGTTGATTTATTTTAGAAAAAATTGCATAATTTATTTTTTCATCAAAGTTTAAACATTATGGGTATAAAAAAAATATATGAAGGCATGAGTGACCAATAATTTTTAAATAATGCTGGTTTTAAGTAGATTTTATAATGGTACAATTCATCATTGTATCTACCATAAATAGTGAATTATTGCTATTAATGTAGAAAAGGAGAAAAATGTACTAAAGAAAGAAAGTAGGTAATTGGGGAACTTTAAGAAAAATAATTGTACCTGACCATTGGGGGTTAATAAAAACATCGTTTAACATTAAGAATAGGTACTTAATTTTACACGTATTTACAATAAATGCTCAAATTGTTGGCCTCCCACTCTTATGCAGGCCCTACATCTACGGATACCTACATGGTCTTCTGAGTAATCTAGTATATCGTCAACATAACAACCTCCGTGGTCTAGTGGTTAGAGCATTGGCTCTCGACTCGAGGTCGTGGGTTCGATTCCCGCATTGCAAAACAAAAAATGTTTTTTTCAAGTCTGGTTAGGACAATGCAGGCTGATCACCTGATTGTCTGACAAGAAAGATAATCTATGCGTCGGATGGGCATGTAAAAAGTCGGACCTGCGCCTCATCTCTCATCAGTCGTGTTGGTTATCCATCCCACTGGATTACATGAGTAAAGGAAGAGAGACTGCTCTTGTGCACTGCGCACACACTTGGGCACTATAAAATTGTTCCTGCGTGAATCGCGCGTAATTACCGAAATCGGTGGGGAGTTATTATTATATCACTTTTTTGATGCGGCTGCTCTAACACGGCTACGATACTACGAACCAATAAGAGTCCCTCAGCTCCTCAGGCCTGTCTTCTAATAAATTGGGGAGGGATAAATCTTTTCTTTTTACGCTTAAAAGTAACAATTTTAAACATATTGCATTAGTATTACATTAAACATTTCTTTAGTAATTTTTTCTACTTTTCTACATTAATAGCAATAATTCACTATTTATGGTAGATACAATGATGAATTGTACCGTTATAAAATCTACTTAAAACCAGCATTATTTAAAAATTATTGGTCACTCATGCCTTCATACATTTTTTTATACCCATACAGTGTTACTTATAAATCGAGTATAAAAACTTATGCTCAGATTAAACTTGGAATAAGCAGAATCACGACTCATAAACTCGGTATAACTTAAACCTAGCATAAGGTAGGTGTAAACTCCTTAGGAACGCTTTACCAACGTTATACCAACCCCCGCCCTAGTTTAACATCGGTGTAACTTATTTTGACTAGTGATATTTCATAACATAACCTTAAATTAAATGAAAGCTTTTACTATAATTTGTATTCCGAATAAGTTTAAGAGTAGATAACAAAATATATAGGTATCAATAATAATAAAGTAAGCATTAAATATGCCCTTCAGATCAATACAAGAAGTGGAAAATGTTATTAATATCATACAAATACAACATGTACGCCATTCTCTAAGAAACAGAAGAACATTTAAAACAAGAAAAAATCCTTTTCATTTGTATAGTGATGAAGAGTTTCGTTTGAAATATCGCTTTTCTAAGCATGGTGACAACTTTTTAAATCGACTATTTGGTAGTGCAATAGCAATGGATAAACGGGGAGGTGGTTTATCACCTATGCTTCAGATATTAATAGCTCTCAGATATACAATGTCCCAGAAGTCGACGTCGTCCCTTCGAAGGCTGATAGACCAGCTCATAACTCACCAGAATATCGTAACATGACCTTAGTAAAAAATCTTTAGTTTTCGAGATATTGGCACTTTTAATAATTTCTTAAAAATTACACCTCATGTCAGTTTTTAGACTGCCGCAACTACAATTTCCCGTATTGTGGGATGCAAATTGATATTGCGGAATCCTGACCAGTTCTGCTATTGGCCACGGCTATAAACAAAGCTAATAGAGTTTGAACTTTGTAGGAAAAAAGAAAACTTTTCCCTAATCGTGATTTCAAAAACTTTTTCTCCTAACTTTCACTATCCATACTGAACAAAAAATATACCACACTAACCTGGGTTGTTACTTTAAAAAGTTGCTCATTTTATGTAGTTTTAGTAGAAATAATAGTTAGTAGAAATAGTAAAATAGTTGCTATTAAGCTACGTCAAAAAAAATTTTTGCTATTTTAAGTGCACAGAGAACGTACGTTGAAGTGTAAGATGCTTACTAAGCTTAGAAACTAAACAGAATACAAGGATTTTTTTTAAACTGAAAGGAGAAATGCAAAGAAGGAGAACACATTAATAATATCATTTAACGAGTTAGACTCATTAGAGTGAGAGAATAGGTGACGCCACGCACGTCTTTTATTTGTTCTATACATGAGTTTGTTTATTAGTTACAAGTACGTTACGCTATTGATGTGCATCGTTTTGTTGTTTTCTTACTTTTAACGGTTTTTGCATTGTAATCTGGACTTGAGTACCTTAACCTTTCGCGATACATATTAGCTGCAGCAGCACCGTTGCCTCTGTATTCCCCGTAAATATAATGCATGTTAGCATACTGATGTATAGTATACGCCATAATGACTGGTAGTAAGACGCGTATCACAGAAACATAAAAGTCTAGAAGAGAGCCATGTCAGTTCTTTACTGTCTCCAAGCACACTTAAGTCCGAGTCACTAGGCAAAAGAAGTCCAAATTACAATGCAAAATCCGTTAAAAGTAAGAAAACAACAAAACGATGCACATCAATAGCGTAACGTACTTTTAACTAATAAACAAACTCACGTATAGAACAAATAAAAGACTTGCGTGGCGTCACCTATTCTCTCACTCTAATGAGTCTAACTCGTTAAATGATATTATTAATGTGTTCTCCTTCTTTGCATTTCTCCTTTCAGTTTAAAAAAAATCCTTGTATTCTGTTTAGTTTCTAAGCTTAGTAAGCATCTTACACTTCAACGTACGTTCTCTGTGCACTTAAAATAGCAAAAAATTTTTTTGACGTAGCTTAATAGCAACTATTTTACTATTTCTACTAACTATTATTTCTACTAAAACTACATAAAATGAGCAACTTTTTAAAGTAACAACCCAGGTTAGTGTGGTATATTTTTTGTTCAGTATGGATAGTGAAAGTTAGGAGAAAAAGTTTTTGAAATCACGATTAGGGAAAAGTTTTCTTTTTTCCTACAAAGTTCAAACTCTATTAGCTTTGTTTATAGCCGTGGCCAATAGCAGAACTGGTCAGGATTCCGCAATATCAATTTGCATCCCACAATACGGGAAATTGTAGTTGCGGCAGTCTAAAAACTGACATGAGGTGTAATTTTTAAGAAATTATTAAAAGTGCCAATATCTCGAAAACTAAAGATTTTTTACTAAGGTCATGTTACGATATTCTGGTGAGTTATGAGCTGGTCTATCAGCCTTCGAAGGGACGACGTCGACTTCTGGGACATTGTATATCTGAGAGCTATTAATATCTGAAGCATAGGTGATAAACCACCTCCCCGTTTATCCATTGCTATTGCACTACCAAATAGTCGATTTAAAAAGTTGTCACCATGCTTAGAAAAGCGATATTTCAAACGAAACTCTTCATCACTATACAAATGAAAAGGATTTTTTCTTGTTTTAAATGTTCTTCTGTTTCTTAGAGAATGGCGTACATGTTGTATTTGTATGATATTAATAACATTTTCCACTTCTTGTATTGATCTGAAGGGCATATTTAATGCTTACTTTATTATTATTGATACCTATATATTTTGTTATCTACTCTTAAACTTATTCGGAATACAAATTATAGTAAAAGCTTTCATTTAATTTAAGGTTATGTTATGAAATATCACTAGTCAAAATAAGTTACACCGATGTTAAACTAGGGCGGGGGTTGGTATAACGTTGGTAAAGCGTTCCTAAGGAGTTTACACCTACCTTATGCTAGGTTTAAGTTATACCGAGTTTATGAGTCGTGATTCTGCTTATTCCAAGTTTAATCTGAGCATAAGTTTTTATACTCGATTTATAAGTAACACTGTATGGGTATAAAAAAATGTATGAAGGCATGAGTGACCAATAATTTTTAAATAATGCTGGTTTTAAGTAGATTTTATAACGGTACAATTCATCATTGTATCTACCATAAATAGTGAATTATTGCTATTAATGTAGAAAAGTAGAAAAAATTACTAAAGAAATGTTTAATGTAATACTAATGCAATATGTTTAAAATTGTTACTTTTAAGCGTAAAAAGAAAAGATTTATCCCTCCCCAATTTAGTAGAAGACAGGCCTGAGGAGCTGAGGGACTCTTATTGGTTCGTAGTATCGTAGCCGTGTTAGAGCAGCCGCATCAAAAAAGTGATATAATAATAACTCCCCACCGATTTCGGTAATTACGCGCGATTCACGCAGGAACAATTTTATAGTGCCCAAGTGTGTGCGCAGTGCACAAGAGCAGTCTCTCTTCCTTTACTCATGTAATCCAGTGGGATGGATAACCAACACGACTGATGAGAGATGAGGCGCAGGTCCGACTTTTTACATGCCCATCCGACGCATAGATTATCTTTCTTGTCAGACAATCAGGTGATCAGCCTGCATTGTCCTAACCAGACTTGAAAAAAACATTTTTTGTTTTGCAATGCGGGAATCGAACCCACGACCTCGAGTCGAGAGCCAATGCTCTAACCACTAGACCACGGAGGTTGTTATGTTGACGATATACTAGATTACTCAGAAGACCATGTAGGTATCCGTAGATGTAGGGCCTGCATAAGAGTGGGAGGCCAACAATTTGAGCATTTATTGTAAATACGTGTAAAATTAAGTACCTATTCTTAATGTTAAACGATGTTTTTATTAACCCCCAATGGTCAGGTACAATTATTTTTCTTAAAGTTCCCCAATTACCTACTTTCTTTCTTTAGTACATTTTTCTCCTTTTCTACATTAATAGCAATAATTCACTATTTATGGTAGATACAATGATGAATTGTACCATTATAAAATCTACTTAAAACCAGCATTATTTAAAAATTATTGGTCACTCATGCCTTCATATATTTTTTTATACCCATAATGTTTAAACTTTGATGAAAAAATAAATTATGCAATTTTTTCTAAAATAAATCAACTTGCAAATATTTTTTTAAAATAAGCGCAATAGCTAGTGATACAATTTATTTTCTATCTATCAGCATAGTTATACTACAATATGAAAACATTAAAAAACCGATGTAATTCATTTATTTCTGGTCATAGTGTTCAAAAAACTAAAAAATAAGCTAAAAAAATAGACTTTTCACTAAAAATATCTTATCTTAGGTACTAATTATGATAGATTTTTTTTGTATTTTTTTTGAACGGGCATAAGTTCTACTATAAGACATTTCAAGGTTATCCATTAATTACCGGACACGCTGTATAGCCTAAAGCCTTCCTCGATCAATGGACTATTCAACACAAAATTTTTTTTTATTCGAACCTGTAATTCCTGAGATTAGCGCGTTCAAACAAACTCTTCATATTAGTATAGGTATAGATGTAGCGCCGTGAACGATAGATGTCAGTATGAGAATAAAATCGACGGCGCGGCGCGTCTGACATCTATCGTAGTACGATTTAAATAACTGTATGCTTAGAAGCGTAATGTGCCAACTGATCATATTAGTTTCAATAAACACCGATAGATGTCGCTTGTAAAAGATTCGTAAATAAAATATTTATTTTTTATGAAATATTTTTTTTACATACACGTATATTTTAGTAAATGAATAACATCAATAATATTTTAAAAGCTGCGTCTTGTGTGAATATTTGCTATTTCATAAAGTAGAAAGGAGCTTATTTTAATAGTACCACAGCTGTTATATGACACTGCCTACTTGTTTAATTAGTTCTTAGGTGAGCTACTAGATGTCACTTTTCTAATAGGTTACAAAGTTTTCTACAAGATGGCAGTTTTTAATCTACATTTACCTAAACCACAGAATAAATAATAGTACCTACAGGTACTAAACCTTTGAAACGAGCTAATTAAATACCTAAGAACAATTATTTTCTCATAATAATATTATCTAAACTACTTCTAAAATTTAAAGCTATTAAATAATATTACGAGTAAATTGCGCATAATGCATGGTTTTCTAGATTCTAGAAATAAGATTAGCATTAGAAATTAATATCCTAACTACTACACCAACAACATACCTATAAGCCCCTGTAGTAGGGTTTCTGATGATGACTGTGAACAAAAATATATTTTTTGTATGTCTTGGATACTTATAAAAAAACATATTATTATTATATCTAAAATTTGTATAATAAATAATAATAGGTATAATTACCTAATCATGTACCTATTGTTTTCCGCCAAATAATTTTAGTTGGTATTATAAACTCTTATTATAACGAACACTAAAAGAGTAAATATAAGACAGAAAAGGCAAAAAACTGACTGGAAAAGGCACACACAGGGTGTGTTGTTATCCGAATGATAAATTTTAATTAGTATATTTTACTCTACATTAAGAGTTAGGACACAATATTGTACCTAATAAAGTCTTGTGATTATGTTATGCATAGGTAGATAAAAAATTTCGTATTTTACATGATAATAGCATGGTTTATCTATTGTAAAATATAATATTATGGTGATAGATTTCTAAGTTATGCAATCCGTTCATTAATTAGATTATGTTTATTATTGTTAATGTTTTGATGATAATATAAGGTAATTGTAAAGATTATGGCTGACATAATGTTATGATCCTTTAAATGATAAAAAAAGAAATGATTAATATTTCCAGTCAAGCGACCGCCGCATAGTATCGGTTACGATCTGGTAAAATTTTAAGATTTGTATTTCAATATGAAGAATATTGAGTAGAGAAATAGTTAAAATTTTAGCTGAATTTAAAAGGGAAATTATTTAGAAAATAAGTTTTATTTCATATCTTTCTATGTATTTTTACTTTGGAAGTCTGTTTAATTTTTTGATTAATGTTTTGTTAACGTTAACACTCTGTATAAGTGTATTCTAATGCATCAAGTAATGAGGTTTTTTTACAGCAATTAGTACCTAACATTAACTTCCTCAAAGGAGAAAAAAAACTCTGTTAACGTGAAGTTAGCTCATTTAATGCAAAAAACGCCTCGACAATCGACATAATATGAAGAATAAACACATAAAGCTCCTAAAATACTTATATAAATTAGTAGGAGCTATGAAGGTTATAACGGATGGTTATGACTTATGATGGTAAATACCTAGCTCATGTTATATTATGGAGATTAGTAAGAAAAAAAACCGGCTAAGTGCGAGTCGGACTAAAGCACCGAGGGTTTCGTACAAACCTGTAGGTATATAAATAAAAGTTCACCCATCACGACAATCGAGTCATAGTAGTAAGTTTAAAATTATTCAAAATATTTTTGTTATAGGTATGATGTAACTAAAAATTTATGATATTGCAATTTTTTCCTTTATCTGTGCTGTATGACATTTATTCGTACCAAATTTCAAGATTCTGGGTTCGCGGGAAGTGCCCTATAGGTTTTGATTCCTTTGCGAGTGTCGAAAATTTGTGGAAATTTGTGGCATAAACGGTTGTATCTTTTGATTGCGTTGGCTTAGAAGTTTGATTTTTTCACAGCTCCAAGGGACCGTAGACCTTAGTATTTGATATAAATTCCAGCTTGATACCTCCACGCGTTCCTGAGAAAAAGGGTCTTGACAGACAGACGGATGGACAACAAAGTGATCCTATAAGGGTTCCGTTTTCTCCTTTCGAGGTACGAAACCCTAAAAAAGTAATAAAATTTGGGTTAGCTGTTCAAATATACAACACATTTTAACAGCGAACCCAAAATTTCTTACTTTTTGTTTCCGTTTCCGTTTTTAGGATTCCGTACTCAAAAGGTAAAAAAACAGAACCCTATTAGGACTCCGCTGTTAGTCTGTCTGTCGCCAGGCATTATGAACCATGATGCCTTTGAAATCGAAATGTTCACAGATGATGTATTTCTATGGCCGCTATAACAACAAAATACTAAAACAGATTCAAATAAATGTTGAAGTTGGACTACCGTGGTTTTGGCCGTTTTGTTTGGAAACCTCCGAGTACGTGTCCGAATCGCAGTTGGCCGGTTTTTATCTATTACAAGCTAGTATTGGAAGTTTTCATATTTCTCATTACTTATTTTATATCGCTGTCACTTTTTTCCCCTATTTTTTTCCTAATTAGAGGTAGGCATTACCTATTGGCTATTATGTAAAAATAGTTTTTTAAACTATAAGTATTAGTGTTAGTTATATAATAAAGTAATATGTATGTTAGTCTATAAGGTATTTATAATAAGGGCCTATGCAGCCCGAAATAAATGGTATTTAATTTAATTTAATTTTATAAGTACTTAATAATACATACATACATACATATAATCACGCCTTTTTCCCGTAGGGGTGGGCAGAGTCGCAGAGACCGCCTCTTTCCCGTAGGGGTAGGCAGAGACCACTTCGTTCCACTTGCTACGATCCTTACATACTTGTTTCGCTTCGTCCACTTTCATTCTTACCATCCATTCCTCCTCTTACATTCAACGTAGCGAAGCGGCTCTCCATGGGCCACTTTTCGCCTCCGCGAGAAACGAGACGTGATGGGTGGCGAACCACATCGCCGCCATTTTGGATAATTATTATTTTTATGATTATCCATTGCGTTTCCACGGATTGGTGGAGAGGGTAGGAATAGGGAAAGGGAAGGATAGGTGGTGTGGAAAGGAAGATTGGTAAGTTAGAGTGGGAAATAGGAAATATAGGATATTACCGCCCAGGAGGGCAAGGGATAGGACAGTAATAGCTAGGGAAGCCGGAGCCGCATACCCGTATACTATACCACAACTACCGGACAGGTAAGTTGGGATGAGTATCCCATGACATACTTAATAATATTATAATATAAAAGTACATATAGGTTTAATCACCTAAAATTATGGTTCTTGCCACCTTTCTTGAAAAAAAATCCGCTATTCATTAGAGGATTTTGAGACCTCACAAAATGTTTTCGAGAAATCAAGATACGGACATTCTTTAGATAACTCAGACAATTAATAAGTCTGGACGACACTTGTGAGAACGTTATAGTGGGGCCACACCGAAAGCACTATTTAAAAATATTCAATGGCCACAGTAATGTTGATACCATCTTACACAATATTTTGTTAATGCAATAATTGTATTATATTGGAAACAAATAAACCATGTAAGGAAACTCATAAGGAAGCGTTCATACATAGTCTCAGCGTCAGTGGGATTGGTTTCGATTGCCGGAGTATCCGTGCTAGACAGATCCCGGGTGCTTTATTTGGTGGTTGAAGGCAACCTGCAGAAGGTATTAGTGGGAAAATAGTTAAATACTGTGGTGTACTATCGTCGTACCGAGAGCCCCACATACACTTGGGATGCCCTTCCCGGAGGACGCGTAACACCCTTTCGCCTACGAGTTTAAAAAAATGTTTTCAAAAGCTCATCTGTTTTCAGATTGCTTTATGAGTTATTGTTTGATTTCGCAGAAAAGAAAATCATACTCAAGCGTTTAAATATCCGACTACGACAAAGTCAAAGGAAGACTAATGATATTGGCAGTCTGTATGTATGTATGTTTGTATGTATGTAATTATGTATGTATGCTTGTCCCACCGCAGCGCCAAACTACCACTCCAAAGGCATACCATTGCACAACCAATATTTCCTGGCTTATTATGTAGTTTTCGAAAATTCAATAAAAAAGTTCTCCATCTTACACACATTTCTACAATTTGAACGCGTTTCAAAAAATCCGTGCATTTTTTAACGTTAGGTATTTGGATATAATTTCCAAAGATTATATTAAAATAACAAAACTTACATTTGCAAAAACGTGCAAAAACCAGCGAATCACACAAACGTTCTTTGTGCGTCTAGCCGGTGGCCTCGACAGTAGATGGGTACAGTCGGACACAAAAAAATCCACAGCTGAAATATTATCATCACATCCATTGGCATCCACTAAGGAAGAATTTTTCAAAATTCAACCTTTAAGCGGTAAAATAGGCAATAAAAGTTTGTATGAAAGTTTTATTCCTTGGACATAATATTTCCATGATATTTCGTATGGAAAAAAAATGAGTTACGTATTTGAGTGTTTTGTAAAATTCAGCCAAGGTGGGTAAAATAGAGGATAAACGTTTGAAACTTAATTTCACGCGGGCGAAGCCGCGGGAAATTAGTGCTACTATACTAATTATGAACCATATAATAACAGCCTCCGTGGTCTAGTGGTTAGAGCATTGGCTCTCGACTCGGAGGTCGTGGGTTCGATTCCCGCATTGGAACAACAAAAAATGTTGTTTCCAAGTTTGGTTAGGACAATGCAGGCTGATCACCTGATTGTCTGACAAGAAAGATGATCCATGCGTCGGATGGGCATGTAAAAAGTCGGACCTGCGCCTTATCTCTCGTCAGTCGTGTCGGTTATCCGTCCCACTGGATTACGAGAGTAAAGGAAGAGAGAGTGCTCTTGTGTACTGCGCACACACTTGGGCACTATAAAATTACTCCTGCGTAACTGGCCTGGTTTCAATGGAACCGGCCACCGTCACCGAGATCGGTGGGGAGTCATTATTATTATGAACCATAATAAGACAAGAAAAAAAACTAAAAGCTGTAAATATTATAAAGTAAATCTATTTACGAAAAATACATAAAAATAAATAAATGTAAATAGAATAGAAGAGAATGTACCAAATTCTACGTGCTCGCGACCACACTTTTAAGGACACTACAATTTAGAAACTATAATATCACAAAAAACATTTATTGTAAATAAAAATATTATACTTCTTACAAAAAATATAACAACCAAGCGAGTGTACCCTAAAAAAATATGTCCGGTGAAGTTACCTTTTTGCTAACAGTTCTCGGAACTGTTAGGTATTGCATTCCAAACTGAAATTATATTATACTTATTGCTTTTAGGTGCCATCATTTTGAAGATAACAATCGTCTGTTTAAAACTAGCCATCGTGGAGTTCATATGTGATAGAAGTGAAACCTACATTGCAGTGGCGAAGACTGGTTCTCCTTCATAGGGAAGCCCTAGCCTGTATATAGGGTTGCCATCCGTCCGGGTTTCCCCGGATTTGTCCTAGTTTAAAGGGCGTCCGGGGAGCGTCCGGGCCGGATTTTATTTGCTATCCGGGTTTTGTAGGCAGAATTAGGAAGGCCTAAGTGTTTTTTTTTTTTTTGATAAGCATCAATAATAAATCTTCCTTTCTTTTTGACATTGCCGTAGTCGGGTAAAAACTGTTCTATGTCCGGGTTTCGTACTCCAAAATCCGGAGTTTTCACGCGTCTTGTCCGGGGAGTCATATGTAAGAGATGGCAACCCTACCTGTATAATAATAGGTAGGTATTTGGATGAGGGTCTGCAAAAGGTAAGCGGTAAGTGAAGCCGATAGGAATGGAGTTATAGGGACTCCACGCCACTGCTACATTGGTATTTCTAACCGAACTTCGTACAACTCGATCGATGACACGAATTTTCTTTTTTTTTTATAACTAGCTGCCCGACACACGTTGTTCTGTCTTAAATATGAACTGGAATTAATATAAAACTACACCTACACATACAACCTATACAATATAAATTACCATAATAATTTCAGGACCAAAATTAGCCAAATGGCCGTTCTCGAATTTCTCGAAGTTCTCGAATTTTGAGTCTCTCGGCAACGGGATAAAAAGTGTCCTTTTTTAATGTCCTTTTCCTGGTTCTAAGCTACCTCCCTATCATTTTTTAGTCAAATTGATTCTTCTCAATTCGATTCTCGAGTTGTAATTAGTATAACTAACACGACTTTCTTTTATATGTATAATAACTAGTTGGTGGCTCAGCTTGAACTGACTGCACCAAATGGCTGGCTGGCACAGGAGGGGACGACTCCCACTCCAACACTCTTCTCTTACACGTCCCGACTCTGTCGAAGCGCGCCAAACACGTTTCTGATAGATGGCGCACTTGAAGTTCTGTTTCCGCTTTATGACCGGATGCGACATACAAGCAATGGCACATTTTTTGCAATATTTGTTACATTAATGGCCTGTTGCATAACCTACAGGTAAGTGTCATATAGCTTATTTGCATGTTTCGTCTCCATCGCTCAATTTATAGTATATAGTGACCCGCCCCGGCTTCGCACGGGTACAATACTAATACTACAGAATGTGTGCTGCCGTGCCCTGACAAAACACTGTAATTTGAAAACAGGTGTTTTCTAGAAATGACGAAAAACGTTTTTTTTCGAAAATTTCGCATAAATACGTCAAATCATAACAGATTACTTTAAAATTTTGATACGTGTTTGTTAATAGTACACTTAATTGTGCCGTACTAAAACTAGTTAAAAAGTATGTTATTTATTATATTTATAGCATAAAACGTATTATGTCATAACATAAAGTTCTAGCTAAGTTCAATGATTGTTTTGGCAAAAAACTGCAACTACTAATTGCAGTCTATTGTCACAACAGTTGCTATGGAAAAGGTTAAAGGCTATCTTGGTGAAAAAAGGCAACCAGGTAGTAACCTTATAAAAAAACTAGTAAAAATAATGTGTTTTTTTATTTATATCTAAGTACCAAAAATAACTTAGAAATCTATTTCTCTTTCACTAGACAAATCTGGCACTTCATTTACTACTAAATCTTCATAAAATTTTCTACGCGATTGTGGCATTGTTTCACACAATTTAAGAAGTTCTAACTTTTTTACTTCACAAATACCTCTTGGTTGTGTCTGTTTCTGAACTTCTTCCAAAAGACTTCTGTTTTCATTTAAAAGCCGCTTCATACTATCCTCAGACTTCTTTTTCAAAAAAAAGATCTCTGTGTAATTAGTCTCATCGTCGTAACTTATTTTCGCAAAAAGCGAAAGGTGACCTCTCTTGAATTCAACAATCTTAAATCTCTGTATATTCAGGCCATTAGGATACTTTACCTTACTCTCATTTTCAATCATGTACATATCTTGGTGTGACAAGATCAGATTTTCAACATTCTTTCTTGAATTCTTTATTTTTTCAGAAAAATCTTGGAAATCATAAACCTCTGGACTGCTGTTTAGTTTATTTGTAATGCTGGCATGTACTTGATCTGCAGCCATGTATGTGTGTCCAGGCTCTAAGTATTCAATGACAATCCTTTCGACGGTTGTAGAGGGGTCGTTCACTACTTTGACCAGTGCAGAAAAAAGCACCTTGTTTTTATTTTGGGCATTGCAGTTGTCTACAAAAAAGTATATATGTTTGAGATCTCTGCAATACTTTAGTATAAAGTTTATGTAAGCGCTAGCAATATTGTAAGCTTTGCGGCCACTCTCTCCTTCATGCCAAAGAACGCAAACGGCTCGTTTGTTTTTGCCAGGCTGAGCAAAAGTCTCATTGAAAAGTACCAATTTTCTCGAAAAGTAATAAGCCTTTGTACTGAGTAGAGGCATGCAAATAACTTTTTGCATATCAGCTGTAAAAATTGCTTTATCACTCGCATTTTCACAAAGAGCTTCAATTTGGTGAAGATGCTGACGTGACATATTTTTGTTTTTGATATGTTCTGGATAGTAAGCACATACATCACAACTGCAACTCCTGCAATCATGACTATTATTGGCAATTTCAGGGTGCTTATAAGTATGTTGCCTGCATGTATCGCAACTATCTTGGGATGGCACAGCTGTAGAAAGGTTCATTTTCTGACATATATTATGGAAATATGTCCATGAACATTTGCGCAAGTTGTTTTCTTCACAATATTTCAAATAGTGTGTGTGCATATTTGTAAATGTAGTATTCACTGGCAGATAACGACGATTAGGGGCATGCTCTATGTTGTAATGTGACTTTTGTGGTTTATATTTTTCTATGAATTCTATAACAGTACCTTCATAGCCCTCGGGAAAGGCGTGTTTTGGAGTATGGTGTCCTCTGAGGTCTGGCGCTGCAGAAACTGACGAACTTTTATTGTTTGTCTTGCGATTAGCTTTTAAAACAGACTGAACTGCCTCATCATTTGTGTAGCCAATTGTTGCCAAGAAAAATACCTTGCACACATCAACTTCCTTAAGTTTCCACTGCAAAGTATTTTGTCTGCGAGAAGTTTGCACAGTTTTAACTTTCGTTGCTTTTGAGGTCACGTGTCTTGAAATAAAATCTCGTCGTCTCTGGCGGTCCATATCCCAATAAGCAGCCCATAAAGATTTCCTTTCGGTTTCGCCAATTTTCTGAGTACATTTGTTCTTACAGGCACAAGATGGCAACATAGGGTGCTTATTCTTCTGCTGTTCTAAAATTTTTGTTGGGTTTCTTTCCCGTTTTCTTTTTGTCGCATGCTGTTGTACTGTGATAGGGGGCGGGGGCGCAGTCATCACTGAAGTCAGTTCAGTGTACGATTGTACATCGAAAACTTCTTCATCCGGAGCAGCCACTTGTGCTTGGTTGGCGGTAGGTACTGTGATAGGATGCGGAGGCGCAGTCATTGTTGTCAGTTCGGTATACGATGGTGCATCGAGAAGTTCTTCTTCCGGCGCTGCAGCGACTGGTTGCGCTTGGTTGCAGGTGGTAGGCATAGGAATATCTTGATCCATTAGTACTTCATCCAAAAACATCGAGGTAACTTTTCTTTCCATATCGGATGAAGTGTTTGGTTGTAGATTTCGTGTATCCGCTGCAGATTGAGTGGATGACATATCTATGGACTTCACATGTAGAGATTGTTGGGATTGGTCGGTGGTGGGTAGTACAGTTATAATAGGAGTAGGAGTCATAGTTTCATCAGCAGAAGTTGAGTACAAAATAGGTTCACTGGTTGTGACGAAATCAAACATTTCTTCATAGGGTATATCATTCCCGGACAAGTCAAAATGGTTTTTAGGTTTTCTGGCAATGGAACTATTTAAGTTCGAGAAATTCACTGTAGAACTCACACATTGCTCTTGCCTCGTTCGGGTTAGGTTTATAATAAGTTTATTACGTTCTCTGCTCATTTTTGAGATTTACTTATCACGAGGCAAAGTTACTGTATGATCGATAAGCTGTGACTAATTGAAATATTTTTTGCCGCCAAATATCGCTTAGTTACTTGACGAATAGGAAAACGTTGTGATGTTGTTATGACAAAACACTGCATCTACAGTTACATGTTATCAAATAACATCGAGTTTGTTTTGACAAAACACTGTACCTATAGTAACAGTATTTTGTCAAAATAGGTATCTGTAATATTGGTTATACAGTCTAAATTGCTATGACTAATTTCCATATTATTAAGACTTTTTAAATATTATTTTGATGTCATACCATGTACCTAAGGGTACAGAATCTAAATATTCATGTTACCACAAAACACTGTATCTGTAGATACAGTGTTTTGTCAGGGCACGGCAGCGTGCACTTCGCAACGGGCCGTGCAGCAGAAATCGTAATATTTTAATTTCGCCATAACTTCAAAACCAAACGTCCAATTTTAATCATTCAAAGACCATATATTATCTACATAAACTGTACTTAGTGATTAAATAATTTATTTTGATAAGGATTAATAGCATGAGTAAAATAAACGCGTTTAAATGTAGTCCAAAAAAAAAAACAAGATTTTTAAATAAAAAATGGTTGTTGTGCCTCACTCGACATAGATAGGTATAGTGTGTCGCGGACTTTTATGTAGATATTTATAAGATCTACAATTAATTAGAAATTATATGGTTCTATCTTTTATAGTTTAGGCAGCGTACGCAAAATAAGTAACTTTTCTGGTTGATTTTTTAACCTTGTGTTCGAAAAACCCAAATATCTTACGGAACCCTATTTTTTTCCAAAATAAAATTTAGCCTATGTTACTCGTGGATAATGTAGCTTTCGAATGGTGAAAGAATTTTTGAAATCGGTCCAGTACTTTTTGAGCCTATTCATTACAAACAAATAAACAAACAAACATACAAACAAAGTTTTCCTCTTTATAATATTAGTGTAGATATACCTATAGATATTTTTATTCCGACCTCTCATCTAAAATCACACCGAAAGCATAGTTTTCTTTGAGTTTTTCTCAAAGTTCATGATATCTTACTAATAATCCTACTAATATTATAAATGTGAAAGTTTGTGAGGATGTATGGATGGATGTTTGTTCCTTTTTCACGCAAACACTGCCGGATTTCGATGAAATTTGGAATGGTAGTAGTTTAGGCTCTGGATTAAAACAAAGGCTACTTTTTATCCTGGAAAAGTACCGTATTCCCGCGGGATACCCGATACAATATTTACGCGGGCGGAGCTACGGCAACGGCTAGTTTAAATAATATGAAAATGTTAGCACCTATGCGAATTGCGAACCCGCGTGTGGTCTTGCTACTCAGTTCATGGCGAAACATTGGGTATAGCGCAGACGCGCATAGCGACGCGCGACATCCTTTTTTTTTCCGGGGGGAAAATGCATTACGCATACCACCCAGGCGCAGGGGGCACCCAAGTGGTGATGTGGGACTCCCGTATAGGCTAATGAGACCCACGGTATACCCACTAAAAACCCCCCCATCTTCCTCCTCGCCACCCTCTCGCGACGGGGACACGGGAACGATACACACATCCGCGACCCTGCCGGCGGCAGCCGCCTACAAGCGGCTTCATCACGGAAACCCGAAGGCCCTCCACGTTGGGCGCACCAGATGGTAAAGTGCGCCTCCCTCCTCAGCCTCCACTAGTACAGTAGCAGACTCCCCCCGAGTCTGCAACTAGGAGGCTATGGGTACCAGATAAACTGGTACCCGGTAGCAAATCAGGTCTGTGGTTTTGCCACCGACTGTTGCATAATGATGTAACATTATTAAAAAGACAATCTGTCATTCATAGGTGTCACTTTGATGCCTATGATAGAATATTCAGTTAGCCATAAGGCTATGTATAGCTTAGACGTGTGTATGTCTATTTGGCCTCCTTAACATATTATATGTATGATAAGATAGATTATATGGATGTTATATGTAGAACATATGTAATAAAGAAGAGTATACAATCATTGTATCATTGAATATCTCCACCGTGAGTTTATGATAAATGCTGCTGAGTCAACAGGTCCAACATACAACATGGTGTCAGACGTGGGAGGTACTTAAATACAAAAATATATGAACGAAAAAGAGGGTACATCAAAAACTCAAGAATAACCACAAAAAACTTGAAGGCAGTCGGAACTTAGGAACGATCGGTGAAAAAAGTGCGTGAAGACCTAACAATGGCTGGAAACGGAGTACAGAAACTTGAAATTTCTACCGAAGTTATCAACAATAATGCTGAGAATTTCAAGAAATGGACGCAATCATTCGAGATATACCTGCTGGCATCAGGAATGGAGAAGACAGAAGACAAAAGAAAAATTGCAATCATGCTGCATTCCATGGGAGAGAAAGGTCTAAATATATATAATTCCTTCAATTTGGACCTGGAGGAAGCCACATATCAAGATGTCAAGGCAAAATTCGTCGAGTATTTTGAACCCAAGAAGAATTTGACGGTAGCAAGACACAAATTTTTCACGCTGAAGCAACGTGTGAACGAATCCTTGGAGAACTTTCTTATGGAATTAGAGAATGCAAGTCATGCCTGTGAGTTTGGTACGCTCCGCGACTCGCTGGTAAGGGACATCCTTATTGCGAATATGGCTACAAATTTCTAGGATCTAGGCAAACTTTTAATCCTCCATTCTTCTTTATGGTAATAACTAAGCTACTCACCCAGAGAGTTGGTTCATGGACTTTCTGGATGATCCCCAATTCCTCCATGAGTTCGAGCTCCTTCCGCAACGGCTCCACCAGAGCAAATGGCACCTTCCTGGGTGGATCTATGCACGGCACAGCATCTTTTCTTAACACAATACTGTGTTCATATGGTACCGAGTGCTGCTTGCTTGGTAAGCAATGCTCATACTGAGAGATTCACTATTGGGGCGTTGTTCAATATTAAAAATATAAAGTCACAAAGTACCAGTTCAAATTTGAGTAAAAATGACATTAATTCCTGGCATTATTATTTAAAAATAAATAACAAATGTGTAGACTGCATAATTGATACTGGGGCAGATATAAATATGATGTCTTACAAAGTGTTTAAAGAATTAAATCTTAAGTTTGACAAACAGAGTAAAAAAATGTGTAAAAAATATAATATCTATGCTTATGGGGGAAAACAACCAATTCCCATTATGCAGTGTCAAACATATGGTGTATGTTTGAAAACAAAAAAGAACCTGAAAGTGTTACTTTTGTTATAACCAACCTTAACTGTCCTACTGTAATTGGTTTGCCCACTTGTATAAAGCTAAATTTAGTTATAAAAAACTTTAATCTAAACAATATGTATAAAGAACCCTGTGACAAAATTGTGACCAAATATAATGATGTGTTTTAGGGTCTAGGCTGTTTACCATATGAACACAGTATTGTGTTAAGAAAAGATGCTGTGCCGTGCATAGATCCACCCAGGAAGGTGCCATTTGCTCTGGTGGAGCCGTTGCGGAAGGAGCTCGAACTCATGGAGGAATTGGGGATCATCCAGAAAGTCCATGAACCAACTCTCTGGGTGAGTAGCTTAGTTATTACCATAAAGAAGAATGGAGGATTAAGAGTTTGCCTAGATCCTAGAAATTTAAATAAAAACTTATTGAGATGTCATTATCCCATTAAAAATATTGATGAAGTAAGGTCTAAATTGTCCGGAGCCTCATATTTCTCACATTTAGATGCATTTTCTGGATTTTATAATATAAAATTAACTAAAGAGAGCAGTGACCTTTGTACTTTTCAAACTCCCTTTGGTAGATATAAATTTTTGAGATTACCTTTCGGAATAAGCACGGCAACAGAAATTTTCTATAAAACTATGATAGATTTATTCGGAGACATTGAGGGAATAATAATTTTCTTCTGTTTATTGTTATATATAATTTTGTTTCTGGATAGGGCTAGACAAGTCAATTTGAAATTAAATAGGGCCAAGTGCAAGTTTCTTTTAGAAGAAATCGCATATTTGGGCTATATTTTCAGTAAAGATGGTGTAAAAATTGATCCAGAGAAAATTAAGGCTATAAAAGAGATGCCAATACCAAAAAATATTAAAGACTTGCAAAGATTTTTAGGTATAATAAATTTTTTAGCACCATTCATAGAAAACTTAGCTGACAAAACTAATATTTTAAGAAATTTGTTAAAAAAGGATGTGTTATGGCTTTGGGATGAGAATTGTCAAAAATGCTTTGATTTATTAAAAGAAATTATAACTAAAGCGCCCGTGTTAGCAAATTATGATTGTAATTTACACTTAACTTTGTCGGTAGATGCCTCAAGATATGCCGTCGGTGCCGCTATATTTCAAAATAAGCGACCCGTTGCTTACAGCTCAAGAACACTGACCAGCTCACAACAAAATTATGCTCAGATTGAGAAGGAATTGTTTGCAATACAATTTGGATGTAATAAATTTCACCAATATATTTATGGCAGTAGAATAACTGTGCAAACTGATCACAAACCGTTGATTTATTTATTTAAGAAGCCCCTACATGAAGTACCTGCTAGGTTGCAGAGAATGATGCTTTCTTTGCAAGGCTATGACTTAGATGTGGTTTATGTACCTGGTAAATTTATGTATATAGCAGATACTTTGTCTAGAGCAGCACTTACTGAAAAATACATACCCCCATATGAACAGGATTTACAGTACCATGTAAATACTATATTTTCTAACCTCTCTGTAAGTAAGCCATATTTGAATTTAATATTAACAGAAAGTAATAAAGATGAATCATTAACTTTGCTTAAGTCTTATATTCAAAACGGGTGGCCTAAGAGCAAAGACAAAATGGCATCTATGGTAAAACCATATTGGAATATTCAAAATGAAATACATATAATGAATGAATTACTATTTAAAGGAAATAGGCTTATTGTTCCTAAATCTTTGCAAAAACAAATATTAGATAAAATTCACTGTGGTCACTTAGGTATAACTAAAACACTTAATATTGCTAGAGAAACAGTTTATTGGCCGAATATAAATGCTGACATTAAAAATTTAGTTGATCAATGCTTAGTATGTGCTAAGTTCAAGCCAAACACAACAAATGAGCCGTTGCAGTGCTACGAGATGTCCCATCTTCCATGGCAACAGGTAGGTGTTGATTTACTATATTTTGATGGAGAAAATTTCCTTGTCTGCATGGATTACTATTCCAAGTACATTGAGTTAGCTTCTTTGCATAAAAATTACACTGTGGACGTTGTTGTTAAGAATCTTAAATCGTTTTTTGCTCGTCATGGAATACCGAAATCTCTTGTATCTGACAATGGTCCACCTTTTAACTCCAGTAAATTCAAGTCCTTTCTTGAGGAGTGGGACATTGAACACATAACAAGTAGCCCACACTGGCCTAAATCCAATGGTCAAGCTGAAAACGGGGTAAAAATTATAAAAAACATTTTGAGAAAATGCAAAGAGGATGGCTCTGATATATACTTGTCATTGTTACATTATCGTAATACGGCTAAGGGAGATTTTCCCAGTCCAGCTTCATTATTAATGTCTAGAAACTTACGAGTAAATTTACCAATACTAAATAAAAAGTTATATCCTAGAGTAGTTAAATTTTCGACATATGAGAAATGTCACAAACATAGCAGAGACAGAATGTCTTTTTATTTTGACAGAATGTTAAGCAAAAGTCATATGTATTTCAGCCAGGAGATTATATATATTTTAAAAAAGATCCTAAATCCGTTTGGACTCCGGGAATAATTAAAGAGAAATTGACGTGTGGTAGGTCGTATTATATTGTAGATTTAAACGGTGCTGTGTATAGGAGGAATATAGGACACATTAGACCTAGAAAAAGAGATTTAAAAAACATAAATACTCCTCCTTCTTCTTCTGGTAATGGCGAAAGCAGTGGCAAAAATGACAGTATAGTTACCATACAGGACATTGCTAACCCCATGAGTTCGGTGAATTTCGGAAACGGTCTTTTTCAATATTGTGATAATGATGAAAGCTGTGTTCCTATGGAGAGTCTAGTGAATACCGATTATGTAACTAGATCTGGTAGAAATGTAAAACGTCCTAAACTGTATATTCATGAAAAATATGATTAGTGATATAGTAGTATGTTTTTAGTTGTGTACAAATTGTAGTATTAGTTGCGTTATCTTGAAAAGGGAGGTGTTGCATAATGATGTAACATTATTAAAAAGACAATCTGTCATTCATAGGTGTCACTTTGATGCCTATGATAGAATATTCAGTTAGCCATAAGGCTATGTATAGCTTAGACGTGTGTATGTCTATTTGGCCTCCTTAACATATTATATGTATGATAAGATAGATTATATGGATGTTATATGTAGAACATATGTAATAAAGAAGAGTATACAATCATTGTATCATTGAATATCTCCACCGTGAGTTTATGATAAATGCTGCTGAGTCAACAGGTCCAACATACAACACCGACCACACCTCGGTCGCAGAGGATAAGGCAAGCGGCGCACCGCGATACCGACATGCCTCTTCCTCTGCGGCCCCACCAACGCCGTTTCGACGGAACGGCCCCGCCAGCTCGCAGGGGGTAGGGAGAGTGGCGTACCGTACTACCATCACGCCTCTCCTCCTGCGATCCCTCCACGGCCGCAGAAGATAGGGAGAACGGCGCACCGTAATACCAGCACTCCTCCGCGGGCATTTTCAGCCCGCTGGGAGCGCCCTCCTCGGGCCAGCCGGTCCTAATCAGACGACATGAATTTTCTTTATGTATCAAATGGAATATAACGTTCCCAAAAACTTCGAAGCTTTCGGGTATATCTATACTAATATTACAAAGAGGAAAAAAAAATTTGTTTGCATTGAATATAAGGCTCTGAAACTACTGGACCGATTTCGATGAAAGGATATAATCTATTTTTTGTTGCGGCAAAATGTACGGTATATTTCCTTTTACGTTCTCGAAATCGCAGCCAATATTTAGTGATCTGTAAAGGTGATTAGGCAGAAAAAAATACATCGTTTGCTTCGTGTAGCCGGCTTCTAAGATTCGCAAAACAGCTTCAGTGACGTCAGCTCCTGCTATCTGGGGGCACGGCAGTGCCCCCGCCAAGTCGAGCGCGAAGCAAACACTGCCGTACCATCCTTTACTGGAACCATTTCGCCGCATTTTCAGGCCCCTATTTGAGAACCTCTGGATAAGACCAGAACGCAGAAATTTTCGTCATCCAGTTAGCTATAATCACATACTTAATATCCAAAATTTCAATTCTGTAGGTCATTTAGGAAAGCAAAGTTTCGCATTTATGACACTCACTCACTCACTCACTCATGATCATCAGAATAGAACTAGTACTTCCCATAAACTTAGAGAGCTGAAATTTAGTACAGAGTTAGGGTTTAATGGCCACATAAAGGGAAAACTATAAAAACTAGGATAATCGAAGATTTGGAGTAGGTACCTGGTGACCCTTATTAGAAAACACAAGAGCCCAACCAAACTATTAGAGATCGATATACCGCCTTTACAAAAAATATTCAACTTGGTGGGCCACTTCATTTGATGTTAAAAATCAAAGGTCTGAAGTATCTGATGAAGAACCCTCAGCTGGTCTCAGCTGATTAGAGATATGGTAATGCCCCCTTCTACTATTGGTACATAAAAAAATCGACTGTCATTGCAAAAATCCAGCGAAAATATCGTTATAAATATCGTACTTATACTTACAATTTTACAAGAAGAAATAGTCGAACGATTAACTTTATTCTACTCGAACATTACACAGATTAAATAAACAAATTACACTAAATTCTATTAAAATAAATGAATATAGGTACGTTTCTACAAAAAGAAGTGAAATCCCACCAAAAACATTCTGTAAAAAACTAGCCAAGTCTCGATGTAACTGCTTGTTTATCTCTAAAAAGTAATGAAATCTACACAAAGTCGTGCCAAGTCTAAGGTTCCTTACTGCGATTTCTTTATTATTATAGTTAATGTTGTGTGACTTGGCCGTTGAAGGGTACACAAGGGTACAAAACCAGGTGATCCATGACACCATTGCACCAATCTGTCACCAGAACCGCTACCCATTGACGATGGAAAATTGACACTTGGAAAACAAAATTGATTTGTACCCACTAACGTATAAAGAATGTTTAACGGCCAAGACACATAATATTAACTATAATAATAAAGAAATCGCAGTAAGGAACCTTAGACTTGCCACGACTTTGTCTAGATTTCATAACTTTTTAGAGATAAACAAGCAGTTACATCGAGACTTGGCTAGTTTTTTACAGAATGTTTTTGGTGGGATTGTCTTGTTACTTAACAGGGATATTAAAATGTAATAGCCACATTGTTTGTCATGGGATGGATACTCATCCCAACTTACCTGTCCGGTAGTTGTGGTATAGTATACGGGTATGCGACCCCGGCTTCCCTAGCTATTACTGTCCTATCCCTTGCCCCCCTGGGCAGTAATATCCTACATTTCCTATTTCCCACTCTGACTTACCAATCTTCCTTTCCATACCTCCTATCCTTCCCTTTTCCTATTCCTATCCTCTCCGC
Organism: Glaucopsyche alexis; assembly: GCA_905404095.1. Lineage (NCBI taxonomy): Eukaryota > Metazoa > Arthropoda > Insecta > Lepidoptera > Lycaenidae > Glaucopsyche > Glaucopsyche alexis. The sequence continues at coordinate 5,159,152 of FR990051.1, read as the reverse complement.
CAATCCGTGGGAACGCAACGGATAATCATAAAAATAATTTAATTATCCAAACTAGCGATGTGGTTCTCCACCCATCACGTCTCGTTTTCGCGGAGGCGAAAAGTAGCCCATGGAGAGCCGCTTCGCTACATTGAATGTAAGAAGAATGGATGGTAAGAATTAAAGTGAACGAAGTGAAACAAGTATTTAAGGATCGTAGCAAGTGGAAAGAAGTGGTCTCTGCCTACCCCTACGGGAAAGAGGCGTGATTATATGTATGTATGTAGTAGCCACATAGTAGCGATCTACTGAAAGCGATCGCAAGCGCGTGTAGCTCGTATGCGCCGTCTTGCAGACATTTGGCTCACAATAGGAAACTACCATCATTGTATTGATGAATGTCAGAGTGTTAACATTTATCATGTTTCGCCAAATGAATGATTATTGTGACGAATATGAATATTATGAATTATGTAAAGTTGTATTTTGTAATACTGTAAATGTAACAAAAGACAGACATTTTACTTCCTGATTATTGCAAGATCCAGCTACTTCTAAATATTATAATTTTGAAAGTTTGTGAGGATGGATGAGTGACTCTTTCACGCAAAAACTACAGAACGGATTTTCATGAAATTTGATATTGCAGTAGTTTTGGCTCTAGTATACCGTTACCGTAGAATACTGTATTCACCCGGGCGGAGCCGCGGGCAAAAGCTATAGGTAATATTATAACATAAAAATAGATTATTTTAAGCGTAACATTCAAGAGATTAAAATATATAACCAATGATCACATATTTGGCAATAGTGCCTCCATATACGTTAGTATAGAATATAGATATTAGTATATTACTATATATCATAAGCTTTATTAAAACATAACGTTTTTGGGTCACGGATGTTATTAATAATAGATATTTCGATTGAGAATTGATATTCCAAATATCAAGATCAACCTTGTCCTAATAAAGTATCAAGACTATTTCGATTTTCCGGGTTTTTGATCTAAGCTTTGTGTGGCATGATTTAGAGTCTGTTTCACAATCCTACTACTATTATAATTATATGAAAGTTTGTGAGGATAGATGGATGGATGGATGGATGTTTGTTACTCTTTCACGCAAAATGACTGAACGGATTTCGATGAAATTTTGGTACGGTAGTAGTTTAAGCTCGGGATTAAAACATAGGCAATTTTTTATCCCGAAAAAGTACAGAATTCTATATAAGTATCGGATAGCTTTTTCGGAAGTTTGGTTTCTGCCTTTACATCGAGCGCCAGTGACAAGACATTTTATATATCTGACGCTTAACAGTAGATTGTTAAAACCGGCCCCTAGGATCCTTAGGATTATATTTTTAAACTTGTGTCGAATACACAACTTGAGAAAACTCAGAACTATACCACAGGGTAGAAATATATTATTATATCTACTTACGTACGGAGAAACAGCTTTCATAAAACGATCAAATCGATCCAAATTTGAAAATTCTGACGTCTCGTTCAACGACCCACACTTTTTCCACACAATCGTGGACACACTTGTAGTAGTGTAATCAAATCGATGTCATAACTATGTTGCTGTTTATCTGTTCCTGTTTCTTTAGTCTGTGACTATACAGCAAATAAAATATTTAATTAAAATATAAAAGCTAATGCTAAAGGAAATGGGAATTTAAATGGAAAAATTACCCACGATGACCAAAGATATAATATCCACATATTACGTCACGCAAAATTCCGCCTTTTTGAAAGACCCTCATCCGAATCCCTACCTTATACAGGCTAGGACTTTTCCTATGAAGGAGAACCAGCCTAAGCCACTGATTGATACTATTATTAATAATCTAAATATATAAAAGGCAATCCTGATTGACTCATCTATCAACGCACAGCCGAACAGAAGCTACTGAACGGATTTTGTTGAAATTTGGCATACAGATAGTTGTAATGACGTAGGCATCCGCTAAGAAAGGATTCTTGAAAATTCGCCCCCTAAGGGGGTGAAAAAGGGGTTAAAATTTTGTATGGAAACCGAACTCCACGCGGACGAAGTCGTGGGCAAAAGCTATCAATCAATCAATCAATCAATAGTAAGTAATAAACGTTTTACCGGCTGGAGCTTTCATTGTCTGTTTCGACAATAAGGATAAGCAGTGTCTTTAATAATAATAATCAGGATATTTAGCCAAGATGCCATCGGTAATTACGATGTCGAAGTTAGACAAAACTACATTATTTTAAAAGTGGTTGACTCACTCAGAATCCTTACATAATTATATAATATTATATACGCGAAAGTTTGTAAGATTGTATGAATGTATGGATATGTGGATGTTTGTTAGTCTTTCACACATTGACTACTAAATGGATTTAAATGGAATTTGGAATGGTAGTAGTTTAACATATTATAATAGACTACTTTTTTTCACAGAAAAATGTACGGTTCCCGCGAGATCTCCTTTTGCATGTACAAAGTCGCGGGCAACGTTTACTGTATAAATATTTTATCATAGATGAAAAGGTCCATAAAGTTTTTCTCTTTGCTCAGAGAATAAGTAATGTATAATGCCCGAAATTAATAATCAATCTTAGGGCTGATTTTTTTATTGTCAGAAAACCCTTACCCGAGGAATAAATATGTGACATTGACAGTTTTTTCATGTAAAATCTGCCCAAGTTACATACGAGTATTTAATCCTCAAATAGGAGTTACCTGACGATTGAAAAATCAGCCCTCATTTTAGCTATCTAAGATCAAGCTTTCAATACATTTGAACGATCCAAGGATTGACTTTACGTCAATTTACCTCAATTTTTGTTTGAGAATCTAAGATTGAAATCAATCTAAGATTATAGATACGTTATTAATTTCGGCCGTAAGTCATCCAATAATTGATGAAAACTGAAAGGGATAGGCTCATAATAATGGCCATAAAATAGTGGACTTGGCCTGCTTTTGAATATCGGCAAGTAAACTCTGATTGGCGGTTCGAATCTCTAATGGTCTACGGAAGGTTAGACCTTGGCATCGAGCGGTTTTCACACCATCTCGTATCTACTATGTAACGTAAGTGGCCAATTATCTAGTATCGACTACACGCAACCGGCATTCAGTAAAGATTTAGACGACCTCTGTGGCTCAGTGGTTCAGCGCGTTGGTACTCAAGCCGGGGGTCGCGGGTTCGAATCCCGCCGAAGGAACAAAAGTTTTTCTGTGTTCCTGGGTCATGGATGTGTATTTAAATATGTGTATAATATAATAAAAATCTTAAATACCTATACACTTTCCGTTGTCTGGTACCTGTAATACAAGTTTTCGGATACTTAGCACAGGGGCCAGATGACGTGGTGTGAAGCGTTCATCTACACTAATATTATAAAGAGGAAAACTTTGTTTGTATGTTTGTTTGTTTGTTTGTTTGTAATGAATAGGCTCAAAAAGTACTGGACCGATTTCAAAAATTCTTTCACCATTCGAAAGCTACGTTATCCACGAGTAACATAGGCTAAATTTTATTTTGGAAAAATATAGGGTTCCGTAAGATATTTGGGTTTTTCGGATACAAGGTGTAAAAAATCAACCAGAAAAGTTACTTATTTTGCGTACGCTGCCTAAACTATAAAAGATAGAACCATAAAATGTTCTAATTAATTGTAGATCTTATAAATATCTACAAAAAAGTCCGCGACACACTATACCTATCTATGTCGAGTGAGGCACAACAACCATTTTTTTATTTAGAAATCTTGAATTTTTTTTGGACTACATTTAAACGCGTTTATTTTACTCATGTTATTAATCCTTATCAAAATAAATTATTTCATCACTAAGTACAGTTTATGTAGATAATATTTGGTCTTTGAATGATTAAAATTGGACGTTTGGTTTTGAAGTTATGGCGAAATTAAAATATTACGATTTCTGCTGCACGGCCCGTTGCGAAGTGGGCGTCACCAAGGCGGGGTGCGCGTGCGGGTTAATGTTTAGTTTAGTTTAGTAATTAGTTAAATAGTTTAGTTATCTTATAAACATCAAATTGATAATATCTTAAAATATAATACATTATAATAACTATACAGTTAAATACAATTTAAGTGTCTGTTTGTAACTTCAAATTAACAGCTTTTTACATAATGAATCTGAAAGTATATTCGGTACTTACAATAAAGTACATTTTTTTTAATTTTTGTCTGTCCGTCTGTCTGTCTGTCAGTCGGTCTGTCTGTCTGTTTGTTCCGACTAATCTCTGAAACGGCTGGACCGATTTTCACGGGACTTTCACTAGCAGATAGCTGATGTTATAGGGTCTAACATAGGCTACTTTTATTTTAGGGTTCCGTTTAAAAAATAGGATTCCGCTTTCGTTAGTCATAAATAAAGTCGCGGATAAATTTCAGCGATATCCCAAAGTATTGTTCCACGCGGACGAAGTCGCGGGCTAAAGCTAGTAGATAATATTATATTACTATTGTTATTATTATTTAGTCTATTCGCGTTAATACAGGCTATATTGTCCGGAATCCGTAAGGCCAGGGAAAATTCAGAGCGCTGAAAATAGAACTCTGCGCCGATTACAATAGATATGAAAATCGAACACGCATGGGTCTAGTGAAATGTCAATGTCATATATGACAGCTCTACACTCGACACTTCGATTTTCGACAGTCGTATTATCGCATACTTCTATTTTCAGTCCTCTGAATATTCCCGCCAGATTCCGGATCAAATAGTCCTAGCCTAAATGTGAATAAATTATTGTAAAATTCACTTGGAAAAAGTCGTACAAAAACGAAACATTAGTAAGTAAACATTATACTTACTAAAAAGGACATAGGATAGGAAAAAGTACAGTTTTCCCGCAGGATAATGTATTTACGTGGGCGGAGCAGCGGGCAAAAGCTAGTTTAAAATATTGGTAAAATGGTACGGAACGGTATGGGCGCGACTCCGACTCGCACTTGACCGGTTTTTATTTCAATATCGTTAGTAAAATTTATGATAATTTATTATTTTCTATCGTTATAATATAACATGTGTATAAGAGCACCTTATATTGATTATTATGTTGGGGTCACACTAACCCGGCTATTGTAAATGGCATGTAATAAAATCATTACCACACCAAAGTATTAAAAACTTTGTATTTTTCCAGCTTATTTACATAATGCAGATCCTTTGCGTGTTACAAAGAAAGTATTTGTTTGCATGTCTTGAGAACGTATATTAAAACATTGCATTTCAAGGATTGCAATGATACGGATGTTAATTAAGCTTACCTACTGTTCTTCTTTATACTCTATGTAAAGATGTAGGCTACGGTCTACCTTCAGTTTGGTCTGCAAAATCGTATCGTTTGTGTGCAATTTTGCCTTGAGGCAGATCGTTTGAGTCGACCGGATGGACTGAAACAATTTGTTCAGATCGGCATGAACGGATGGACTGAACGGAGCGTGTATGGCAAATATTAACATCGTATTTCGATTTTGCTACATATAGTGCAATTTTAACAGTCATATTATACAATATTTATCACTTTTCTAACTAGATGGAAGAACTGTCCGAAACGGGATAAAATACACTAAGCTAAACAACACCGGGAGTGCCGGCAGAAATGAAAACAATAGCGTACAGGCAGACACTATAAGGCGCAGGTTCGGCCTCACATGGAATACTGTTCTCATCTCTGGGCAGGGGAGCCAAAGTCAACTTCTCCCTCTGGATCGTACCCAACGAAGGGCCGCTCGAATTGTCGACTGCCATAGTGTTTCAAACAGGCTTGACTCCTTAGAGCTACGTGGAGATGTAGCATCGCTCTGCATCCTCTATCGGTTATATTACGGGGAGTGCTCCGAGGAATTGTTCGGACTTATACCTGCTCCAACTTTTCGCCACCATTCCAAGCGACAAAATATTTATCATCCTCATCACCTTTATGAGTGGCAGTCCTCCACCGTGCGCTTTACCCGAAGCTTTCTGCCGCGCACTGTAAAACTCTGGAATGAACTGTCGCCAGCAGTATTTCCGGACCACTTCGACCTGCAAACCTTCAAGAAGGGAGCGTATTCCCTCCTAAAAGGCCGGCAACGCACTTGCAACTTCTCTGATGTAGCGGGTGTCCATGGGCGACGGTAATCGCTTTCCATCAAGTGATCTGTTTATTCGTTTGTTTAATAAAAAAGGCAAGCTGCAGTGTTAATTGACCCTTAGGCCCACTTGCGCCAATCCGGGTTAAAGTTAACCTTGGGTTAAAATATCGTGCTTTCTCTTTCACAAATACGAAGAACGAAAGAGATAACATTATTTTTAACCCAAGGTTAACTTTAACCTGGATTGGCGCAAGTGGGCCTAAGAATATTATTATCAAAGTTTAATAGATAAAGTCGGTCAAAAAGAGTAAATACAACAAGATTGCGTTGTGTCGTCGCATCATCATCATCAAAGGCATTAATTACGACAACTTCCTTATGATTTAACCTTAACCTTAATCGTTACGAAATAGAAATGATGTAAAAACCTTGAGAGATCGTGCTTAGCTCAGGAATTCGTTATAAAAAATATTATGTTAATGTTCAAAAATTATTATGTAGACAAGTTGGGCTTGGCTCCGGCAAAATCTGTAGTGTTTATGGCTTAGCTTTACGGTCAGTTCACAATGCAACGATACGCGATGTGACGCTGCATTTTTAAGATATACCTATTCAAATTGAACTTTATTCACTACACAAAAAGATACACCTATCATATGACATCAGTCATACACTGCACGTGCGTTGTACAGCGCGGTGCAACTTGACTTTCGAACTCTTACCTGGTGAAAATTCTATTTTTTTTGAGAAATTAATAAATTTCAATCTTGAATAAACTTGACCCTTAGCTTTTAGCTATAAGATTCTTCGTAGTCGTACAGGTCGCGCAACGAAATAAGATCTTTCGACAAAAGTAGAGGGGGTATGCGCAGAAGTCAGTTTTTGGGTGTGTTTGGCGGTAGCGGGCTCGGGCGGGGAGGTGTGATGCACCGAACGCATGCCGAACGTGGCTGCCGACACGCTATTGGTACGTTAGTAATATATATTCTTTGCTATTGGTCACATGCGCGAACGATCCCCTCCACTTTCACTAAGCGCTCATAAGCCGTTGCGCGACCTATACCTAAATTTTTTCTCAGAAAAGTGTTTACCGTTTTCTTAGTTTTGCAATAACTTTTTTAAATAAAAAAAGCTAACAACAACTAATAGACTACTAGTGCTTTTACCTCTAAAAATGGTCAAAAGTAAAATAAATTTACAGTAGGATGAAACCCATTGGAAAAGGAAGAGAATATAACAAAAATAAAAGGAAAAATTATTTACTCAAAATACTCAAAATATTGTAGATACCTTATTGGGGCTAGGCCTTACTACCTATTCTTTTCTTTGCTAAGAACATTTACTTTTAAGAACATTTACTATGGTAATGTATATATTTTTTTTACATTAGCTCATCGACTTTTTAAAAAAAGCTGATATTTTGACGAGAGAATTTTCGTTTGAAAATTGGGGTTAATTTTTCGATATTAAGACAAAATAAGATGAAAAAATAAATATTAAAAAAATACAGTGTATTTAGGACATAAAGGGTAAAGTTTTCACCAAATTTCGTAAAAAAAATTTTTTTGGTACAGGATAAAAATAAAAGACATAAAACTTGGTTAACTGAATTTTTCACATAAATTTTGAGGTTATGTGAAAAGAGTGTACACACAAAAGTTGTAGATCTTATTATTACCTACAACTTTGCCATTTAAGTTTCTTCCATAGGACTTGTAGTTTTGCCGGAAATCGAGATAATCCGTTTTCTACCCTAAAACACTTACCCCCTTCACTTCCCGACCTCAAATCGTCCGTAAATTGTTTTTCCTTTTATTTTTGTCATATTCTCAACATTTTCCAATGGGTTTCATCCTACTATACATTTATTTTGTTTCAAAACCTATAGGCACTAATCTATAACTCAATAATTATGATCTTAATAATATATATAATATAATACATTTTATATAATAAGTAAGTTAATTGAAATAGTTTTTAAATCGGTATTTTTTATATTGTAATGTATTCCTTAGTTAAATAAATCTTTTTTATTAGATTAGTCTTATAATAAACAACAGGTTTTTTAATCTGAGGTTTTAGAATTGAACCGTTCAAGAGATTCATCTACACTAATATTATAAAGAGGAAAACTTTGTTTGTTTGTTTGTTTGTAATGAATAGGCTCAAAAAGTACTGGACCGATTTCAAAAATTCTTTCACCATTCGAAAGCTACATTATCCACGAGTAACATAGGCTAAATTTTATTTTGGAAAAAAATAGGGTTCCGTAAGATATTTGGGTTTTTCGGACACAAGGTGTAAAAAATCAACCAGAAAAGTTACTTATTTTGCGTACGCTGCCTAAACTATAAAAGATAGAACTATAAAATGTTGTAATTAATTGTAGATCTTATAAATATCTACAAAAAAGTCCGCGACACACTATACCTAACTATGTCGAGTGAGGCACAACAACCATTTTTTTATTTAAAAATCTTGAATTTTTTTTTTTGACAACATTTAAACGCGTTTATTTTACTCATGCTATTATTCCTTATCAAAATAAATTATTTCATCACTAAGTACAGTTTATGTAGATAATATTTGGTCTTTGAATAATTAAAATTGGACGTTTGGTTTTGAAGTTATGGCGAAATTAAAATATGACGATTTCTGCTGCACGGCCTGTTGCGAAGTGGGTGTCACCAAGGCGGGAGGGTGCGCGTGCGAGTTTAGATCTATGAGTAAATTTTTTGTTTCGTGTTCGTTGTAACTATGATAGATAGATACTTGAATACCTATTTATTTAGTGTTTGTTGTATTGTTAGTCCTGAAGAGTATAGGTATTTTATACGATAAAAGTATACCCACCTACTTATTTCATTGAGTTTTAGTAGGTACCTATATTAATTTGTTTCTGTTTGTTTTGACTAAATTTCGCCCGTTTTGTTAGAGGTTTAAAGACATTCTGTAGTATTAGTATCAGTATTATACCCGTGCGAAGCCGGGGCGGATCGCTAGTATGTAATATTTTGCTATAGGTATATTGATACTTAAAAAAACTTAGGCCTTTCCATCCGTTAATGGATGATTTATACAGTATTCTCCGAGCGAAGTAACCACTCTTGAAATACTGTAGTGCCTGGGACAGTTGTTTTTAAATGTCGTAAGGTTGTCCAAGCACATACGACATTCTTACAATATAGCCAGCCTAGTCCAGAGGAATTAACTGGTCAATACGTCTGGGGCCAACTAAGTGCGGGTTTCCTCACGATGTTTTCCTTCACCGTTAGAGCGTCCGTATAATGTACTTGAGATCTGAAAGTCTCATTGGTACACGCCACAACCTGGGATTTGAACCTGCACTCTTTCAAGTGCGAACCAAACGGTCTACCCACTAGGCCACGGAGCTCTATCGATACTTAAGTTATATAGTAAATTGTAGTTCAATCACCAGTTTTTTTTTTCTTTTCCAACAAAAGAATGGTTCCTTTTTGTTATAAAGCAGCATCATAAATCAATCACATTATAACTATTATAAAATTAATATTATACGTAAAATTATGCTAACTTATGAAACCAATTAGATAAATATATATAAAATATAGATAAATAGCTATAAAAAATTATAATAAATTATAATATTAATTTAAAAGCAAAATAGAATTGGTAAAAAGCTTTTAAAATCGTGTATCGATTTTTACGAATATTTAGTAATTATTCATTATAGTTTCATCACTGTCTGCAAATAAAACAAATTTTTAGGATGATTTTTAATGTTTTATAGTACCTACTGTTAAAAATAACTTGAACTAATAACATCATATTATTGTCAGAACATGTCTTGGAGCAATTCGTAACTATAAACGCGCATTAGGTTTTTTCAAATAACTTCAAAATTTATTGTCCGATTTCGCTAAAAATAATTTTCTTAAAGAGTATTTAGCATCGCCTATCAGCATGGAAAGTTATTATAATATTAAGTATAATGCCTAAAATATAAAATTAATGCTAAAAATGAAATCAACGAACTCATGACCTTATAAAATTTCATCCGTTTATGTTAAAAACAAGCTTTTACGCGCGGCTCCGCCCGCGTACATACATTATCCCGCGGGAAGACTACTTTTTCGGAATAAAAAAATTCCTATGTCCTTTTCCGAGAGTATGTCTATACCAAATTTCATAAAAATCGGTTCAGCTGTTAAAGCGTGAAGAGGTAACAGACAGACACACTTTCGCATTTATAATATTAGTATAGAAGTATAGATTACAGAAATCTTAGACGAGCAAACAGACAGAAAGATTAAGGACGTACGGATAGAGTGAAAACATATGGGTACCTTCGGCTGTGCTCGTGATGAACACTAGATAAGTATCTTAAATGTCGATATTGAGTTAAGTACAAATTCGGAAAACATAGAGATCGAAGTTTATATTTCTGTATTACATAAGCTACTACTACGGAACCACAAAAATGTACCACGAAACCCTAAAAACTTGAAACAAGCTAAGGATGCTGATAAGTGCAATAAATGTTATATGAAGCAATTTTTGTTGTCTCGTTATTCTAATCTTAGCATAAATCTTGGGAAACTCTAGCAGGAGTTTCCAACCAGTGGGGCGCGCCACCCTGGGCCTGGGGAGCATAGAGAGGTTGTCAGGGGGGAGGGGGGCAAACCATATATTCAATATTCATATAGGTATTTTTAATCCTTATTATAAGTGTAAAAGTGAAGTTGTGAGGATGGATGTATGCATGGAAGAATGTATGTTTGTTAAACTTTCACGCTTAAACTACTAAACGGATTTGAATGAAATTTGGATTTTGGTAGTAGTTTGAGCTCTGGATTAACACATAGGCTACATTTTATAACGAAAAGTCCAGTGTTCTCGTGGGATACTGTATTGAAGCGGGCGGAGTCTAAAGCTAGTCAAAAATATTAACCCCTCGTCAGTCACTATTAGACAACTTTTAGCAAGTTACAAATTTATCAATACAAAAAGAGATTTGTATGGAAATAAATTAATAACAATATACAGGATATTGTTATTAATTTATTTCCATACAAATCTCTTTTTGTATAAGCGTACCGTGGCAAAGAATATTTGTTACTGACCGTGGTAAGTTCTTGACGAAGTCTTTCCGACTTCCGTTTCTTGAAGAAATTGTTACGAGTTACCAGAAAACGGAAATATATTTAAGATTTTTATTATATTATACACATTAATGACCCAGGAATACAGAAAAACTTTTTGTTCCTTCGGTGGGACTCGAAGCCGCAACCCCCGGCTTGTGCACCAACACGCTAACCACTGAGCCACATATAGGTCGTCAAAATCGATAAAATGTTTTTTTAGAATAAAAAATGTCACAGGGGGTGGTATGAAAGTATTCTTTATAATCCCAGGGGGAGGGTGCAGTAAAAAAGGTTGGGAAACTCTGTTCTATAGTCTATTGTGTATAATTGCGTGGCTTTTCTTACTTTCAATGTTAAGGAAGTGTTTGCATATCATTGTGGCTGGTAGGTATCAGCAAGGTCGTCTAATTGTATGTGATTATGTTTTTTTATACTTTGTATTTAAAGCGTTGAGTTTATTTCATTTTGAATAGGCTAGATTCGAAACTAATAAAGCGAGACCAAGCGAGTTGGTATGCCCGGTCAGGCCGGAGCCCTGGGCGATCACTTCCATAGGGGCGCCGATGACATGTTTGCCTACGGCGCTCTCAACGTTTAATCCGCCTCTGAGTATCCATATTATTACTCGTGTTATCTCAAACCAAATAATAAAGTGAGGACAGCGCTTTGTCCAACATTATAACTGAAAAAACAAAATTAAAAAATTCAAGTAACCCGCGAATTGTTTAATAGTGAACGAGCTGTTGATGATGTATTATGTCTAAGATCACTTCGATCGTAAGAACAGGATCAAAATCGGTTCATCCGTTTGGGAGCCACGGACAGACACACATACACAGATATAAACACTTCAAACTTATAACACCCCTCTATTTTCATCGGGTTAATAAACTACACTTTGCGGTAGTTCGACTTACAACGTAAGGCGTAGTTTCGTTACATGTGTGTGCGTGACAATGCGATTACCCAGCAAGGCATAGTTTAGATCCCTCCTGTGCAAATATCAGCAAAATGAGAAACTCTCAAGAGGACGTGTACTCAAGATGACACAATCTCTTTAAATGACAGGAATTGTGCAGTCAATAATATAATTTAATAAAGTGCGCCGGCCTCACTGTGTGGTTCGCATTCATTGTAGAACTTTGTCTTAACTTTTTTATTTAGTCTGAGTATATTATTATCTTTTCTCTACTTTTTTCTTACTAAACTTTTGTGAATAAACCACCAAGAATCGTTTGATAAGGACTACTTGCTTAAATACGGCTAAGCCTTACCTATCATATAACAAACGCTGAGGCGAAAAGAAGCTTTTTCAGGCTTTATTGAAAGTGATAACGACTTGTTCCATAATCCAATAAATTATAATATATTTTATCACGTGAAACAAGGAAATATTTATTTTGATATAAGTATAAATAAAAACTCCTGATTGGAACTATTTGTATACTATTATGTACTAGTACCATATTACCTATGTCCTATACTAATATACTATTATGTATCATTTTAGTATATATTATGTATTGTACTAAAATGGTACACACTATTTTTTATGACGAACAAGATGTCAAGATAAAATACAACTTTCAACGACAGTCCAGAAACCTGTACAGTGTATGTATTAATTAAACATTAGATGTTTAATAAGTATACATTATGGAAGACATTAAAACTTGTGCGAAAGGTGCCTTGTATGCATATGTTACCGTAAAATTGTAAAAACTGTGAAATTGTAATATTACTAGAGATATTATAATATGCTGACAGATTGTCAAATACTAATTTCTCCATACAATTGTACGCATTATTTTTCGATATATATTGCAAATTGCAATATTTACCGTGTCGATTGGATAAACAGCAAGTGCCCCACGCCACCATATTTGTTTGCTTTTTCGTAATAATAATTATAATGAAAAATACAATTGTATGAAGAAATTTGTATTTGACAATCTATCAGCATATTGTAATATCTCTAGTAATATTACAATCTAACGGTTTTTACAATTTTACGGTGACACATATAAAGTTGTAGTTTTATGTGACTACCTGGTTCCTGCACCTTCACATGCTTAGAAAAGGGTAGTTGACATGTAAAATATTTAACGATCTCTGTGGCTCAGTGGTTAGCGCGTCGGAGGTTAAGCCGGAGGTCGCGGGTTCGAATCCCGGCGAAGGGACAAAAGGTTTCCTTTCTTCCTGTGTCTTGGATGTGTATTAAATACTAGATATTGATCGCGACTTCGTGCGCGCTAAAGAAAATCCCGCGGGAACCGGCAATAAAAAGTAGCCTATATCCTTCCCCGTGGTCGACTCTATATCTGTGCCAAATTTCATCAGAATCGGTCCAGTAGTTTCGAAGCGTATTCAATGCAAACAATCAAACAAACCTTTCCTATTTATTTTATTAGTATAGATATGTACATTGTACAGTGTAATAAAATCTTAATTTATATTATGTGCAAAGTATAAAAGTATTTATATTTCCGTTGTCTGGTACCTGTGATACAAGTTCTTCGGATACTTAGTACAGGACCAGATCGACGTGGTGTGGAAGCGTCCATAGATATCATATAATATTTGGTTTAATTTATATTCTGAAAATTTGAGGTAGTATTTACGTGTATAGTATAATAATTTCGTGATAAAGAAATGTAAAATTTTGTGTGTAATTATGGACATAATATTTTCAAAATTACAATTAATTTGGAATATTTTTACATAATTAGTTTAGAAAATCTACATGATTATTTAATTACATGAAATACAACATTAATCACATATTATTATAGTAATTTTTACTTTTCATACAAATGCAGTGACGCGTGACGTCACATTTTTGAATGGAGCATTTTCACGACATTTGCGAAATTCTGTATTACAAATTGCTGTACTCTTTCTTCTGAGAATATACTTGCTCATATTTAAGAGTAGGTATAGGTCGCGCAACGAATTAAGATCTTTCGACAAAAGTAGAGGAGGTATGCGCAGAAGTCAGTTTTTGGGTGTGTTTGGCGGTAGCGGGCTCGGGCGCCGGGGAGGTGTGGATGCGCCGAACGCACGCCGAACGTGGCTGCCGACACGCTTTGACGCTATTGGTACGTTAGTAATATATATTCTTTGCTATTAGTCACATGCGCGAACGATCCCCTCCACTTTCACTGAGCTCTCATAAACCGTTGCGCGACCTGTATTATTCTATAAAATTCAGTCGACTAGACAAAAAATAGATCTTTAAACAACCATAATAATTTATGCGTAGAAATAACTCGCGCGAGACAGCTATCTCGCGCCAATCCAGATTGGTCCGCCACAGATTTGTTCAACATGTCTACGCGAGATGCACGTGAGTTATCTCGACTTATATCGTGTCAAACAATAAAGGAGATGTTTTAGAAATGTATGAGGCGTGGGCCAGCACTATGTACACTATATGTAAATGTAGCTACGTAATATGGTAATCCTATTCTTTATTTTATTTTATTTCACTTCGTTTCGATGTACATTTGAATTAACTTCGCCAAGGACGTAAAACACAACGTAGAATAAAACATGGCGGATCAGATCAGAATTATTCAAGTAATGTCATTTTGATGGTGAAATGATTTTTGGCAAAGAATGACGTATGACGTTCAAGAAAATGTCTCCTCCTAAAATTGTCAACTACGTCAAAAGTCATGTCAAAGCAACTGCCATGGCCGACCTAAAAATAGGGTTGTCGCATTAAAAAACTTTTGAAATAATCATTTTTGTACGCATTTTCCGCACTTCAAATTTTCTTTTTGTATTTTTATGAAATTCGCATCTTATTTCCTATTTACCTATGTGGTGTACATGGAGCTAGCCGAAAATCAAACATCTCCTTTGACAATATTTAAAATGGTGTCTATAATTACGCTTAAAGTTTAAGAGAGCCCTCAGTACAGCAGTTATATACTCGTATTATGTCCATATATAAGTCAGTCATGACGATATAAAAGCTTGTAAATGCTTAGTTTTAGGGTCAGCACATACCCAGACGCGACGCGACGCGCACTTTTTAAGGAAGGGATTCAAAAGTGAACCTTATTCATAATACACAAAAAATATTCATGTTTAATTGCAAGAACGGCGCCGCGCAGTGCACCTTGCAATTCGTACTCTTGCAATGAAATATGTAATTTTTTGTAGGGTAAATAAGCTCAATTCAGAATCGCAGTCACGTCTCGGTGTGAACTGATACTTATGTGATAATGTAACAATGTATGTGATAAATATAAGGAAGTGTACTAACGTTTTTATGTGTATTGAATACTTATATATAGGAATGCTGATAATTGTTTGAAATTCTTGCTCTTGTTTTAAGGGGCTTAGCTACACTTCGGTATGTAAAATGTAAATAGTTCCTTTGTAGAATTGTTTTATATGACATACTAGATATATGTATAAAAATGACTAAAATTCTATAACTTTTTTGTGGTAAATTAGCATACTGCAGCTACCGTCATCTGTAACACCAGAGGCACAACAGTGCATTGCTGCGTAACTGATACGAAGGTACTCGGCGACATCTTTCAATCTATACTAATGTTAAATTATTATTTTTAAACAAAAAATTAAACCGACTTCCAAAGTAAAAATACACAAAAAAGTATGAAATAAAACTTATTTTATAAATAATTCCCCTTTTAAATTTGTCTATTTCTCTACTTAATCTTCTTAATTTTGAAGTCACTACCAGCCCAAATGATATCCTACAATATTTTATAGAACTCACATTCATATTTGCTGGTACCGACTTCAAAATTAAGAAGATTAAGTAGAGAAATAGACAAATTTAAAAGGGGAATTATTTATAAAATAAGTTTTATTTCATACTTTTTTGTGTATTTTTACTTTGGAAGTCGGTTTAATTTTTTGTTTAAAAATAATAATTTCACCCTTTTTAGTGATATATCTTGTTATGTTATTATTAATACGTCTTAAAAACGTCTAAAATAAACGATCGAATGTATAACTGAATACGCGCCAAGCTTCCATTAGGTATTGTCATTAAGATGATGATGATGATTACTGTAAGTTACAAAGTGGTATATGCTTGCAGTTCTTTAAACAATTCCGAAATTTCCTAACGCATATCTTTAAAGACTGAGGAGTTCTGTTCAGTGCTTTTGGATTCAGGGTATACCTTGGTACAACGTCTTATTCTTTGGTAGCATATGCTTGAATTACTTCAGTAAAAGTCAAAATCACTATATGTGTCGTTTTTTAGGGTTCCGTAATACTTAAGGAACCCTTATAGTTTCGCTCTGTCCGTCTGTCTGTCTGTCTGTCTGTCTGTCTGTCTGTCTGTCTGTCTGTCTGTCTGTCTGTCTGTCTGTCTGTCTGTCTGTCTGTCTGTCTGTCTGTCTGTCTGTCTGTCTGTCTGTCCGCGCCTCTAGCTCCTGTAATTATGAATATAAATTTATGAAATTTGGTGCAGTTATAGATTGTGTATAGATCACGGTTTCGGGATTATAAAAAAATAATAATTTTATATTTTAGGAGTAGCTCTCCATACATGTGAAGTGGGGATGAAAAATATTTTTTCACTCTACCCCATCGTGTGGGGTATCGTAGAATAGGTCTTTTAAAATAAAGGCATGGTTTCATACGTTACTTTTTTATAAAGTTGACCATTTTCGAGTAATCGGCCTCCAAAGTAGTTTGTAAGTTGGTCCCTCCCCCTAGCATTTTTAAACTATAGGAGATAGAAACTTGCAAATTTCCATGCTGATAGATCATGCTAAAAACTCTTTAGGAAAACTATTTTGAACGAAATCGCATCATAATTTCTATTTCTAGGGCAATTATAGAAAAACAAATTAACATATTAAGGCAAATCAGAATAATTATACATCATGTGAAATTAGCATTTAAAATAATGTTTCAAAACTGGTTGCAAAATTAAAAAAAAACTGAAATTAACAATTAATAAAAATAACTTAAATTAATAATAAATAAAACATGCTGTCGGGTTTGAACCTACATCCAAGGACAAACACTATGATTAACTGAGCTACAGTAATTATAGTGATTATTGCGAATTTAAGTTTCTTTACCAGAATTAGAACAAAGTTTTGAAACACGTAAAAATATTAATAATTAATTTTACGAATATGTGCCTCTTTTACCAATTATTACAATAATTTAATAACACTAAAAACACATGAATATAATTATGTTATCAATTACCATAATATTATCGTTTTTTATTATAATTTAATACCTACCTTTAATATTAAAAGCTTCAATTTGCTAGTAACTTTACGAAAACTAGGTATATCATATATGGCGCTAGTCTCCTGTTTAAATCGTGGATTGTTTTTGAAAAATAATACTAGATGTCGCTGTGTTATTGGATTTAAATTCTGTATCACGCTATCGAAAACCTCGCTGATATGTATAACCTGTCAGGTGTCGCGCTTTAAAATTTTTATAAGTATCTGGTTGTATTCTTCGTACCTACTTTGAGGTCTCGCTAGAGTGCGCAAGAGTAAATATTTTCTTTGATTGTGATAGGCGGTATCGTAATAGACTAAAATAATATGCTCAAATGTTATGTGATTAGCGAAATGCGAATATTAAATAGAAATCGAATAAAACTTATTCTTAAAGAACATCTGGTTACTATTCACTTATATATATTTTGATTATTAATCAACATTCAACATTTACGGAACCCTCCTTAGACATGTCCTGACATGCTCTTGGTTAGGTTATTTTTTTTTTTTTAATGAAATATGGTGGCAAAAGAGCAAACGGGGTCACCTGATGGAAAGCAACTTCCGTCGCCCATGGACACTCGCAGCATCAGAAGAGCTGCAAGTGCGTTGCCGGCCTTTTAAGAGGGAATAGGGTAATAGGGGAGGGTAGGGAAGGGAATAGGGTAGGGGATTGGGCCTCCGGTAAACTCACTCACTCGGCGAAACACAGCGCAAACGCTGTTTCACGCCGGTTTTCTGTGAGCCCGTGGTATTTTTCCGGTCGAGCCGGCCCATTCGTGCCGAAGCATGGCTCTACCACGTACAAAATATAAATTTCGAGGAGTTCCCTCGATTCCTCATGGATCGCATCATCACGTTTCCACTTTAGTGACTAAAGGACCAATTTCGAATTAAACCCTTTACAACAACAAAATAATTTTGCAAATAGGTTCATAAACGGCAGAGTAATGTTCAAAGAGCTCCGTGTTAGTGTAAAATACTATGAGAAGTACCTTCTAAATCATCATAATGTGATGATGTATGCTGTGATAGTGGTGGTGATGATGATGATTACTCTAATTGACAAAGTGGCATATGCTTGCAGTTCTTTAAACAACGCCAAAATCCCCAAACATGTATCTATAAGGAGTCAGGAGTTCTGTTCTGTACTTTTTGATCCAGGGTATACCTTGGAGCAAAATCTTACTTTTTGGTAGCATATGCTTGGACTACTTCAGAAAAAGTTGAAACCACCATATGTGTCCATATAAATTTTGAGGAGTTCCCTCGTTTCCTCATGGATCCCATCATCAGGTCACCAATTTTTTGAAAATGGGACCAACTTCGGATTATACCTTTTACATCAAAAAAAGAATTTTGAAAATCGGCCAACAGACGGCGGAGTTATCTGCGAACATACAAAAAAAAAATAAAAAAATATATATACAGCCGAACGTATAACCGCCTCCTTTTTTGGAAGTCGTTTAAAAAAGAGGAACTTTTGCTTGTTTTTATGTTTGTTTGTTTGCATTGAATAGGCTCCGAAACTACTGGACCGATTTTGGGAAAGGACATAGGCTACTTTTTATCAATAGTGTATATATATATATAATAATATAATGTTTTTTTAAGTCACAAGTAATGTTTACATTTAATAACAAATAAATGTCATGCTTTTTAATGTTTCATGTTTGTATTTGTCATTATTTACTATAATATGATTGATCACGTCTCTTTAAGCCTTGTCATCGATAGTATTAATAGATATTATTATCTCTATTGGTTTTGTATTGAAATCACATTACTATGAAATTGATTTTACTGGGCAATAAATTTACTTATAGCGCCGTACGCTATTTCGTAATGAAACTTAAAAAAAGAGATGCATGATTATTTACTTTTTATACATAATAACTCCCCACTCCGGTCTCAGGAGTAATTTTATAATGCCCAAATGTGTGCGCAGTACACAAGAGCACTCTCTCTTCCTGTACTCTCGTAATCCAGTGGGACGGATAACCCACACGACTGACGAGAGATCAGGCGCAGGTCCGACTTTTTACATGCCCATCCAACGCATGGATCATCTTTCTTGTCAGACAATTAGTGATCAGCCTGCATTGTCCTAACCAAACTTGCTAAACAGCAGGGCTATAGAATATGTGGAGTTCGTGGAGTATTAGGTAGGTATTACGGGATTTTTATGGGTATAATTTAAAATTTTACCGGCGGCGAGGCGCTTGAAAAATCGCCTTGTCATATTTGTTGAAAAAATTGCCTTGCGACATAGCCTATCATACATCATAAATGTAGTTTTTGTTTTTTTTTTACAAATATATTATTTTTATTTCTTTGCCTAGAATATAATATCACATTTGTTTCTTCGTATGTAAATATTTTATCTTTTCATCTACCAACTCACTAGTTAGTAATTTTTAATTAATATAATTAATTTACGGTTATCTCCTCATCGAAAATGTCAGTACAAATGCAATTTAGTTTATCGGAGATAAGTAAAATGTATTTTACAAGAGAAACACGATCAGCGGAACAAAAAATGTAGAAATAGTAAAAAAGGAGAAATGAAGGAGTATCCCAATTAAAGATAGTAGCGCCTGAGCATCCGTTCGGACGCCTGACCAAATCTTGTTTTTACTGGAAGCTTGTGTGGTCTAAGGAATATACTTTGAGCCTGAAGGGTATAGACGTATTTATTATAGGCGAGGCATGTTGAGGCAAAAAGTGTATCCATTTAAATGGCCCCACATTTTAAAATTTTGGGGCAATTTTGACATTTGAAGTATGGTGAAAACCAAAATGGCGTAACTTTTTACTGTATGAAGATTTGTTCTGTCAAATGTACGTGATAGCCTATCTTGAGTTTTGAAATCTTTGCTGAAGGGTGATTTGCTGCTAATTGAATCCAGCAATTTCTGTCACTGTCACTTATGCTAACGCTCATGGGCGTAGCCAGGGGGGTGGTTTAGGGGGTTCAAACCCCCCCCGAAATGGGCCGGCTGGTAGGTATATATAATACAGAGATCTGACCAATATACAGAGGCGTATTTAAAAATTTTGCGCCCGAGGCCAATTAACATATTTTGCCGCCCCATTAACCCTATATTCTGAAAGATAATTTTTGAAGTTATTTTAGAAAAATAATCAACAGCCTAAATCAGAACTTTGAAAAACGTCGTGAGGTAGCCCGCACATGGTTGGCCCCAGACGTATTGACCCGTTCATTCCTCTGGACTAGGCTGACTATGTTGTGAGAATGCTGTATGTGCTTGGGCAACCATACGACATTTAAAAACCAACAGTCCCAAGCACTACAGTATTTTAAGAGTGGTTACTTCGCTCGGAGAATACTGTATAAATAATCCATTAACGGATGAAAAGGCTTAAGTTTTTTTTTTCATTGTAATTAATGATTACATTTTGGCTAAGCCTTCAGATCCTCTAGCCGAGTTGCTTATTACGACGACGAAGTTCGAAAACAAAAAGCGAATGGGATTTGAAATAAAGTGACAAAGCGATGCTTATGTCAAATTTGTTGTAGTAATTAGCGATGGCAACTTGGCTAAAGGTTTAAATTAACCCATTATAATAAAGGAATGATTTCAACTAATAATTCTTCTTCTTTAACAATTATTACGTTATTTTATTTATTAATATTTTTACCTTAAATATTTAAGTATAATAGAAATTCAATCAATACATATTATTAATAAATAAGATAATTGTTAATTTATATAAAATCAATTAGCTCAAGCAAGTTAGACTATGTATTCTTTAATAATAACTTCTTTAACAATAATTATGACTCGAATGCAGGAAATTTTTCTACCACTTCTTTTTTAGTTACGAAAACGGACCAAGGGGTTTAATCCTCTATACTCCTCTCCCTCGGCCCACTCTCCTCAGTCCCGTTACGACAACCGGACGGTCCGGTCCGTACTGTTTATAATTGCAGTTAATACCGCCCTATCGGATGCAACTATTCGCAATCATACAACATACGATCGATGGTGGTGCGTTGAAATCTTTTATTCAAGTAAAGGAGTTAGGCAATCTCGCTAATAACTAAGGTTTAAAATGTATGGAAATTCAATAATAATACGTAGAAAATCGTCTCTCATGTGCTACAGTATTATTTATTTTAATATTTGTCATAAAAAATGCGCAAACAAAAATTATGTTTATTTTAAATTAATAATAAGTATGATAAAAAGTAAGTTTGTGAAAAACGGAAAGTTTAAAAAAAAATCTTCGGATCGCCATACTAACCTATCTAATATATTCAGATTGTAGATACCATGACAGTTTACACCACGACGATACGCGACGCTACGCGGAGCTGCTTTTTTACGATAGCTATTGAAAATAGAACTTTATTCACTACACAAAAAAATACACGTTTCATATCATCACATCAGCCATGCATGTGTCAGATTAGGGTAGACCCTAATCTATAGCTATAAGTGATATTAATATGTTACTAGTTCATTTACTGATATTTCAATTTGAATATGTAATTATTAAAGCAAATACATTTATCTCAACCTAGCTCAGAAATTAAAGGTAGGTAGATATAAATATACCATTTTCTATGAGGATATTCATAACAGTTCAAAATACAAAACCAAGATAAATCAACATTATTTATTAATTCGGAAATAACAAACACATGTGGGTAGCTATGTTATTTTATAAGACATTTTCTATTAGCAAAACACTTATTCTAAAGTTACACGAACTATAATTTATCACTTAGTAAGTACAGAATAATAATTGAGATTCAAAAGTAATATAATATCCTAACAGCTAGAAATAAACCATAGGTACATCAACTAGACAAAACAATCGTGAACAATACTAACTTTTAACAATTATAATAATTATTAGGAAACAATATAATACCAAAGGCTACAGCCATAAAATATCAAATAATATTAAACACAATATTTAAATGACAAACAATAAGTAGGTAACATCACCTGGTATTTCAGCTTCCCGTGTAAGAGACCGACTGGGCCTGTCTCGCCTTTTTATAGGCCTCGGGGTTGCTACAGTTGTCACAGACCATATTTTATATACATTTAGTCTTCACACTTAATTATTTTACAATAATATTAATCATTACATCAACGACTCTTAACTAACTAAGGTTTACCTAATATTTAACATATCTTTAAAATTTGAACAGTATTAATATTGGTGTTGCCAAATATTTAACGGAACTTACGAAACCAAATCAGACTTAAGTACAAATACTTCATATATATCTATACCTCTATAGTATATTTCCATATCTAATACATGCATAGCACAGACGCTGTGCAGCGCCGTGCAACATGAGATTCGAACTCTTTCAATGAAACGTGTACCTTCTTGTGTACTAAATAAAGTTCAATTTCGAATAGCTATCATAAAATGCAGCGCCACGTCGCGTTAGTTTCGTTTCGGTGTCAATTGATCCTTAGTTAACTTTTCATTCGACTTTTCCAATATACAATCTCCGATACGTACAAGGCCTTTAGTCAAGATGCATTCGATAATTTCAACGGCGAATTTAGGTATCAAAATGTATGGGATTTGACATAAGGCGTCACAAGCGACATGTCACTTAACGATGACTTATGTCAAATCCCGTTTAACATTCAATTCATTCAAATCTTCGGTTTCAAAATTGTGCACAATATTCGTCCGCATGTCCTACACTTAAGTCTAGTTTCAGGCAGGACACAGGTGTTCGGTACCGTGGGAAGATCATCTTGGACTACGATTGATTTTTTCTTTTTTTGCCACTAGAGATGCTTTCATTTAAAAAATAAGAGTAGAAGTACTAGTAATGAATAGTATAAGATTGTAACTTTATGTTTATTATTTGTGTATTCATCTGATATCGCAATTAGATTTCTATGTAGACCACGGAGGCTGTTAATACTATTATAAATTATTAACAGCCTCCGTGGTCTAGTAGTTCGAGCATTGGCTCTCCACTCGGGAGGTCGTGGGTTCGATTCCCGCATTGGGACAACAAAAAATGTGTTTCCAAGTTTGGTTAGGACAATGCAGGCTGATCACCTGATTGTCTGACAAGAAAGATGATCCATGCGTCGGATGGGCATGTAAAAATTCGGACCTGCGCCTGATCTCTCGTCAGTCGTGTCAGTCATCCGTCCCACTGGGATAAGAGAGTGTTCTTGTGTACTGCGCACACACTTGGGCACTATAAAATTACTCCTGCGTAACTGCCCTGGTTTCAATAAAACCGGCCACCGTCACCGAAATCGGTGTGGGGAGTTATTATTATTATAACTATTATCGACGGATGTTTGTTACTATTTCACGCACAAACTACTGAATGGGTTATGATGTAATTTGGCATGGTAGTAGTTTAGACTTCGGATTAACGTATGTTACATTTTATCCCGGAAAACCCATCTTACTCCATCTGTATCCTATATTAATAATGAACAATAGCGATCAATATCATATTATGCCCTTATAAGATGTCAAATGCTCCTTAGAACTATTTAAAACGCATTTAGAAGCGCACAACTTTTTATCATTTTTCCTTTGACACCTTTGCTCGTCAAGTTTTTTTATGCGAACAATTGTGCGGTGGAACCATACTAATATAATATATCTATGACCATATTATACTTACATTATTACTTCTAATTCAAGTCGACATATGCGCCTAAGCCAGCACTTTTCAGCAGGTGCTTCGATTAAACGGCTTTTTAGATAATTTTTTATTTATTTATTTATATACTGTCGATAAATAAGCTTATTATCTGCATAAAACATTAGGCATTTGCTACTTCCAAACGCAATCTATAAAGGCTGTTGACAGGTTTTACTTAATACTGTAAGTAAACGCTGTACAACCGTTTAATATAATACAATTCTGTCAACCTCACCACCGCTCGCTATATCGGCTTAACGCATATCCATTTCGTTAGAAATGAAGGGGATTGGAGATTTTGAGAACCATGTGCAACACCAGAGGAGTTACAACTGTCTCCTCCTCCTGTCAACTCCTCTGGTGTTGTGAGTGTCTATGTCGCTTACCATCAGGTGATCCGTCTCCATCTCATTAAAAAAAACGAGCAAACCTTACAGCAGTCGCAAATGATGTGTAACATTTTATGAATATATTTTAATATTTTAAAAAACACAACGCTTGAATTAGTACGATTTTCTAATATTATGATAAAAGAAATACAGAAACTTCTCCATTTTGAAGTGACAGAAATCGACTTTAAAATTTAAAAAAGCTAAATACTGAAATATTTTATTCGAATCTGACGGCTAATAACTCTAACACCGCGCGCTCATTCGTTAAATCAAATCTTCGGGCGTGCGCTTTCAAGACATCCTGTTCACACTACCGACCAATTTCACGAAATCATTTCCACAAATTGCAAGAAAGCGAGATGAAAGATGTTACATATCAATAATATTGTTATTTCTATTATTATTTAATCTAAGAACCGTTAGGCATAACAAGATGGCGTATTTTCCGAATAAATTATGGCAGATGAACAATAAATGATATACTAGGCTTTAAACCAGCTGCAGAAGAACCGTAAGTTTTCCTTCATTGTAGCTGTGAAACAAAAAAGCGTTATATTATTTTCTTGTACAAAAAGCCGTATTGTTCTCATATCGCGGCATCTTTCGAATATAAAATGTACCATCGCACTTTTTTTCTATTTAATTATTTTGCCAGCTGGCAAAAGAGGATTCACCTGGAAATATTTTCTTCTTTTACTTTTTTAGTTACTTGTAAAAATTAATAACTGTTTAGAGAAATTAATTTTAGATTTGAATTGTAGGTCGCGTTTTAAGTAATTTAGTTTCAAGGGGAAATTGTAAAATAGTTTTAGGTAAGACTTTAAGATTGTTTTGTTATAAGGTTAGTTGGGGTAAAAGGCTACTAATAAACCTAATACATACCTAGATTATTTTTTATGGTTTTTCATAATTTTAATTATTTTACTATTCAATACATCATTGTTATATAAACAGCCTATACTTACCGAAGTAATGGATGTAGCCGCAAGAAAGAGAAATGGATGAATGTGCAAATAGATTAATGTCAATAATAGAACAGTTGCAATAGTTTTCTTTTTCTTAATATTATAATAAAATTATAAAGAAGATTTTTTTTAATTGTATATAGATATATATTGTTTAATAATATTTCACATAAAGCTTTATTGCCAAGGTATTTTTGTCGGTACTTTATCTATTTAATGGCGCTTTTGATTGGGTAACGCGTTTACCCATTAATTCGCTAACATAAATCAATAACTATAGTCTATTCGCGTTCAGAAAGCAGTGTATTTACTTATGACGCATAAGCCATTAACCAATTAAGGTAAGAGATTTCGACATATTATTATGTTATTAATAATATGTACACATGATTCACTAATAATTTGTTGAGATGTAAATATTACAACAAGTCTCCTTGCACATTGGCACATTATAATTTATAAAGTGTAGTTGACATACCTATAGAACTGAAAATGTTATGACACTAGAAAATACATGGTAATTTGAAGAAGTCTTACTCTCTTATTATTTTAATAGAAATACTATAAAACGAACAGGTTATGGGCTCCAGGTATTAAGGAAAAGAAGCAGAGTAAAGAGCAGCATAGGTAATTGGTGAAAAAAAAAAAAGGAAAAAAATAGATAACTTAGAACATTGGAGATAATACGAGATAGAGGAGGTAATACAATGGAAGTAATGTGTGTAGATAAATTCAATGGGAAAAACTTTCGGCAGTGGAAATTTCAAATTAAGTGTGCTCTTAAAGCGAAAGGTCTAGATATATTTGCGCCTCAGCCGTGTATTGAAGATATGAACTATAAGGCGTGGTTGCAGGCTGACGGTATGGCCATGTATGTGATCGTCTGTTCCATGAAACTTAATCAGATTATACATATAGAAAATTGCGAAACGTCACAGGAAATAATGTCTAAATTGGAAT
The DNA here is from genome assembly GCA_905404095.1 of Glaucopsyche alexis. Lineage (NCBI taxonomy): Eukaryota > Metazoa > Arthropoda > Insecta > Lepidoptera > Lycaenidae > Glaucopsyche > Glaucopsyche alexis. The sequence continues at coordinate 5,132,721 of FR990051.1, read as the reverse complement.
AAATTTATGAGCAGAGAGAGAAATCGGAGTTTAGTAAAATGTTTAGGTATGAAAGATTTTATCAATACAAAATGGAGACATCGAACAATATTGCACAGCATATCTCAGAAGTAGAAAGCCTAGCCAAAGAATTAAAAGAAGTTGGAGAAAATATTAGCGACACGGCTGTGATTACCAAAATATTATGCACCTTACCGTCTAAGTATCGGTCATTAAGGCAGGCGTGGATGTCACTGGATCCAAAAAGGCAAACTATCAATAATTTGACAGCGTGGTTATTGGATGAAGAAGCGAGTTTCAACAAGGAGGAAAAGATCGAAAATGATAGTCGATATAAAATCGAAAATCTAGTTAATAAAACTGTAAATTGCGTAAATAAATTTACATCAAATATATCTGGTACATCCAAGGAACATCACAGATTCGTTTGCTACAACTGCAACAAACGAGGACGTTTCGCAAGAGATTGTAGAGTTTCAAAGAAAATTTTTTGGAGAAAAAGTGATGAGTCGTATAAATTAGCAGTTAACACAAAGAAGTATGCACAGAAATATAATAACCTTCAGGACACGTGGATACTAGATAGTGGTGCATCGGCACATATGACGTACCGCAGAGATTTTTTTAATGAGTATACAAAATATGAAGAAAACAATGTGAACAAAAAGGTAAGATTAGGAAATGAAAAGGAGCTTGTTGTAAAGGGTTATGGCAGTATAGTTATTACAAGATACATCAATGGACAATGGGAAGAGAGTATATTAGAGAAGGTTTTATACGTACCAGAACTTACGAGCAATTTATTCTCAGAAGGCATGGCAACTAGAAAAGTATATATAATAGTTAAAAAGGATACAGTTGCCCTAATAAAGAAAGAAAATAGAATTGTCATGGTTGGAAATATAAGAGATAATAACTTGGTTGAATTGAATATTAAAACAGTTGTGAACCCTAATTGTAATATTGCCCAGATTCCTCTTGAAGAGTTTATAGTCACTGAGCGAGAATCCGAAATGTCGAAAGAAATTTTTGAACCAATGTTGCATACTCCAAATATAACTGATGAAAATTATTATAGTAATAGAAAGGAAAGAGATGAAATTTTTCAAAGCTATACAAACCAGAATGACCAAAAATTTACATCTTCTATAAATACGTCAGCAGATAATGTAAATATGTGTAAATTTAATGTAAAGGAAAAACGTAAAGAAAAAATCAAAGAAGAATTTAAATCACAATCAATTGAGAACGATACAATTAAAGAGAAGCTGAAATCACATAAAGAGAACGATACATGGAAATGTAATGATGAAGATGGAAATATTGTAAATTTTAAGAATAGGAAAGTAGTGGGAGCTTTGATGTTTTTCTCAACGGTGACGAAACCTGACATAGCAATAATTTTAAATGTAGTTGGTAGGTTTTTAGGTAACCTAAAACCTGATCACATAAATTCTTTCAACAGAATTATTCGATATTTATTATACACTTGATTTTGGGTTCTTGTTATTTAGTGTTAGTTGTGTGTGTTATTGTTAAGTAATTATTTTTGTTTATTTATTTATTTTTGCGTTGTGCCAATAGGTTTGTCTGTTGTTTTGAGTTTTCTATGTTTTGCATTATAATATTTAAGTGGGAGTGTTGAGATGTAAATATTACAACAAGTCTCCTTGCACATTGGCACATTATCTATACTAATATTATAAAGAGGAAAACTTTGTTTGTATGTTTGTTTGTTTGTTTGTTTGTTTGTTTGTAATGAATAGGCGCAAAAAGTACTGGACCGATTTCAAAAATTCTTTCACCATTCGAAAGCTACATTATCCACGAGTAACATAGGCTATATTTTATTTTGGAAAAAAATAGGGTCCCGTAAGATATTTGGGTTTTTCGGACACGAGGTGTAAAAAATCAACCAGAAAAGTTACTTATTTTGCGTACGCTGCCTAAACTATAAAAGATAGAACCATAAAATGTTCTAATTAATTGTAGATCTTATAAATATCTACAAAAAAGTCCGCGACACACTATACCTATTTATGTCGAGTGAGGCACAACAACCATTTTTTTATTTAGAAATCTTGAATTTTTTTTGGACTACATTTAAACGCGTTTATTTTACTCATGCTATTAATCCTTATCAAAATAAATTATTTCATCACTAAGTACAGTTTATGTAGATAATATTTGGTATTTGAATGATTGAAATTGAACGTGTGGTTTTGAAGTTATGGCGAAATTAAAATATTACGATTTCTGCTGCACGGGCCGTTGCGAAGTGGGCGTCACCAAGGCGGGGGTGCGCGTGCGGGGGAGTTAGATCTATGGTATTTCATACGATAAAAGTATACCCAGCTACTTATTTCATTGAGTTTTAGTAGGTACCTATATTAATTTGTTTCTGTTTGTTTTGACTAGATTTCGCCCATTTTGTTAAAGGTTTAAAGACATTCTGTAGTATTAGTATCAGTATTGTACCCGTGCGAAGCTGGGGCGGGTCGCTAGTAATTTATAAAGTGTAGTTGACATACCTATAGAACTAGAAAATACATGGTAATTTGAAGAAGTCTTACTCTCTTATTATTTTAATAGAAATACTATAAAACGAACACTTCTTACTGCGAAAAGACTATGATTCAAATTTTCACTGTAGTGTATGTCAATTTTTTACGTCACAAATGACAGTTGACGTCATTTAGTCATCACATGAGTCGTGAGTCATGACCGTTTTAGTGAGGATCCCGAGGGTCGTTTTCCTTGGTCTCGAGTTGCGTATCATTCACAGTCGCGTAAGTTTTTTTTTTTTTTTTTTTTTTCAAACTAGAGTACAACAAATGTGGCGCCGTTTGAATCAAATAGGATTTTCCATGAAACCAAATATCGCAGAATTTCTGCCGATCAAAATTACGCTGGTTTGGCCTCGCCATATTATGTCGTACAAAGTTAATCTAAATTAAAACGTTATTTAGAAAAATAAACTGTCAAATAATGTTATCGTATTACTATTAGGTATGAATGTGAAAGTTTGTGAGGATGGATGTATGTTACTCTTTCACGCTATAGCTAATAAACGGTTTTGTGATGAAATTTTGGTATGGTAGTAGTTTAAGCTTTGGATTAACACTTAATACTCTACTTTTTATCGCGAAAAAGTATCGCATCGTACAGTGTTCGTGAAACTTTATCTACGCGGGCGGAGCCAGCGGCAACATTTTGTACATAATAAGATTAATTAAAAATTGTTTATAGTTTCTACTTTTTTCATATGAAAAATAGGTATGCATGAAAAAAGTACATGGTCCTTAGAGGAGTTTACTTATGTGGCATATGCTTGGTAAAGGTGTACTTTGTACAATGACAAAGCTGTATGGTTATTAGCTATGTTACAGATGAACTAAGCCAATTGGAAAATTGTATAATGTCTAGGTTTTTCACGCTATAAAAGGACCAATTTATCTTCACGTCAAGGAGAAACAGAAGCCCCAGAAGTATGGAAATGGTTGGTGATATTAATTTTGGAACGAAAGTTCCTTATAAGTTGCGAAGGGGTTACCCTAGTCAGCGAAAAACGTCCGTAACGTTGAAAAAAGCTTAAGATTTTTATACTGCATAATAATAATCTGTGTATGATGGCTATACAGTGTCTAATGTATAATATTATTATGTATACTAACATAATAAAGAGGAAAAGTTTGTTTGTTTGTTTGTTTTCATCGAATAAGCTCTGAAACTACTGGACAGATTTTGATGAAATTTGGCACAGATATAGAATAGAGCACGGGGAAGGACATAGACTACTTTTTATCGCGGAAAAATGTACGATGACCGCGAGATTAGAAATTTGGCATATTTATAAATAGAGTATACCACGGGAACGGACACGGAAATGGACACAAGCTATTTTTAATCGCGGCAAAATTTAAGTTTCCTTCGGAATAACTTTTTGCGTGCATTAAAATCCCGAGCAACATATACCATAAAATTATAATGCATACATAAAATCCATAAAGATCGCCAACAATAATAATTACATAGTATTATTTTTCAATACTTAACAACTTTCTAGGGAAAACTACTTTTAAAAGATTCTTCTTATTCACTCTTTATTTTGTCTAGACAGTATACAGAATGACTGACTACCTTAATTTAGCCACAGCATATGTGCGGTTATTTCTATTGAACCGGAACCGCAGATGGTGGCGCATCCGGTGACATCGCCGATAGATATTGATAGGTTCGCCCGAGACTACGGACATGGGTGGAGCGGATCGACATATTCACCAAACATAAGCGTAGCGGAAATGTCGACATAAGCTGGACGAAAAAATCGCCCCACTGCAACAGGAGTTAATGTGCGAATGACATTTTATACCTCATTGATGACGCAGGGCGAGTGACAACGTGTATTTGTTCTACAGTGCGCCTTCAACAATGTACCACCACTACATCCTAGCCAGTATCAACGACGTAAGCTTAGTTGTAATTTTCAGTATTTTTCTTCGAGATAAGCGCAAGGATTAGAACAGCACATTAGAATGCACATAATATATATCTATTTAGATGACAAAAAAAACAAAGCGAATATAATATATTTTCCGTCTAAAAAATATGGGAAAATTCAAAATTCTGCTACTACTAGGCTTTACGCGAATCGTACCTCCTTTACCATAATCGCTACCCCCTGTATCCGTATCTTATTATTTATCGTAGCAGAATTTATAAATTTTCAAAGAAAATTGCTGCTGAAAGGCTTTACGCGAATCTCTACCTCCTTTGCCATAATTGCTACCTCCTATACCTATATTCTAACCTTATGATTTACCGTTGCAGCCTCAGTGCAACAAGATTAAAACAGCGATGATCGGCTAATTACTAACATGGGTGCACCTGACCTAATATATTCCAGTATTTTTAGAACCATATGTCCAATTAAAATGTAACTAAAAAGCATTAATGTGTATTAATTAATAACAGTAATGTAGATGTGTTTAGAAAATTTATGGATTTTAACGGCTGTATTTGCAGATGCTAAATTATTACTTCGCAATCCACAATATGTGCCTACTGATAACAATATAATTATTATAATAACGTTTTAACTTCATTATATTTTAAAAATTGCATTGAAGTTTTTATGGTTAATCACAAAAGGTTGATAAATTCAAATTAATATTATCAGTTGGGACTAATAATAATAAGCGAGCCGCAAATCCTAATCAAAAGTCCTGGTGGCATGTAAAAGATGACCAGTAATAATATAATAATAATATCTATGGACGCTTCACATCACGTCAGTCTGGTCCCGTGGTAAGTTCTCGAGGAACTTGTGTTACGGGTACCAGACAACGGAAACATATTTAACATATTTAAGATTTTTATTATAATATACACATATTTAATACACATATATGACCCAGGAACACAGAAAAACTTTTTGTTCCTTACATTAAATATACTTAATACAGTGGATTTTACTATACCTAGCTAAGGCGCGGACTATATGATTCGAAATCCAGCGAGCCCGGGAAAATTCAGTGGATTGAAAATAGAACTCTGAGCTACTACAACTCAAAGTGTCGAGTGTCGAGCTTTCATAATTATTATGACAATGGCTGTGTTCTGCGGAAAATAGCTCTAACAAAAAATCGTAAGCAAAATGGCGACCGCTGGCATTAAATAAGTAATAAGTGTACGTTTTTTTAGCGCTATTTTTCGCGAAACACAGCCATTGATTTGTGTGTTCTATTTTCAAACAAAAAATGTTCACAAAATGATCACCTGATTATCTGATAAGAAAGATGATCCATGTGTCCGCGTCGGATGGACATGTAAAAAGTCGTACCTGCGCCAGACTGTCAGTTATCCGTCCCACTGGACTATGAGAGTAAAGGATGAGAGAGTGCTCTTGTGTACTGTGCACACACTTGGGCACTATAAAATAACTCCTGTGTAACTGGCCTGGTTTCAATGAAACCGGCCACCGTCACCGAGATCGGTGTGGGGAGTTAGTTCGTTTTTCGGCTCATTTGTATTATCGAAAATGAGAGCTCCGTGGCCTAGTGGGTAGACCGTTTGGTTCGCACCCGAGAGAGTGCAGGTTAGAATCCCAGGATGTGGCGTGTACCAATGAGACTTTTTCAGATCTCAAGTACATTATACGGACGCTCTAACGGTGAAGGAAAACATTGCGAGGAAACCCGCACATTGTTGGCCCCAGACGTATTGACCAGTCATTCCTCTGAACAAGGCGACTGTGTTGTGTGAATGCCGTATGTGCTTGGGCAACCATACGACATTAAAAACCGACTGTCCCAGGCACTACAGTATTTCAAAAGTGGTTACTTCGCTTGGAGAATACTGTATAAATCATCCATTTTCAATGCTCGCAATTTTCCCCGGCTTACCGGATTCCGGATAATATGGACTAAATTATCCGGAATCCGGTAAGCCGGGGAAAATTATACTAGATACCTAGCCAATACCTTGGTGCATACTCTATTTGAAGCAATAATAACCAAGATCTAAGTAGGACAAGTTTAATGTTGTCGCTCATTAACAATTTAGGTTAATAATACATTTTAGCTGGTCACCCAGTTCGATAGTGACATTGTGTGTGGACGTGACTGAAGGGCTACGAGCAGATTTGTTAAAGTGTTACTACATAGGCTGCACTAATAGTATCGGGAATGATATATTACCACTGTTCCTGTCATATTAAAATCTTTTTAATTTAAAACTCCTTGGTTTTAAAAATCGAATACCGTTTATTTATTTAAAAAAAGATTCTCGGTCTTGTCAAACTTGTTTAGTCGTTGAGAAAATGGAATTGACTCGAGAAAATTCTAGAGCGATGATTTATTATGACTTTCGAAGTGGTTTAACACAAAAACAGTGTGTTGACCGGATGATTTCTGTATTTGGTGATGAAGCCCCATCCAAAACCAGAATTTATCGCTGGTTTGCTGAATTTCAACGTGGACGTGTCAAGCTCAGTGATGATCCCCGTCAAGGTTGTCCAAAAACTGCAGTCACACAAGAAAACGATGATGCTGTGCGTAAGCTGATTGAGGAAGATTGACATGTGACATACCGCGAAATTTAGGTAACTTTAGACATTGGCATGAGTCAAATACAAATAATTTTGCATGAACAATTAGGTGTAAAAAAGTTGTTTTCTCGATGGATACCGCATTTGCTCTGTGAAGAGCAAAAAGCGGCTCGCGTTACTTGGTGCGTCAGAACTCTCGAAAGATTCCACGCAGGATCCTCAAATGCTGTACAGGATACAACATCGTATCAGATGACGAATCCTGGATATACGCGTACGAACCCGAAACAAAAAACCAGTCACGAGTTTGGGTGTTCGAAAATGAGTTAAAGCCATCAAAAATTGTTCGTTCACGGAGTGTTGCAAAAAAAATGGTGGCCACGTTTGTCTCCAAATCCGGCCATGTTGCGACTATTCCTCTTGAGGGACAAAGAACGGCTAATGCAAAATGGTATGCTAACATTTGTTTACCACAGGTCGTTTTTGATCTCCGTAAAGAGAACTGCAACCGCCGCATCATCCTCCATCACGACAATGCGAGTTCTCACACCGCGCACAGAACAAAAGAGTTTTTAGAACAAGAAATCATAGAATTATTAGACCATCCGCCGTACAGCCCCGACCTAAGCTCTAATGATTTCTATACTTTCCCTAAAATAAAGAATAAATTGCGTGGTCAGAGATTTTCATCACCTGAAGAAGCTGTGGACGCCTACAAAACGGCCATTTGGAGACCCCAACTTCCGAATGGAATGGTTGCTTCAATGACTGGTTTCATCGTATGGAAAAATGTGTCAAATTTCGCGGAGAATACTTCGAAAAGCAATAAATACATTTTAAAATAGTAATGTTGTGTCACTTCCTTGACTCCCGAAATTTTCAGTTTCGTATGTCATAGTAGCCAACTAGCCATGTAGTTTTTTGCTGTTAGTGCAAACAGACTGATTAGGGCTCTTAGGACCGCGCATCGGATTGCGGTCCAAACTGCGGAGGGATCTGTTTTACACTACGGAACTAACTGTCGTATTGTACGTGTAAAGATGAGTCAATTTGGTTTGCACTTTCGGTGTGCAGACTACGGGAAATAGTACGCGCCTTTCCAAATCACGCTCCGAACCGAACTCTCGAAGCCGACAAACCGATCCGGTATATCGATGACAACACATAATTGTCACATTTCAAAACCGCTCGTTATAATGTATTTTGACGTATCGTGTAAGATGCCGGCAGTAAAGCATATTAAGGGTTAATTATTTTACTGACGCTAGCACACCATGGGAATAGGATGGCCACCTGCAAGGTTATTTCTATGTACTGTTGTACCCTTCTTATCCTCTCAAGCGTCCCTTGCTGCCTTGCAGCAAGTGACAGCATGACTCTCAAGCGTCGCTTGCTGCCTGGTGGCAAGCTGGGCACGCCCATAGAATAAATTTCTAATTTATAAGTGGTTTGTTTGTACCACATAATTTATACATTTATGTAATTAATATTAAGTTTTTTATGCGTATACTAAGTATTTTCCATAAATCTACTACAAATTACTTCAGAAAATCGAATGAAAAATATACGTTTTTATTGCTATTTTATTTCATAGTGAGTTTATGATTTTCTTGTGAAATGCATTTTGAATTGAACATTTTAGTAGAAATTTTATTAGAACGGTATTTATTCTAGAGTCTACGAATAGAATATATGGATAAGAATAAGTAAATTTATTACTATGATTGTTTTTGTAAGACATTACCATCAAAATAGGTCTAGTTTCGGAGGGTTCTATGAGGAAGTTCCCTTATTGTGCATTGTAAAAAATGTATGAGTTACTGTAATATTTAACATCCTAAACTGTATAAAAATATAAAAATATGTATATAATTATGTCCCAGTTACAGTTTATTGAGCAATCAAAACATGTACTACGTCAGATATTTTTCATAGTAATTGTAATTAGTTTTGCTCCAATCCTTGTTAGTACAACTGTTTTTGTATTAAATTTGTATGTATAATATATTAAATTACGTAAATAAAGCAACATTTACTATATAGAAACATAAATTTTATATTTATTTGAGTTTTAAAACAAAATATTAAAAAATACGAAGTTTATGTGTTTGTATCAAGATTCCATTTATTAAATGAGTATTTTTCTAAATTCCATTTACGTCATCACTTAGGAAATCTATTCTACTTTTTAAATATATATCACATGCATAGGTAGTACATAAATTATAACAATATAATTTGGAGAAATAAAAATCGCGGGAATCGAAATTAGACTGACAATTTTATAGTAGGTAACTGTAACTAATTTTATATCGGTTTATGAATTAAAATTTTATATATAATGTGTGCACCTACGTAAATTAAGCAAATTTTACTATATAGAAACATAAATTTGGCCTTAGTTTAGATTTGCAATAAAAATATAAGAAAAAGTCGTGTGTTGTGTTTGGATCAAGATTTCTTTTATTAAACTAGTATTTTTCTTCATTCCAATTATATTATCAATTAGGAAATTTAATCACCTTTCTAAATATATATAACATGCATATGTTTTATTCACATTAAAACATTATAATCTTGAAGAAAAACACGACGGGAAACGTCATATGATTTATAGAGGTTGGTACTCCGTGCATCTGTCATGAGGGAATGAGGTCGTCCTCCTCCTTCCTCTCCGTAATGTGTGTTCTGTGATGAGGTATCATTTGGCATATTCCCACTTGAGTGTCAATAACGAAGTCAAAAGTAAACAATCAGTGCAAGTGTTTACGTTAATTGAAATGTTTACTTTCAAGTGGATAGGTACTTAATTATACTGAATCTAATAACTGTAATTTTTTATAAATCTGTTTTTATATTACGTAATCACTTAGGAAATTAATTATATTTTTAAATATATACATCATCCATAGGTTTTATTTACTTATTAACATTAAAATTGCGAAAAAAAATCGCGAAAAAAATTGCGGGAGAATGTAAGGAAAATTAATTTTTGGTGGCAAAAAGGCCCGACGCTTGTTGGCATAATCTGTCAAAGAGTGTCAAGGCGCTTGACAGGATATGTAGTTTTAGTCATTAAATTGTTATAATAATATATTAGTTATTGAACTACAACTACTTGATTATATTTTTTTGCTGATATTACTTCATTTATTTTTGTTACAAAACTATAGAAAATAAAAAAGGGACGAACTGACGAATGAAAAAATTACAAAAAATTTAATTCACTTATTCGTTCCATTAGGACGAAAGTTTGTGGGACGAACAAGCGAACGACTCTCCAAACCGCGACACATTTTAGTCGTAATTTTCGCGGATCGAACTGTCGAACACGACAGTTCGATCCGCAATCCAAACCGCACAAATGCCTCCGTGGTCCGAACTTTACATGTAGAGGGCGCTATTTACGATATATGGCTCGCGCAGCGCGCCGCAAGCAATACGGGATGCGACATACTTTAAAGGCCCAGTTAGACGAGGCGCGCAAAGGCGCTCTATCAAAGTAAAATGCGCTCACCCAACCGCTTGGGCTTACTCCAATAGTTAGGTCAGGTTAAGAATCTGTACGTTGTGGTTAAGTGTGTATAAAACTCAATTTGCAGTGGCCGCGTTGTGACTCTTGTGGTCATATTTTATACGCGCTCACTTTTATTGTGGATATAAATTAAAGTTTTTTTTTTTTAAATCTCAAAATATAAAAGCGTCGCTGGTCATCAGCATTAAGATTTCTGGTTCTGACAGCTAAAAATACTTTAGCCTATGAAATGTGGTATATCACAACTAGTTTTGATCTCGGTGGTCAACCTGACATTTACTTGAAGGTTAAACTTTTTTTCCCGGAGAAAGATCGGCCGTTACCCCAAGAAAGGCCTTGGAAAGGCCAAGTTTATCTACCTTTAGTAAGAAATCTCTCGTTTTTTTTATTTAATCCATATTCCATGGATAGACCTTACTTGTATAAATTCGAAAGAAGTCCTGTCTGTTTGTCTGTATTAACAAAATTACTTTTAGATCACTGAACGGTAGGTATATAAAATTTGGTACATAGATACATAGACCTTGGGAAAGGACATAGGCTACTTGTTATAGCGGCAATTGAGGTTCCCACGAGGGCGAGAAGTGGGCTTCAAACCCTATTGGGAACTTGTCTTCTGCCTTACACTATTTAGGTCACTAATCACTATTGACTATAAATCATTCGCACACCACAGAAAGCGTAAGCGACGCGACGCGACGCATCATTTATAAAGATAGCTCTTACCAAACAAGAAAATACACGTTTCAAAGGTAAGGTTTAAATAGGCAGAGGCCTTTTGCCAAACCCTATTGGGAACTTGGCTTTTGCCTTACACTATTGGAGTCACTGTTGACTATAAATCATGCGCACACCACAGCCAGCGTAAGCGACGCGACGCAGCATTTTTAAGATAGCACTTGTTTAAAGATCAAAATTGAACTTTAATCACTAAACAAGAAGATACACGTTTAAATTATAAGATTTCGGATTACGAGCTGCACCGCTGTGAGCTGAGCCTAAAGGTACGCGCACATTATGCCGGGCCGCAGCGTGCCGGGGCGGATCGCAGCGCAGTGCAAAATGCTAACACACTGGTGACGGGCCGGGTCGCATCGCATTGACGGATTTTGAGTACAGTGTACTGCCAGAATTTGTGCGCAAGTAACGTTATGGATAGCTATGACGCAGTACTTTATTTATTTGGCTGCTGTTAGAAGAAGAAGATAATGAACAGCATAGACAAGAAGTTCGCCAAAAAAAAGAAAATGTAAAATATAGATACATCAAATTTGTTCCAAGAGTAGGTATTCGACGAATACCTTTTTGTTTTGGGGATATTTTCAGATGACTCCTGATCGATATTTTCAATTACTTGATATAAAGAAGGATCTGCAAAAAATAAATCCGCTTGCACACTGTTGACGGGGCGCAGCGGGGCGGGGCGGGCCGCATCGCATGGACGCAGATCTGCCTCGCAGTAATGCGAGCCGCTGCGGCCCGACGCAGTGTGCGATACTTCATACAAATTGTATGAAAGCGATTTGAGCGGATTTTTGTGCTCCGCCCCGGCACGCTGCGGCCCGGCATAATGTGCCCGTACCTTAAGGCCCTCCCCCGAGCAAAAGACTTTGAGGCGGTCAGCCGCATAACTCAGTTGAAAATTTTTGACATAACTTAGTTCAAAACTGACCAAAAAAAAAAATTTAAACGGCGAATATCTAGCTTATGAAATTGCCTATCTATTGGTGTGTGTCCCAAATAAAATTAACTTGTAAATACTATGGAGACGTTGAAACTTTAATTGAATGTTCATTGAATTATAGTTTCAGCATCTCCATAGTATTTACAAGTAAACTTTATTTGGGACACACACCAATAGATAGGCAATTTCATAAGCTAGATATTCGCCGTTTAAATTTTTTTTTTGGTCAATTTTGAACTAAGTTATGTGAAAAATTTATGCGGCTGACCGCCTCAAGGTCTTTTGCTCGGGGGAGGGCCTTAATACATCATGTCACATTTCACTTTAGCATGTTTTCCATAAAGTATTATGATAGTGATGTGCATCTGATAATAATTAAGATACATCACAGGTGCACCGGTTACATGACATATTAGCAACACTAATGACTGCCGCTGTCACTAAAGAGTTAAGTGACAGCCATTCGTCAATTAAAATTACGAAATTGCCACGGTTGTTGTTAGGTTAATTGAGACTTAATTGGAAATTGTCAGTTGTTTTCTAGTCTATAATTTTTTAACAATTTCATTTCCCTTTATTGCGAATAATAAAGGCTGGTAGTTAAATAAATAACGAGGAAGTATCTTGAAAAAAGTAAAGATTCCATTTATCTATCCTATTTGAGACAATCTTGCAAGATTAAGGACTAAGGTAAGAAAGGCTTAAAATTTATATTATTTCCGATACTTTTTACTACGAAATAGACAAAAAAATCATAGATTTTGAGCCTCACACGACTATAGAACACATTGAAAATGAATTTACGGAATTCGAAAAAAATGTCGCAAGAAGATTCTACTAACCCTTAACAAAACCCTTACCCCGATCTCATCGGTTACTTGTTTCAGGCTCAAATTGTAGCTGACTTAATTGACCAGATGAATTTTTCTCAAATTTATATAGGTAATTTCTTCGTGTCCAAAATATAGTCCGCCAAAATCAAAAATTCGGAAAATATGTTTTTTTTTTCACTATTTTTGGCCGTAACTATTTTGTTCTGGACTTTGTCAAAATAAAAATTGCATCCTTACAGCTTTCGTGTACGCGTCTTTTGAGCCTTTTCTAAACAACATATCTTCACAACCTTTGATTAATTATTACATAGATTCGTTATATCCTTACAAAACTGACAATATTTCTGTGCCACGACACACATTGACATGGTACTCTGCCGTTTATGAACCTATTTGCAGAATTCTTTTGTTGTTGTAAAGGGTTTAATTCGAAATTGGTCCTTTAGTCACTAAAGTGGAAACCTGATGATGCGAACCATGAGGAATCGAGGGAACTCCTCGAAATTTATATCCACACATATAGTAATTTTGACTTTTACTGAAGTAACACAAGCATATGCTACCAAAAAAATAAGATATTGTACCAAGGTATACCCTGGATCCAAAAGCACTGTATAGAACTCCTCAGTCTTTAAAGATATGCGTTTGGAAATTTCGGCATTGTTTAAAGAACTGCAAGCATATGCCACTTTATAACTTACAGTAATCATCATCATCATCTTAATAACAATACCTAATGGAAGCTAGGCGCGTATTCAATTATACATTCGATCATTTAGTTTAGACGTTCTTAAGACGTATTAATAATAACTTAACAAAATAAATATATCACTAAAAAGGGTGAAATTATTATTTTTAAACAAAAAATTAAACCGACTTCCAAAGTAAAAATACACAAAAAAGTATGAAATAAAACTTAAAATTCGGCTAAAATTTTTACTATTTCTCTACTTAATCTTATTAATTTTGAAGTCGTTACCAGCAAATATGAACGTAAGAACTATAAAATATTGTATGATATTGTTTGGGCTGGTACCGATTTCAAAATTAAGAAGATTGAGTAGAGAAATAGTAAAAATTTTAGCCGAATTTGAAAGGGGAATTATTTAGAGATTAAGTTTTATTTCATACTTTTTTGTGTATTTTTACTTTGGAAGTCGGTTTAATTTTTTATTTAAAAATAATAATTAATTTATGAAAGTTTTTTTTATATTAGTTCAGTGCAAGTGCCATATCACAAAATTGAAACCACAGCCTATTTTCAATTAAACTAGCTTTCGCCCCCAGTTAGGTAGTCTTGACTTTTTTTCAAACAACCTACAGTACAACGTACCAAACTTTAGCGCAATTGTGATTGCCTTTTAAGCCAATGGAAGTGTTAATGATGTGACAGCTTGTCTGATTAATAAATATCAGAGCTCCTTGAGAGGTGACACGTCGCCACGCGAACGGAATAGCAATGTATATTCTTCATGTGTATTGTATTCAATACATTACTTATCAAAGTCATAGATATAATTAGTTCTGGATGGTTCAACAGACAGACAAACTGTAGAGATACAACTAATCTACTTCCACTATGGCACTGAGCTCGGCGTTATAGTCATGAATTAATATTATTATCCAAAATTGCACCCATATGTATGTAAAACAAAATTAGATAATCAAGAAGCGTTGTTAGTATATTTTGATTCTCGTTCTAAAAAATATATATAACAAGTGACCTTAAATATTAACCATATTATCCTATAAAATACTTAAATTTTATTCATAACCGCGCCGATACTACGCGGCAGGTGCGTGACCTTCAAAGCCGGCGCGTTGAATAGCATAAAAGTGTTAAAATATTATACTTTCCATTGTCTGATCCCCGTAACATAAGTTCTGCGGATACTTACCACGGGCCCAGATTGACATGGTGTAAAGTATTTATTCTACATTAGTAAAGGTAGATGTTACTGCACCTAACCTTACGGGTTATGTTTTGCAAGTGACATTTTAGCAAGCATTTACATACAGAAGTGAACCAATCTTATCTTTAGTATCTTTTACTGAGATTGCAGTGGTAATCTCGTGCATGCTTGTTTTGATGAATAGTGCTCTGGCCTCTGTGGATGTATGTGGAATGTGGAATACTAAATTTTAATCATAAAATTGTTACATTGTTACCTATTTAATGTAAAAAATGGAAATAAATATCTAGGTACTATCAGGGAATCTTATTCATAACCAGAACCCTAATTCTTTTTTTTTTCTTTATATGAGAGAGAGGGAGACAACCACTAACGTAACGCACTAACGTACCCATAGTTAAGATGATTTTTTACTTTGAGTATGACAAATATTTTTCGCCTAAACGTCTTTACACAAGCAATGAATCATGTGCCCGAACCGAAGTATCCGTAATTGATTTTTGGAGGCGTTATATAATAATACAAAATTTTACCCGCGGCTCCACTATCTATCCACCCTCACAAACTTTCACATTTATAATATTAGCAGGATTATAATATGAAACTAGCATATCATTGAAAATTGTAATCTGACATGTGGCCATTATAGTACAAGTAAATTATGAGTACACTCTATCTGCTTATGAACCTAATTCCCTGGTCCATCATATTTTAAGGGGTCTTTGATATTCATTTCTTAGAAGAACGTTAGAAAACTGCATACACCAACTATTTTGGATAAGGCATAAAAACAGAGCGTTATAATACAATTTTAAACGTAAACAAAGAGAATAGCGTACTATAATGCTACTAATTTAAATGTCACTTTTTACCGAACAATAAAGAAATACATTGACACATTAGTTTTGTCAAACTTTAATCTATTTATTTACGTTTACATTAAATTAGTTCTGACCAAAGTATAGTACTGTTTACAAAGCGACTGTGGCCTACACAGACTAATCTTTCATTAGCTGTGTCATACACTTTGTATTACGCGTTCTAACGCCTGTTTCTCGTCCTCATTTCGTTTTGCGGTCAGAGTTACATCATCCGAATTAGGCCAAGAGTCTAATAGTGTTAACATTCATGTATAAACATAATAATATACGTATTTTGCTATGTAGCAGTGGCGAGGGGTTTCTATAACTCTTTTCCTATCGCCTTACACTTACCACTTACCTTTTGAAAACCCTCATCCAAAACTCTACCTATTGTACAAGCTAGGGCTTAAGGAGAACCAGCCTTCGCCACAGATACCTTTAATAATGATAATTTTAATAATGATTATAATAGCTCCCCCACACGGTGAGTGTGATTTATATTACCCAATTGATGACGGCAATTGACAAGATCGCTCTCCCTTCCATTATTTTCATACCCTGTGGGACGGATAACCGACACGACTGGTAATAGATCAGGCGTAGATCCGACTTTTACAAGCCCATTGATCAGCCTGCACTGTCCTAATATACCAAACTTGGAAACAACTTTTTTTGTTGTTCCATTTTTTCCAGTTCCAGTTGTTCCATCGAACCCACGCCCTCCGGGTCGAGAGCCATGCTCTAAGCCACTGGACCATGGAGGCTGCTATAAAAATATTATATTACTAGCTATTGCCCACGGCTCAACCCGCGTAAATACAGTATCCCTCGGGAACACTGTCCTTTTTAGGGATACAAATTATCGTATGTCCTTTCCCAGGACTCAAAGTATGTCTGTACCAAATTTCATCAAAATTGGTTCAGCGGTTAAATCGTGAAGAGGCAACAGACACACTTTCGCATTTATAATATTATAGTAATAAAAATAAATATGAGTAAAGTATAGATTTCTAAATAGGTACCTAATATGTAATAAGTAGGTATCTACCATAAAAGGAAAAAAACAATGACTCATTGATTTCTACTGGAATTATTCTAAACAATAAAACAAATACGTAAGTGAGTTCAAGGGTCAGATCACACTGAGACGTGACACGCGGCGCGGCTCCGGCCCGGCGCCGGACCGGTGCCAGTTATGTATGAAGCACTAAAGGCGCCGCGTACGCGTGTAAACGCGCCGGCTATAGCAACGGTTTGACTTGAAGCTGAGGGGCAATTCTGCTAAATAAAACCTGCATTAATATAATTACAATCAAGTCCCGACACGATACGGTGTTTTTATGAACGTTAAACCAACGTGAAACGCGCTCTGATTGGTCGAAACGTCATAAAATCCGTTCCTAGTAACATGTCGCTACACTTTCAGTCCAAACAAAGTTAAATGAAGTCTACTTTAAATACGAGAATTGAGGTTCTTGTTTCATACATAACAGGCGCCGCACCCGCGCCGTGTCGTAACCGGAGCGTCGACACGGGCCCTAAGTCGAAATGGTCGTTTGAAAGTCGTCTTTGAGGACAAAGGCCCCTAATAACAGATGTCGACGGAAGGTTAGGCCAAATATAACTCGTGTTTTCGCCATTTTAGGACATCAGTTTTTTGTACTAATCAATCATCAGAATTTAGTTGTGCCCTGAAAATCTCCCATCGGATGAAAAGGTGGTATCAGGTTACTGTCTCAGTTAATGATAATGGCTATACGCGTTTGTAACAACTAGAGATCGCCCCCCCTTTTTTTTCGAGGGGAAATGCGTTATGTTACCGTAAAATTATAAAAACCGTTCGATTGTAATTTATTACAATCTAACGTTTTTTATAATTTGTGAATTTGTAAAATGTTGATAGACTTCCGACACGAATATGCTGCCTATAATTTAACACATTATTTTTCGTTAGATTATAAATAATAAGTTTTTAATCTTTCGACATATTTAACAATCTCTTTAGTTATTTTACAATCTAACAGTTTTTACAATTTTACTGTGACACATATACCACGATCTAGCCGCAGGGTTATGTTGGACGCCGCAGGGCTATGTTGGACTCCGCAGTGCTTTGCACTGGCTTACCAGCTTACAAACTCCCCGATGTCCTTCTTCATGCTTTTGGTGGGGCCATGGGAACTGTTGTGACTACCGCAACCTCGCTGACGTATTTGATTCATCGGGCATCATCTTACTATAGATAACATTCACAGGCTGTCGCTGTCTCTGCCAGCCGAAATGACAAGGACAGAATGTGACTTGAGCGTCACTTATTTTAACTATCATTTCAGAACTACGAAGACGAACCACAAGAAGTAAAATAACACCCAAGGGACCTTACCATATTAATGAGAATGACACCGCCGAAGTCCCGAAACGGCAACCCCGAAGGTTCCCCTCAGGGGGTTATCAGGAAGATAGCAGCTAAAAAATAGTCAGTAGACAAGCTTTTAAAAAATGTCGCGACCGTAGGTAATCAAAATACTATTATGCCCCGTCCAGACTCCTCGCGAAGTAGGCCGAAGTTGGCCGAATAAGACAGTGTGGGCACTCACTTCGCTTCGCATTTTCATACTTCGGGTTACTTCGCGGACCACTTCCTCGACCTACTTCGCGAGAAGTCTGGACGGGGCATTAGTCTGTACAATCTTCATCCACTAGCTAGCCGGGGCCCACGCCCCGGGCGGCATGTTGAGAGGGCGGCAAAATCACACTTCACAGACGAATATTTCGTGTGATAATTAAAACATAAATCATTCAAATTTGAAATTTCTTAAAAAAAATTCCAGACACAAAGTATATTCGAAAAATTTCGTTTTTAACATTTATAACTAAAGAATGTTTAATTTAAATAAATAAATTTAACATTTATTCTAAATAATGTTTTTGAAAATAAAATCCTTTACATTAAATGCAACAATTATTTTCTCCTTGTAGTTAATTATAACCCTTGGCTGGGGGGCTCCTAAATTGTTTTTTGATATAGGGCTAGGGCTCGCTACGCCACTGATGTATAGTTACTATGTAAGTGGGCGGGGGTGGCATTTTTCTAGGGCTGGTTTATTTGCCCAAAGCGCTGGCAGCGCTTGCTAGATCCGGCACTGTTACGAACAAAGACCGGACTTTTTAACAGAAATCAGGATTTTTTACACTTGCAACCGCCTTTTCGATTTCAACCCCTGTACAAAAACTTGTACGTGGGCGGTAGTTTACGCTTACCATCAGATTCATGTGCTCGCTGTTTTCCTTTAGTCTGGTCTCAGTATTAGAGCCGGGTGTTTAAGTGGAATGTTTTTCTTTCTAATTAACACAATTCATTGGCTCTGAGTTCTGACTAATCGAAAATGTTTTGATGTTAAAAACGTATTTTGCATAATTTCGCTAAACAATATTTTTTGTTTACAAAGTATAATAATATAATCAATAATCATATATGGCTTTTCAGAACATGCTGAAACGATTTTTTTATTTCAAAAACCGACATAAATGAATCATAAAAATAAATAAATTATTTTAAAGATATGAAACATCAAAAATATCATAATACATATTATGAAATAAACAGATGATGTACATTGTATAAATTTATCAAAAAGTAAACATTAATATAAAATCAGTGTGAAGTGTTAATTTTGCAATGTTAATAAATTAAAGCTAAGGCCTAAGGATTTTAAAGCGCCATATTAAAATTCAAATAAACAAGAAAAGTTAGAACGCTATAAAAAAACTTTCATACTTATTGCGATTGCGTCAAATGTGGGTTGAAGCTAAAACTATTTTCTTAGAATTGAGGGGTAAAAAACTGGTATATCAACCACCTTATAATGAGAAAAACATCCCCATCTTTCGATGTATGTTCTATTTTCAGCATTTTACATTTATGCCTCTTACCTGGCGAGTGTTTCAGCATTTCCTGACACAATAAATAATATTATGTTTTTTTTTTATGAAATATGGGGGCAAACGAGCAAACGGGTCACCTGATGGAAAGCAACTTCCGTCGCCCATGGACACTCGCAGCATCAGAAGAGCTGCAAGTGCGTTGCCGGCCTTTTAAGAGGGAATAGGGTAATAGGGGAGGGTAGGGAAGGGAAAAGGGTAGGGGATTGGGCCTCCGGTAAACTCACTCACTCGGCGAAACACAGCGCAAACGCTGTTTCACGCCGGTTTTCTGTGAGCCCGTGGTATTTCTCCGGTCGAGCCGGCCCATTCGTGCCGAAGCATGGCTCTACCACGTAGTGTTTTAAAGTTTAAAATAAATTCTAAATATAGTTTACGAATAAAACTTCTTAAAATGTATTTATTAGTTTGTATATAATTATTATAAATTCATTTGTAATGACATGCGCGTGAAAATTACTTTGCATCTATGTTCAAGGAAGATTTTCGAACCTGAAATGTATTTAATTAACATATTATATTCGATTACTTCTTCCAAAGTTTATAAGTACCTACCTTTTTTATTTTACTACACAATAATAACTATGTATTCGGTAGACGATACTTCACATTTGTAGTACTGAACTCAGAAGGACGATGATGATAATTTAATCGAACGAACGAAACTAATGGTTAGATGAGACCGCGATTTCATCATTCCATTTTCATAATGGAATGATGAAAAGCTAAGTATACAGGTTGCTTTACCGATTCAATATTAGAGGATGCTATAATTAAAATAACATTAATTGTAAAAATGACATTTGCACGCTTCTTAAAGCAGAATGTTTGCCACCAATGTACCTGCCTTCTAATTTAAGACCTTTTGTATCTAACATTCTAAGCAAATAAATATTCTATTCTATTCTATTCTATTCTATTCTAATGTTACGATGAAATAGGCGAATACGTTATTTTGGTTGACCCAAAATTAGTTCATGATATGAGGATGATTCATTGAAATTGTCTATCAAAGTTAAATACGAGATTAGGGGTTTTGTATTTCGGAAAAATGTTTTATTTTGTATACGAGTACGTTTTAATGATCAGGGAAAGTCAAAATCATTGGGAGCTCGAATTGAAAAGTCGTAATTTTTAAAAGTGATCTATAGTTTGAATTGAGTGCATGAAATAACTACATGAAAAATCTTATCAATTTTTATTTTACTCTCTACGCATTCAGTCTGGGCGCTCCTTTACAATGAATCCTGTTGGTGGGGCTGACCCATATCCCATGAAAGGCCCTCTGTCCTCGCACGTGCACTCCTCTATCGTTAGAAAATGTGCTGGGAACGTCTAAATAGACCATGTGTCCTGTTCACGTCTTAAACACGTTATAAACCTTATTATTAATCATGTAGAGTTCAATATCACAAAGCAATAGATGACATCATACAAAAGACATTCTTGATTTCCTTTTTTTTTCGCCGAATTCGTGTTGTGTGGGACAAGAGTCAGGACACCTTTCTAGAATGTTCAGAAATACCTATTTTCAAATAACTATTTAACTTTTGATTTTAGAACTTCCTCCGATTTATAATACAGAAATTTGTAAAATATACAATACATTGTTATACCTAAAGTGCGTTAAATGCTTGTTTGTAGTAATTCAGTATAATGGAGTTATAGAAAACTAGCTATTGCTCGCGGCTCCGCCCGCGTAAATACAGTATCGGGTATCCCAAAAAATACTGTACTTTTTCGGGATAAAATGTAGCATAATTAGGGTCATAATTAGGGTCAAATACATGGTCCGGTCTACCTTCAGTTCGGCCTGAACGGATGCAAAATCGTATCGTGTGTGTGCAATTTCGAGATCGCATCAGGCGGCCGTACGGACTGAAGCGATTCGTTCCAGTGTTGCCAGCTCTTTTTTTGTGAAACTACTAAACTCGTATCGATTTCTACTAAAACTACTAAGAAACTACTAAAGAGGCTACTTAACTTAGGAATTCCTGAAGCCCCCCAAAAACCACTGCATTTTAGGTTTTATTATATTAAATTTTTTTCATTAATTGAATTTGATTATAAATTTTACCATTAAATTAAAATATACTAGGAAATATTACGTATTTAGTAGCTATTTTGCATATCATTACTGTCTGGCTCTTTCCTACTTAAACACTACTAATAACTAAATTTCTACCAAGGAGGGAATAAAATACTCAATTTAGTAAAATTTTGTAAAATAACTAAGTTGGCAACATTAATTCTGGCCTGACCGATCGGCCTGAACGCGCGGCCTGTCCTGACCGTGTGTGGACAAATCGCTTCAGTTCTTGCCCGACCCGCTGCCGTGCGGGCGTGTATCTTGTACAAGCGTTGTATGAGTTTTCGCGGTGTTTAAATACAAAATTGATAAACACGACCGTAGCGCGCGGCAAACCAGAATGGACTGATGCGACTGTTCCGTGTGTGGGCACGAATCAGATCAGGCCGAACTGACGTAAATTGGATTGGATGCGATTTTTTCCGTGTGTGTGCTCGAATCCGTTCAGGCCGAACTGACGTCAGTTCCAGCTGAAACGATCGGCCTCTCGTCTGTGGGGGCCTTTATGTTTTAATCCAGAGCCTAAACTAACTATACCAAAATTCATCGAAATCCATTCAGTAGTTTTTACCTGAAAGAGTAACAAACATCCATCCATCCATCCATACATACTCATAAACTTTCAAATTTATAATATTACTAGCTGGTTCCGCGGTTCCGCCCGCGTAAATATACTACCGAGTATCCCACGGAAACACTTTACTTTTCGGAATAAAAAGTAGCCTATGTTTTAATCTACTACAATACCAAATTTCATCAAAATCTGTTCAGTGATTTTTGCGTGAAAGAGTAACAAACATCCATCCATACATCCTCATTCCTCACAAACTTTTACATTTATAATATTAGTAGGATACATTTTATTGATGCCAAATTCGGAAATTTTAATAAAGCTGTTTAGTTTCTAAAAACATGAGCACGAATTGCTATCTATATTTAATTATTAAAAAATATTTAATAGACCCCTGTCGATAAGGTTAAGCATTAAAAGTGACTAAAAGTTTATTAAGGACGTAATAAATTTTCGTCGTTACAAAATAATTACATAACCGGTATTTTACTATATAAAATACATAGTATATATTGAAATCGATTAAGAAAGTCTTATTCGAGTCGGATTTTCATAGTTTCTGAAAGTTTCGGTCCCTTATGCATTTCCTATAAAATCTTTCTGTGGTTGCTGAGCTTGATGATAAATTATAACTATCTAAGTATTGGTACTTATTTATAAAAATGTTAGCAAAAAACCGGCCAAGTGCAAGTCGGACTCACGGACGAAGGGTTCTTTAATGTGAAGGGTTTATTAAAGTTGAGCAAAAACAGCGAAAAACGACGTTTTTTTGGGACTTATATTATATTAGTATTCATTAGTCTTTGTATTAATACAATGAAAATCATATGTGAAAGTTTCAAATGTTATTTCACGAGACAGACAGCCGGACAGCGCAATCTCAGTACGGCCCCGTTTTTACCCTTTGGGTACGTATCCCTAAATCTTGTATCACAGTCACAGATCAACTTACAAGACGTAATAAGGCACTCGTTTCATTTTTTTTATCTGGTTCGGAATATTATAAACTTAGCATCTCCTACATATAATATCTGATGTCTAATTATTATTATCAGAATACTATTATGTGTTACAAAATATAAAATACTAGCTTTTGCCCGCAACTTCGTCCGCATGGAGTTCGGTTTCCATACAAAATTTTAACCCCTTTTTCACCCGTTCACGGGGCGAATATTTCAAAAATCCTTTCTTAGCGGATGCCTACGTCATTACAACTATCTGTGTGCCAAATTTTAGCGAAATCCGTTCAGTAGTTTCGGTGTGTGTTAATAGATGAGTCAGTCAGGTTTATATATTTAGAAGATGTTTATTATCCCATCTTGTTATAGTTATATTTTGGCAGGTGGTGAAGACCACCTGCCAAAATATAACAAGATGGCCGTGCTGATGATGATGAATGTGTGTCGCAAGTAGAGAACGTATAGGACGGGGGTCAACGGTCCTAAGTGCAGAGATGACTCCGCCGACCTTCGTGCAGAATCCTGCGGTTAACACGACCACACACTAGCGGCAAAAATGTGACCTTGGAATCAGGGGCGTAGTCCCTGCAATAGAGTGAAAGTGCCCGAGACCTAAGTAGAGAGATCCTGCGGTAAAGACGCCCCCACACTAGCGGCAAAATGCTGACCTTGGAAGCATGGGTGTAGCTATACCTGCAACAGAAAAAAGTGCTCAATACCTAAGTGCAGAATCCTGCGGTAAAGTCGACTGTATACTAGCGATAAAAAAGCGTCCTAAACAGGGATGTGTGTATATGTAAAAGGGCCCTAGGACCTATGTGCACTCCGCCATGGCTCCGCCGAAATTTTAGCAGAATCCTGCGGTAAAAATGACAAAACACTAGTGATAAAATGGTGTTCTTGAAATAAGGGGCATAGGGGCGTCAGGGCGAATTCCTAGCACCCTAGGTCTGTAGATTCCTCCAGTTTTTGTATAGAATCCTGAAGTTAATACACTGGAAATTAATATTAGTGATAAACAATAAAAATACGAAATACGAGCAATGCAAAAAAATATATAATATATTTTTTAATGTTTCTGATGTATGTTTATAAGAATAAAACCTTTAGTAATCTTATTACATTTTAACAGAATCCAATAAGAACTCTTAAATAATTTTCTACTAAGAAACTACTTGTCTTATTAGAAAATTAAATAACAATTTTAATAACCATTTTATTTTATTTACTTAACTATTTTCTACAGAATACAGAAATCATCCAGAAGCCGTCAACACATTTGAAAGTGAATACGTCACAACTACTCCAAATTGGAATAGTTATCCATACATAATATTATGTTGCCACAGAATAACGGAATATTTTACCCAACTTTTTTTCAATTAATTTTTATTGAATACCTAATTGTCGTAACATAACAACGCGACTTGTTTTGTCTTGTAAAGAGTGATGATTAAAAAGAGCGGGCGGCCAGTATTTCGCCATGGTTTTGGACACAGCGCGCTGCATACAAATGTGATCGAACACTCATTCTGCATGTTCTATATTCTGTTCTATTTTCGTATAATTACGGGCGAATACTCTAATACTTTTTAAATTGAGAGGCACATACTTTGCTTGTCATTTTGCCGAGCTGAGACGGTCTCAGCATGGAACTATTTCAAAGCGTTCGATATTCTGGCCTATAGGTAATAAGTACTCCACTCAGTATTTTTTAATCTTTCTCAAATATTTTCAAATACTTTCGCATATAGTGTGCGTTTTCTGTAATAGACATTGTTTAACACCTGTCGGCGTTACACACGCGCGATTTACAGTCGGCTATTTAGAACACAACCTTCTGCAAATCCATTCTGTGTGACTGCTCTATTAGTTTCTATTATATTTACGATCAATTTATTTTTAATTAGTTATTAATATCAACTTGGCATAAATAAAAATACAATGGGTAACATATTAATCCATTATTGATTTACCTTATGAGTTGGTTTATGACATTGTAAATGTAAAATGTAAATATTAAAACTAAAAAAAACTATTTTCGTGGTAGACTTTTTTATCATTAATATTAAGAAATTAATTAATAAAAAAATCACATTAATATTAGTTTAAACTTTTATTTACCAAAGTCAGTATTCTAAATTTGAATCAAAGAAGCCTTAAAATGCATCGTTCCCACACTTCAAATATTGTTAACATCTATCTCGTTCACTCCTTGGCACAAATGGTGCCGTCTCGATCCAAGTGACTACGTCATATTTCACTCTCACTATCTATAGAAGTATACGCAAAAATAAAAGATGCAGCAAAAAGTAGGTGTACAAATTTGACGGGTTTTTTTTGGAATGTTTATGATCTTTATGGTCAGTGATTCATTGATATTGGCAATAAGGCCCAAAGTTTAAATTTATGCATTGAGTTTCATTAATGTGAAAATTATAAATTTTAAATGCAAAAAACTTTTAGAATTAGATTATGAAGGTTTTATGTACATCTATATATTATACAAAAGGCAAGTAGAGACAGACAAAAATTTAAAATTAACTTTTTAGGGTTCCGTAATACTTAAGGTACCCTTATAGTTTCGCTTTGTCCGTCCATCTGTCTGTCTGTCTATCTGTCTGTCCGCTCTCCTAGCTTCTGTAATTATCAATATAAATGGATAAAATTTATCATAGTTATAAAATGGATACCGCTCTCAGTTTTGACATTATAAAATAATAATAATTTTATATTTTAGGCGTGGCTCTCCATACATGTAAAGTGGGGATGAAAAATGTGTTTTCATTCTATCCCATCGTTACCCCAATCGTTGAATAGGTTATTTAAAATAAAGGCAAAGTTTGATATATATCAAACCTTGCCTTTATTTATTTGACTTTGTAAAATATCATATGACTTTTTTAACAAAGTTTACTATTTTCAAGTAATAGGCCTCCAAAGTGGTTTATAAGGTGTCCCCTTCCCCCCTGGCATTTCTAAACTATAGGAGATAGAGACACTTGTAAGTTTCCACGCTGATAGATCATGCTAAAATGTCTTTAGGAAAAATAATTTGAGCGAAATTGGACAATAACTTTTGAAGTAAATCAAATAAAACCTATTGCGCATTGATAGTTACGGAACCCTCCTTAGACATATCGTGACATGCTCTTGGTTAGGTTATTAATTGATGTAGGTACCGTGTATGCTATCATATGCATAGCTATTAATTTGAAATTACAAACAGACACTTTAATTTTATTTATGTGTATAGATCTAGATATAATTATCAAACATTATAACTTTGTAAATGATCAGCCTAATATTATAGTATTAAATAATTTTCGCCAATTAATATGAAAAAAGTAAATTCAAAATTAATTACATCCCTCATTTTCTCTATTTCTTTGGTGAAATATAAAAAAATTAATAATCGCAAAGACCAAGCAAAATGATCATCATTTATTGCATAATATTATGTGCATTTTATGATAAAATGTCATCTCCATGAGTGCCACATTTATTCATGAAATTAATCTGACGAATGAAAACTAAAATTATAGGTGATTGTTTAGCTTCATATCACACGGGATTTAAATATGGAAAAAAGTGACGCTTCAAACTACAAAACAACAAATGAAATAGATAGTGTTGCTACTTGCAACTTAACAGTACACGTAAACAAAACAAGAGAAATGAGGTTACCGAAACAATGAATAAAGCTTTATCTGCAATTTACATGTACTATAAATTATGACGTAAGCGCATGCAGCTGTGCGATTGCGCACTTTCTTTAGACAGAGAAAGAGACATTTCACAACGAATAATAGAAAGAGATAGTAGAATCTGTTTTTATAATAAATTAACGTAACATTACTTTCTTCAGTTTTTACTTCGCGTGTGCGATTCGTTGACTCCAATTATACGGTGAAAGAGTGAGAGTCTGATGTCACCGGTAGGCATAATAGTTCTTATTTCTACAGCAATAAAGTCCTCTTTACGTACTTAGCTTTCAATATGACTGATGAGCGACAGTTTTTCTCTGTTATGCTTCAAATGCTCTGAGTGAAAATCCGCGTAATATATGCTTTCTTTTACGCTTTTGTTGTTGTATGACATAATTGAATTATTGCAAAAACTCTACATAATAAAGCAATAAAATCCAAAGGTTTAAAATTCATAAAATCATAAATTATTTAAATTAAATTTAACAAGAAAATGCTACAGAATAGAAATTCAACACTTTGCACTTAAGCCATAACTATCAATTATTTTCTAAGCCAAAAATCAGATGAATCTGAAGAAATAAGAAATAAAACCATACAAATATTATAAATGGGAAAATATGTCTCTGTCTGTTTGTGCATCTTTCACGCCAAAACTACTAAGCCGATTATCATGAAATTTGGCACAGATGTAAAGTAAACCACGGGAAAGGACACAGGCTACTTTTTATCGCGGGGAAATGTACGGTTCCCGTGAGATACTTTATTTACAGTTTGACGTAAAAACTACTACACCGGTTATCATGAAATTTGGCACAGATATAAATTAAACCATGGGGAAGGACATAAGCTACTTTTTATTTCGGGACATATGGATGGAGCCGCGGGCATCAGCTAGTATTAAATAATTTTTTTTAGACTTTTCTTATAGAAACACCGTCACAGCTATCTTTGGGAGTCTTTTTTTTTTCTTTATTCGCCCACCTGCAAAAGTAAAATTAAAAAATGTACAATACAAACAATTCCACCCGCATTAATCTAAAATTGAATCCTCTAAAATTCGCAGCTTAAATTTCTATAGAAATTCACAATACCTATTCTAACGTAGACACGCGTAACCTGTGATATAAAATGCGATTTTTTTATTGTACAATGTTGAATGTACCCACAAAAACTGTGATCCAAAAAGGAATGTGAAATAGGGCTGTCAAAAAAAGAAATATAGCCAAAATAGGAAAAGAAAATGAAAAAAAAAGAACTCAGCAAAAATATTTTTTTTAACGTTCTAAGTTAATATTTAGCTGTTGATGAATAGGCAAGCGAACTGACTTTTTTATTGCATAAATGAAGATTACTCTTAAATATGAGTAACTTCTCAGAAGAAACAGTATATCAAAAGTCAATATTTTCAAAGTTACAGCGATTTGTATACAAAATTTCGCAAGTCTCGTAAAAACGTTATATACTAAACTTAACCTACAAGTGACGTCACTTTTGGTTATGGTGTATGAAGTATACGGCCGCAAGAATATATTTGTAAATATCTCTGATATTTGTACGTTTAAGTTTATACTTAACGTAGTGAATGTTTTTGTATATGATGTAAGTAAACTAATGGTGTAGGTTTTGTTTACCAATTTTGCAAAAAAAAAATTTTTGGTACTTTTTAAATGTATTTAATTAGTAAACTACACATAAAATAATATATTTTTTTACATTTACCAAGTAGTAATGCCTCAATATTTCTGAATATAATATTAATGAAACTAAATATTTCAGATGTAGTCCTATCCCCTATTACTGCACATAATCTCCTTCAGCTCCTGGAAGTTCTCTGAACGCATGCAGCCTTAGCAAATCTGTATTAGATTTATTGACTAAATTTTTTATTGTTCAAATAAAATAGTCCTTGCTAATATTTATAATTTATAAGTAACTCAGTCTGTATATTACGAAATACGAAGTCACGCCTAAACGGATATCGATGAAATTTAGTTCAAGTATATCATACAAAATACTCGACCTTTCGGAAGGAGGCTACATTTTTTGTGACAACATGTACGGTTTCCGGGCAATACGTAGATTTTTGCAAGAACAAATTTGCGGGAAACATCTAGTAAAAATAATGTGTATACACAGTGCATAATAGTGGAGTAACATTTTATTAATTAATAATAATTATTATATGAATCGAGGGATTTTTGGCAACCCTATTTTCAAACACAAGAGCATTGGGATTTGGCTTTTTTGGGTATCTTTCCCTTAACTTTCGCCGGGATAATAGAGGCAGGTAGGCGGCGGAAAAAATGTTGCCGTCCCGTAGTGACAAAGGTTACGATGTGGGAGCTGTATTATAATTTATAAACTTTCACATTTAACGTTTATGTGACCCTTGATTAGTCTGTGCGCGCCAAAATATAAAGAAAATGTGCATTACCCATTGCAATTTTTCAGTAGCCAAAGTAAAATAGAAGCAAATTTTTGTTAAATTAACTACTGTTATAACCTACTTGTTAAAAAACAGGTGTTTCAGTCTTTTTTTTTTTTTTCTAAGTGTTTTAGCACTTTATGCGCACTATATGCCCAGGTCTGTTAAATATCGAGTTCTCTCTCGTTCGTCGTAATTATGAAAGGGAGGCATGAGGATGCGCAGATCAGAGGGTCAATTCTGCTAAATAAAACCTACATTAATACAATTACGATCAAGTCCCGATACGCTAAAACACTCAAAAGATGTTTTTATGAACGTTAAACCAACGTGAAACGCGCTCTGATTGGTCAAAACGTCATAAACTCCATTTTTGTAACATGTAGCTCTTTCATAATCCAAACAAAGTAAAATGAAGTCTACTTTAAATACGAAAATTGAGGTTATGGGTTAAAGTTAATTTAACTAATATATACGCAAGTGGCTAACTTAACACAGCTTAAACAGCTATTTTTTTTTTTGTACATTGATCACATTTTTGGATGCAACTTTGGCTACCATTGGATCATAGGCATTGCCTCATTTAAAGAGTTTTTAATACAGTTTACATATTATGTACTGAAAACTGTTTTTTCTCGTCTCGTCATATCGTCCCCTTCGTGGATATCCTGTAAGCAATATCAATATTTGCGTAAGATAATCAGACGGTCATTTTGAAGGGGAAATGTTTTTCAATGTCCCGGAAAGACTAAAGTAAATATCAAGCAAACTTGAGCTGATATTTTTGACGTCCAACGAATACAAAGTGGTATATGTCTGTATCTATATAGATTTAACAATAACTCCTCCACACCAATTTGGGTGACGGTGGCCGGTTTCATTGCAACCAGGCCAGTTACGCAGGAGTAATTTTATAGTGTCCAAGTGTGTGCGCAGTACACAAGAGCAATCTCTATTCCTTCACTCTCATAATCCAGTGGGACGGATAACCAACACGATTTGCGAGTGGCGAAAGATCAGGCACAGGTCCGACTTTTTACATGCCCATCCGACGCATGGATCATCTTTCTTGTCAGACAATCAGGTGATTAGCCTGCATTGTCCTAACCAAACTTGGAAACTACATCCTGAGTGCTCTTGTGTACTGCGCAGTGCGCACACACTTCGGCACTATAAAATTACTCCTGTGTTACTGGCCCGGTTGCAATGAAACCGGCCACCGTCACCGAAATTGGTGTGGAGGAGTTATTGTTTCTATTAAATAATAAGTCACTGGCTAAAGTCAGTTAAAAACTCATTTAATCTGAGGCATCGAAGTATGTAGTTAATTATTTTATCTTGATAACAATTCTTCAGTATCATGAAAATATACCCTCTACTATCATCAATATTCGTATAACATCCTCCGTGGTCTAGTGGTTAGAGCATTGGCTCTCGACTCGGAGGTCGTGGGTTCGATTCCCGCATTGGAACAACAAAACGTGCTGTTTCCAAGTTTGGTTAGGACAATGCAGGCTGATCACCTGATTGTCTGACAAGAAAGATGATCCATGCGTCGGATGGGCATGTAAAAAGTCGGACCTGCGCCTCATCTCTCGTCAGTCGTGTCGGTTATCCGTCCCACTGGATTACGAGAGTAAAGGAACAGAGAGTGCTCTTGTGTACTGCGCACACACTTGGGCACTATAAAATTACTCCTGCGTAACTGGCCTGGTTTCAATGAAACCGGCCACCGTCACCGAGAACGGTGGGGAGTTAATATTCGTAATGGCAACGTTTGAAATCGAAACGGGGGTCACCCAGTATGGACTATGGAGTAACATATGGGCACAAAGGTACAAAAAACAGGGATTGCGTAAAAGCAGGTAGCACACGTGCACGATAGTCGCTGGCCCATTGTTCACTTTCTATTGGGGTGCTAGTTTTTTTGGCTCATAGGTTAAAGAGAGTTCAATTCTGAATATAAAACTAACAATCGTGTCTTTGATGTTCCAAAGTGGAGTAGCTCTGAAGGGGAAGTATCAAATTAAAATCTGCATGTCTAACGGCGGAATATTGGAACGATAGTTAAATTAAGTGACGCTCAAGTCACATGCTGTCCTTGTTGTGTTTCGCCGAATAAGTGAGGTTACGGGAGGCCAAAGGCGATTGGGGATTTTAAGGACTGAGAATACAAGGGCGCAACACCCAACGCAACGCAAGAGTACACATGTATTGCGGCTTTCAATGGGCAGCGGTAATCGGATGGCCTGATGGTAGCATCAGGCGATCCGTCTGCTCCTATCCTGGTCCATTTCACTAAAAAAATGTTGAGCTCTACACTCTATATTATGTTTTTAATGTCGAATACTTAAACGATATTTAAATTAAGTGCCGTTCAAGTCACATCCTGTCCTTGTCGTTCCGGATGGCCGAGACAGCGACAGCCTGTGAATAGGCGGGCTCTTAATTTTGATTACCCTTTCAGTATTCAGGCGCAAGACCAACTAGGCTTAACTATGCAACATTTTAGCTGATGCCCGCGGTTCCGCGCGCGTAAGTACAGTAACCCACGGGAACCGTATATTATGTCCCGCGATAAAAAGTAGCCCATATGTTCTTCCTCGTTGTCTACTTTAGGGTGACACACCCAATTGCTAGCACTGTACCAAATTATCAGTACCCCGAACAAATAGAATTATAAGCTTCTCACTTATTAATATTTGTTTCCACTTAATAAAAACAAAAATATAATGTTTCTGGAATCTACTGCCGGCGACACCACACTTTTCTACTTAAAAACAGCGACATATAAGTAAATGAGTGTTGGTGTCCTACAGTTTGAATTTTTTTGGCAGATTCCTTGTGATCGACTGTAAGCTCACTTATTTTCATATTATGCTATTTTTTACCTTTTCCATATTTTTTACTCAAACTTTTGGTCTGTCTCATAACTGAGATGTTTTATGAGGCTTATCTAGTAAAAGAGAGTTAAAGTTATAGCAAAATTAATGATAAAACATATGGTGCTGACATTTGGGTCCAATATTTTGTAAATTCCAATTTATCAGCACTAGTGGTCCACTATGGAACAAATGAATGTTATATTAACGTTTATACTCTTTTAAGTTGCATAGTATTTTTATAGAGTTTAAGTTTCCTTTATATGGGAAAATGCTTGTTTTTTCCACAGAATTACAGAAAAAACCAGAAACCGTCAATGCGCTTGAAAGTGAAGCCGTCACGACCATTCCAAATTGGAATGGTTAGATATTTAGTCTGTCAGTCAATGGCCGACGCGCGCCTTGTAAACTTCGTTTGAAACTGACAGTTTTTAATTAATTATGCCGACTTGTGTCGTTCCCACATGTAAAAATGCTGCTGGGACTGTGAAGAAATCACATGGGATCACATTTCATCTGTAAGTAGTACATTTCCAATTCAGTTGAATAAATTATTGAATTTAAATCCATGTCGTAATTGTCATAGAAAATCATGGTTTCTTTTTGTAAGTGTTGCCACAGAAAAACAGGATATTTTACCCAACTTTTTTTCAATTAATTTTTATTGAATAAATAATTGTCGAAACATAATAACGCTATTGTTTTGTAAGTGTTGCCACAAAATAATGGAACATTTTACCCAAATTTTCGTAATTATTTAATATTAGATTTTACAATAAAATACAATATACTTTATTGCGCATAAGCAAAATTTTAATAACACGGAGAATACTTTCTTTATGATTTTGATGGGAAATTCTTCTTTATAATTACATACTCACACAGCACATACTCAAAGTCGTTTTGTGGCAGTTAAATAACGACTATATTAACCGACTTCCAAAAAAGAGGCGGTTAAGGTTTTGCATCAAAAAGTACTGAACAGTACTCCTCTGTCTTTAAAGATGCGCGTTTGGAAATTTCGGCAATGTTCAAAGAACTGCAACTATGTAACTTACAGTAATAAGTATATGGTTACCTTAACCATATACTTTCAATATCATTGAAGTAACACGGTACCAAATTTCGAATCGATAGAACATATGAAAGATAGTCAGATCCCCTCATCAGCTATTAAAGAACTGATAATCTTCAAACGGCTAATCAGGTCATGGTTTCCTTACCATGTTCTTTAAATATCGTTGAAGTAACACGGTACCAAATTTCGAATCGATCGTTCATAGAAAATTAGTCAGATCCCCTCATCAACTAGAAAAGAGCTGATCATCTTCAAACGGCTGATCTTCCCACCACCAATTTTCTCATCAAACGAAGCTAAGAACACTCTCGATTAAGTCATCAATATTCTCTTACAGTGCGCTTTCATTTGAGACCCCACTCGAGTATATTTGCAGACATTCAGTTATTCTTCCCCACTTTCACCCCCCACAACTTTTAAACGGCTTAACCGATTTTCATCAAACATGTCTAAGAACACTCGCAGATAAGTCACCTTTAATACAAAAAAAAAACTAAATTGAAATCGCTTCATCGGTTCGGGAGCTATGATGCCACAGACAGACAGACAGACCGACAGACACGTCAAACTTATAACAGACAGACACGTCAAATTTTTGCGTCGGGGGTTAAAAATAAATTCGACTCTAATAATTGGTTTATTGGATAACAACCGACATTAATTTATTTATTTTTATTTTTCAATTAAATCGTTCCTCCCAAACCTTTAATAAGCAGTTTTAGAAAATTTGGAAAATTTGTTGGTTTTATAAACAATTGCTTTATTACATTCCACGCGAAATCTATGGCTTAAAATTTCTATTTCACTATTTGCAGTCATACATAAAATTTTAATTTACCCCATAAAGAGGTAATGTTGTGTTGCGCTGGTAACCCTACGCGGGGAGGTGAAGTACGGGCGGGGCGGTGTTTCGTCATGGTTTTGGACACAGTCCGCTGCGTACAAATGTGATCGAACACTCATTCTGGTTTTTTCTGTAATTCTGTGGTTTTTTCACATAATATCGGCGAAAAAAAGATATAGCCATAAAAAAGTTATCAATACTTATAGTGCACACATTTATATTGCTTTGTAAAGTATTTTAGAAAAGGTGTCCTCAGATTACGCAAATCAACACTCAGCTGTTGGTGTTTTATGAACAAACTACCTATATAATATTTATGTCTGAAGTAAAGTTATTTCAATTTCGGAATAATAAAACTGTGTCGGTATGTGCTTGTTTTTTATTTTCATTATTCGTTTGTTTTTTTTTTTATTTACGGTCAAAGTTGCGCTAAAAATGCGATGTTCCGAGGCTATTAAAATTTTAGAAATTTAAGCACATACCGACACTACTACACTCATCTAAAGTGTAATAAAAATCGATATTACACAAATATTTGACTTTAGAGTAAATCACCAACAGCGTTTGTATGGAGAAAAAACCGATTAGCGCAGCCTTAAGTAAAAAACAAATAGGTACGTGTCTTGAGTTTTAGCAGGTAAATTAATACTTATTTTGACTGATATTCGGTTAGTTGTTGCAAATTCTTTAACCTAGATAAACTACACGTCTTTCAGTACCACTTTTTAGGGTTCCGTAGCCAAATGGCAAAAAACGGAACCCTTATGTCTGTCTATTAGTATGTATGTCCGTCCGTATGTCACAGCCACTTTTTTCCGAAACTATAAGAACTATAGTATTGTTGAAATTTGGTAAGTAGATGTATTCTATGAACCGCATTAAGATTTTCACACAAAAATAGAAAAAAACATAATTTTTGGGGGATCCCCATACTTAGAATTAAAACTCAAATTTTTTTTCACGTGTGGGGTATTTATGGATAGGTCTTCAAAAATGTAGGTTTCTAATATCATTTTTTTAAACTGAATAGTTTGCGCGAGAGACACTTCCAAAGTGGTAAAATGTGTGCCCCCCCTGTAACTTCTAAAATAAGAGAATGATAATACAAAAAAAATATATATATGATGTACATTAGTATGCAAACTTCCACCGAAAATTGGTTTGAACGAGATCTAGTAAGAAGTTTTTTTAATACGTCATAAATCGTAAACTGCAATTTACCTTTCATTCAATCAACTCTCTACAAGAACTTTTATGTTATGTTACTTGCTGCTACGGAATCCTTTATGGGCGAGTCCGACTCGCACTTGGCCGCTTTGAATTATTTTAAATAGGATCATATTATATATAAAATAAGGGGAAAAAACAAAAGGGGGATCAAGTTTCTCCAGTTTACTGTACTATAAACTATAACTCAATAGTAATTTTACCATAGTAATTTACTAATTTATATTGATGCTTCATTATGACTTAAGAATATTAGTGGAATAAAAATTTAATTAAAAATACTACACTTAAACTTGGAATAACTATATACTAAGGTTAATGAGAAAGATTTGACTAATTAATAAGAATTAATGTGATATTTTTTAAAGACAATTTTTTATGAAACTGATTATCAGGCAAGGTATAAAAAGAGATTATTCTCTTATCATTATTTTATTTCATAATGTTGCCCGCGTCTCCCCTCGCGTAAATACAGTATCCCATGGGAACAAACTGAGCTTTTTATCCTTTGTTTTAATCCAGAGCTTAAACTACTACCATACAAAATTTCATCGAAATCCGTTCAGTATTTTTTGCGTAGAAGAGTAACAAATATCCGTCTATCCATACATGTATCCATCCAACCTCACAAACACTAACATTTATAATATTAGTAGAATTAACTATCGAATTTCATCACCACTATCACAGGGCTGAAAATTTGGTACCCCAGTGCTGATAATTGGTGACGAGGGTGCTAATAATTGGCAACAGGGTAATTTTTTAGTTATGATTATTTTCATAAAATGTGGATGAAGGTAAACTATATTATGAAATAAAAATCAGTCATTTATTAAATAATGGACCCAGAAAACTCATCATTGTTGGTTAAAAAGTATTTTCCTCTGTAATAATCGGGGTTAAATTTGAACTATCTCTTAAAGTGCTGATAATTGTTACGTTCACCCTATATCTTTGTCAAATTTCATGATAATCGGTTTAGTAGTTTTTACGTGTGAAACTGTAAATAAAGTATCCCACGGGAACCGTACATTTCCCCGCGATAAAAAGTAGCCTATGTCCTTTCTCAGGCTTTAGACTATCTGCGTAACAAATTTCATTTAAATCTGTTCAGTAGTTTTTGCGTGAAAGGGTAACCGACATCCATCCATACACATAATCGACCTTCAGGCTATCAATCTGCTTGGAAAAATGATAATCTTTCGAGTTTTCAGTCATCAATACTAATATTACAAATAGGAAAGTGTGTATGTTTGTCCGTTTTTCACGCCAAAGCTACTGAACCGATTTAAATGAAATTTGTAACAGAGATAGTCTAGAGCCTGAGAAAGGACATAGGTTACTTTTTATCGCGAGGAAACGTACGGTTCCTGAGGGATACTTTATTTACGCGGGCGGAGCCGCGAGCATCAGCTAGCATATTATATTTTCTACTCTGTACCTACCTACTGACAGTGCGTGAAAGATATTTTGCTGACGCAATTTTATTATTTTAAATTATGTATTTATATAATTATAATTTAATTACGATTAATTAAATACCTTTGTACGTTTCTTCACAAACTTTCATCTATTCGTTGCGAACACTTCATGCTCTACTTAGTTTTGGGGTCAATTTCCTTTTTTTTTTTCGTAATATCATTTACATAACTCATCCTTTATATCAAAATCAATGTTAAATTTGCCAACTATTTACCATAAGGTTAAGGTTAGATGAGGCGAGACTCGAGAGGAACTTATGATTGTTAAGAGAACATACTAAATACTTTTGTTTCCACTAGCCATCAATAACAAAACTTCTTACATCATCTAACAGTGATGGGTCTTTAGTCAAGATACATTCGATAATTTCGAGAGCAAACTTCGAAATCAAAAATATATGGGATTTGACATAAGTCATCGCTATGTGACTATCGCTTGCGAGGCCTAAAACCGAAAAATGCATCTTGACTAAACGACCTGGGGTGATTCACACCGCGGTTCGAATCCTCGCGGTGCGAAACGACTAACGACCCTAATGGACTGAGATCCCACCAGACTACCCTTACTTAAATTCTTAATGATAAAATGTTTATCATAATAGGCAAGCGGACTGATTTTTTTTTATTGCATAAATGAATACTCTTAAATATGAGTAACTTCTCAGAAGAAACCGTATATCAAAAGTCAATATTTTCAAAGGTACAGCGATTTGTATACAAAATTTCGCGAGTCTTTATACCAAAAATTTTTTTTTTTTTTTGCGAAATTGGTAAACCAAACCTAAATCATTAGTTTACTCACATCATATACAAAAACATTCAGTATGGTAAGTATGAACTTAAACGCACAAATATCGGAGATATTTACAAATATATTCCTGCGGCCATATACTTCATATACTACTTCATATAATAACCTACAAGTGACGTCATTTTTAGGTCGACTTTAGTATGGAGCGTTTTTAGGAGGCTCGCGAATTTTTTTATAAAAATCGCTGTACCTTTGAAAATATTGACTTTTGATATAAGGTTTCTTCTGAGAAGTTACTCATATTTAAGAGTACTATTCATTAATGCAATAAAAAAAATTAGTCCGATTGCCTATTATTATTGTAGTATTAGTGCTCAGACCAAATAAAAAGTAAAAGGATTTTTATTTGATCTGAGTATTAGTGTGTAAAATGAACGAATGTACACCCGCTAGTTTGTGCCATGGGCCCATTCAAAAGTACAGGGGCGCCAAAGGTACAAATAAATTGTACTAACCTTTCTTACGTGTGGTACACTGTAGTAGAATAACGACAAATAAATATTATAAAGTAAAATTTACAGCGATTACTTATTTTTATGTTGTAGTTTTTATAAAAATAAAAATGCAAAATTGTCCATGCAGAAATAAAAATCATTAAACTTCGAACCGATTTCTCTGTCGTATATAGCTTAGAGAAAAATGACTTGATTAAGTTTTATTTCTTGAGTTATTTTAAAACAAAAACTAATTAAAATGAGTAAAATTTTTCGCAACTTTAGCGCCTCGTACCTACCTACAACTTGGCCCACAGCGCATACTATCGGAAGTACCCGCGACGCCGTTGTACGTATCCCGCCTGCACTGGTCTATGCAGGTCGAGGACGTCGTGGACTACATCCGCCAGAAGACTTCCATCGCCTTAAGGGTCGAACGTCTGGAGTCTCGCCACAAGGTCAATTTCAGTTCCTTTGTGGTGAGAGTGCCGACGCATCTTTTGTCGACCTTCGAGGTGGAGGAGTTCTGGCCGACGGGTGTGGTCTACCGGAGGTTCCGGGGGAGACTCCGGAACGAAGCGCGGATCACGTCGCCGACAACACGTGACAAAGTGTAGTTTTTAAGTATATAATATGTATGTTAGTCTGTAAGGTATTTATAATATGGGCCTATGCCGCCCGAAATAAATGAAATTTAATTTAATTTAATTTAATTTAATTTAATTTATGCATACCTTCATTGTACACACTATATACAATACTACAATATGATATATATTTTATCAGTTAGAATATAAGGAGAGTCAGGTGGGCCTGAAATCTCGGTACAGAAAAATAAATCAAAATTTGGTTGAGTCCGCGCAAATACACTCCTTGCATTTCAGTCGATATTACCATGTCAAATATGTAAGATCATTTTATAGTTTATTTTTCTTCTTATTCCTTAAAAAACTAATATAACTATTAACCTATTCATTATTATAGGCACAATTATTTTCTATATCAGTCAATATTATTAAATATTAGAAGTTTCCAACATTTCACGCAAACATCAATTGACAATTAAGCCACGCCATATTTGGCTTTACAGTCTTGTTAACGCGAATCTATGTCTCATAAATCGATATTAAATGTGTAAACTAAATATTTCTCTTAGTAATTATGAGAAAAAATATTATTTTATAAAAAGTGGATCGGTTTGTATTTATTACTGATATTGCCCTTTAACAGCGAACTACAATGTTATTCAGTGAGCTTACATTGTATTGGCAATTAAAAAAACCGGCCAAGTGCGAGTCGGACTCGCATACCGAGGGTTCCGTACAAACCTGTAGGTATATAAATAAAAGTTCACCCATCACGACAGTTGAGTCATAATGGGGGTAGTAAGTTTAAAATTATTAAAAATATTTTTTAACTTTAACTAAAAATTTACGGTTTTCGCAATTTTCCCTTTATCTGTGCTATAAGACGTTGCTTGGTATCAAATTTCAAGATTCTGAGTTCACGGAAGGTACCATGTAGGTTTTGATTCTCTTGCGAAATTTGCGACATAAACGGCTGTATCTTTTGATTGTTAAAAGTTAGATTTTTTCACAGCTCCAGTAGACCTGAATATTTTATATAAATTCCAGCTCGATACCTTTACGCGTTCTTGAGAAAAAGGATCTTTACAGACGGATGGATGGACGGACAACAAAGTAATCCTATAAGAGTTCCGTTTTTTCCTTTCGAGGTACGGAACCCTAAAAATGCAATTTAATTTCGAAAAAAATATAGTACCTATTAGATGGGGCAGGAAGGCCAGCCTTTATTTTTGTATATGGGTCAAGCATAGACGTATGTATTGTACCTATTATGACGAGGTATGTCGAGGCAAAAACTGCCCCACTTAAATGGCAACACTTTTGGGTTTTTTGGGGCCATTTTGACGTTTGAGGTATGGTGACATCAAAATGAAGTCACTTTTTTTGTATGAAAACTTGTTCAGTGAAATGTCCTACGTCATAGCCCATCCTTAGTTTTAAAATCTGTGGTGTCAAGAGAAACGTAATTTCTGTATGGCATTGTCCATTTTTGCGCGTATAATGTATTAAAAAAACAAAACAAAAGTACATACATATGATCAGTATTCGATTCTTGTAACAAAAATATAGGTACAACTATGTTACCTTAAATCTTAACCAGATAATTAACGTCGATTCACGCGAGGACGTTACTGTGTGGCGGTCACGTTACCTTCAAAACCGGCGCAGCGTATGGTAGCGTATATAATATAATATCTATGGACGCTTCACACCACGTCAATCTGGTCCCGTGGTAAGTTCTCGAAGAACTTTAGTTACGGGTACCACACAACGGAAATATATTAAATACTTTATATCATACATATATTTAAGATTTTTATTATATTATTATACACATATTTAATACACATCCATGACCCAGGAACACGGTAAAACCTTTTGTTCCTTCGGCGGGATTCGAACCCGCGGCCCCCGGCTTGAGCACCAACACGCTCAACCACTAAGTCACAGAGGTCGTCAATAAATTTTAATTAAGTATGATATTTTTCGAAATTTTTAGTTATGCATACCGAAAGTGTGCATAACTAAAAAAAATCGAAAACTAACTTGATTATAAATTATTACGTAATAATAATTGTACACTTGGGTTAAATATATAGTTTGGTTAGAAATATACCCTATAATCTGGCTATATTAAAATAGTCTGGGAAATATAAATTTTAAATGCTAAGCCAGGATGGACAATGTTTATCCTATTTATAAGTATGTACTAGATGTTCACCAGGAAACATCCATTACAAATTGCTAGAGATATTATCTTAAAGCTGCGCGTCCACTGCATCGGAATCGGAGCGGACGGAGCGGACGGAGCGTCGGCATTTACAAAATGCCGATGGGGTGCGTCCACCTCATTCGGATTCAGCATCGGCAATTTAGTTATTTTTAGTCCGTCAGCCTGAACGTGCATTTGCATTATGGAGGATAGTGACGAGATATATTGTTGTAATCTCAGACCGAATAGGTTGTAATTAGCTGTATTTTATCAGAAGAGGAAAAGAGAAACAAGAGGAAACGAAAGATATGGGTTCATAAATCATAATATAAATTCAAAAAGATTAATTTTTGGAGAATTTCATACATTATATTCTGATTTATTAGAAGATGAAAATAGATTTTTTGGGTACATTCATATGACTCGAAAAAAGTTTTTTGAACTTCACTATATTCTACAATTTTTATTTATTATTTGCCCAATTTCATCCCAAATATCGTCTCTCCTCAGTTGGTTATGATAATGTTGATGTTTTAGATTGTAAAGTTCATCATATTTTTCCACTAAAGTAATTAAAATATCGTCATTCATCGTGAATAAGTATTTATGTATAGCCGTCGCGTCCTCGCAAACACGTCAGAACTTGAAACGTTCGGAATCCGAATGACGGGTTCACTGCCGATGACGTCATCGGCATAAATACCGGTCGCAGGCGCAGAAATGCCGATCCAGTGGACGCAGTACCATAGAAATCCATACAAAGCAACAAATCCGTACGCTCCGTACGCTCCGATTCCGATGCAGTGGACGCGCAGCTTTAGAGAGGAAAAATTACAAAACCTTGAATCGAACCCGGACCCACACGATAATGACCGATGAACTTCCTATTACAAAACTAATAAAATTCGTCTCAATACCACTGCGTTATCAATAGCAGTAGATACATAACCCTGTAAAGACCTTCACACATTCTACAAACTCGGTAAATAAACGATTGCCTACGCTTCTTCAAATTGTAAACCACTACGCAGACTATAGCTCGTTTGACAAACTCGAACTATTTGTCAGATGGAGCAAGATGGTCTATGTGTACAGATGGCCAGTGTCATTAAAATGGTTCCTCTCCTATACTAATATTATAAAGAGGTAAAGTTTGTGATGTTGTATTGGGTAATCTCTGGATGTACTGAACCGATTTTGAAAATTATTTTGCCAATAGAAGGTTACGTTAATGGTGAGTGATAAAGACTATTTAGATGGATGGATATTTGTTAGTCTTTCACCCCAAAACTACCGAATGGATTTCGATGGAATTTGGATTAAAACATGGAATACTTTTTATCCCGAAAAAGTACGCGGGTGGAGCCGCTGGCAACCGCTAGTAAAGAATAGAGAAAAATAAAGTGTACTACAAAGTACAAGTGCCCCATCTTAAGCTTCTATCAAGTGGGCTATCAACACATCGCTCAAACGAAGCTAATATTATATCCATTAATAAAAAGTTTTCATTTTAGTATGTAGAAGTTACTTTTTCATTAATTCATATTTCCATTTAGCATACTTAGATGTGTTACAAGTTCTCAAAACTTGTCGTAGCTCATAAAACTACTTTAAATAATATTCGTTGTATGTTTTTCAAACGAAAAAAAATGTCAGTGCACGAATTAAAACATAATATAATCTAAAATACCATTAATACTTACGAGTATTTACAATTACATACCTCCAGCATATGTAGACTTTGGAACGTCATTAAGAACCTCGCATCAGCACCTCGTGTTACAAATAGTGTGCGAAGTAGCTTATATCGTCAACTGCGTCAACACGTATAAAGTCGATGTGAAAATGTTTAGATGTTTAAATATCAGAATGTTGTTAAGGTCATAATAATTTTCAATAAAAGGACTCTCAGTTTGTATGTACTTGCAAGATCGTGTGGATGGACTGTGTACATAATCATGTAGGTAATAAACAATTATTATAAGGTTAGATTGGGCAAGAATCTTGACGAAAAGAAAATAATAATTTTCAATAAAAAGACTCTCAGTTTGTATGTACTTGCAAGATCGTGTGGATGGACTGTGGACATAATCATGTAGGTAATAAACAAATATTATAAGGTTAGATGGGGCAAGAATCTTGAGCAAAAGAAAAATGTAGTTAGTAACATAAACTTATGTATTCTTACTATACTAGTACACTTAATAGTTACAATTACTACACATACTTTATTTTTCATTTCCAGTCAAGAAGAATCCCCATCTGTCAATACCTAATATATATTTCTTGATCACAATAAAAAAATAGCTCTTTTGAGAAATAACTTACTTGTCTGTAGGTTCCTGCTCGACCAGTTTCTAAACATTTTCCTTAGCACTAGGGCGCCTCGAAATAGTTTAACACAAATGAAGTGACCGCAACGACTGCAGACATGGTTGAACTACGTATTAACACGTGATTTTGTGTGCGTGTGCACATACTTTTTATATATTTTATAATTGCATACGTTGAATCGTTAAATCGTTTCAACGGCACTTATGTTTGGTCGAGCGGCAACTTGTTCAATAGTACTACAATTTCAACAGCTTCGCCTCAACATTATTTGAAGTATAAATTCGCAAATATGAATAAAAAAATATAGAACTTATTGATGAAATCGGTTCGCAACTGCAAGCCCTGGAACCTAGGATGAGCTATGAGCCTATGAATCATACGTAATCTTTAAAATCAAAGAGCTGTGACCTAAATCCGTGCAACAGCGTGTACTTTCATTGTGCGCTCACACACACATAAAACATCATACACATTCATAGATATATCATGTAGGTATTCGTGTGTATGTATTGGTGTGTATAAGCGATTTGTGAATGTAATTGATACACACACATCTTATGATAGATTTTGTTCCGTGTAGGGACTAATAACTCCCCGCACCGATTTCGGTGACGGTGGCCGGTTTCATTGAAACCAGGCCAGTTACGCAGGAGTAATTTTATAGTACCCAAGTGTGTGCGCAGTACACAAGAGCACTCTCTCTTCCTTTTACTCTCATAATTCAGTGGGACGGATAACCGACACGACTGACGAGAGATCAGGCGCAGGTCCGACTTTTTACATGCCCATCCGACGCATGGATCATCTTTCTTGTCAGACAATCAGGTGATCAGCCTGCATTGTCCTAACCAAACTTGGAAACAACATTTTTTGTTGTTCCAATGCGGGAATCGAACCCACGACCTCCGAGTCGAGAGCCAATGCTCGAACCACTAGACCACGGAGGCTGTTAACTAGGGACTAAGGACATAAGACGTAGGGTAAGATGTTTTGCTGATTGCCGAAGGCATAATTTTAGATTTTGATCTTTATTACTGAAGTGCGGTTGCGGACCGTGTAGAATTTGGAAATTGACTTGTCGCTAATTGCCTCTTTCAATCGCAACCGAATATATTGCCATCGCGCTCCTATCGCGCACCTGTGTAAACGCGATAGTAATATATTCATGCGCGAGTGAAAGAGATAAGTAGCGAAAAGTCAATGTTCGAAATTTTATGTGCGCCGTGACCGCATTTTAGTACTGACTTCGAAAAACGCGAATAAACTCTAACTGGGCAATATTATTCTTCTTTTTGGGTTAGGAGGACTTTATTACTTTTGGTATGGCACTTTATACATGACCCTTTGATTAATTATTACATAGATACGTTATATCCTTACAAAACTGACGATATTTCTGTGCCACGACACACATTGACATGGGGCGCGTGTCAATATGTCAACGTCGCATAGTAACACAAAACATGCTATTACTCGCGGAGCAAACTAACCAAAATTGGCCCGACTC
Source organism: Glaucopsyche alexis (assembly GCA_905404095.1). Classification (NCBI taxonomy): domain Eukaryota; kingdom Metazoa; phylum Arthropoda; class Insecta; order Lepidoptera; family Lycaenidae; genus Glaucopsyche; species Glaucopsyche alexis. The sequence goes on along the minus strand of FR990051.1, from coordinate 5,087,752 downwards.
GGGCCAATTCGAGTCTTCATTTTTACGCGTTTATAACATATCTACCTCTTTTTAATATTATATATCTATGACATGACCATATAATATGTTTGGCTCCGTAAGTAATTGTTTAACCAGGGTTTAAAGAAAAACAGCTTATGGCTGTTTAGATCTAAATGGACTGTCTAAACAGCTCGCTTACTTCAGATCGCAAAGATAGAATCTTCATTTTAGACAAACTATCTCTTTGTCATATCTGCTCATTTCTATATCCTGTATCTACCTACGTGTGCGTGGACAACGAACATTGTGATATCTTACTAGAGCGAGAAGAGCTAAATGGGCACCATTCAAGAACTGGGACGTCCCACCTGATGACCTTGGAACCAATCGTAGATAGAACTGAGGATTATCCGCGTGCATATTATGCGCATTCGTGTATTAAATATCCATGAGCATAACCAGCTATTGATATCCCTTAATCCCAGGCAGAATTGAAGGAAGAAGACGTGACATGGTTACTTCGTAATACGAGGAGAATGAAGCGACTGTTCTGTTCTCCTAATAGTTTTGATTTAAACATTTTCTCAGTATCGAATTGAAGATTTTTAATAGGGAACCATTCAAGAACTGGGACGTCCCACCTGATGACCTTAGAACCAGTCGTAGATAGAACAGAGGATTATCCGGATTATGAAATATGCATTTGTAATTCTTTTTTTGTAATTGTAATTGTTTTTTTTTTCTTGTTTGACGTTCGAAAAACAGAACCTTGTTTTTTTTTATTCTGAATAAAAAGATTTTTATTTTTATTTTATTTTATTGCATGAGCTACTAATATCTATCAATATCAGGGTAGAATTGAAAGAAGAAAACGTGACACGGTAACTTCATAATGTGAAAAGAATAAAGCGCCTGCTCCGTTCTCCTAATGAACCTGGTTTAATTAAACTTTGGAATAAACAAAAGTGGCATTTCTGGACCATTACGACTTGCAAACCTTCGCTTCGCTAGCAACGCACATGCGACTCCTCCGGTGTTGTGGTTGCGGGTGACAGTAATCGCTTTTCATCAGGCCATCCATTTGCTAGTTTGCCACTCATTTTTATAAAAAAAATCGACTTGAAGATTTTTAATGATGGAACTGGTCATAATTGGCCAAGCTGTCGAATTCACAGATTGGCTTCTTCATATTATTTAACAACAATTTCACAGTTAGTGAAAGACCAATTATATTTAAAGCTTCTCTTTCGTAACGATCAGACAAAAACAATCACTTACCTAACGATTTAATAAATCGAGAAGTGTGTTAAATGTTAATATTAATATTCTAAACGCTTAACATTATGAAGACGCAAAGAATATATTTTTAATAATATTTTTTTTTTCCGAAAAACTATGATTGTAAGAGACTATGGATACCTACGCTTCTCACTCTACGCTCGGCTAACAAACTAACTCTTGCCTTCCCTTCACACAAAACTAATTTCTATAACTCTTCTTTCACTATTTCCGTTATTCGACTCTGGAACGCATTACCCGAATCCATACAAAATTCTAAGTCAATAAACATTTAAAAAATGACTTAAAGAATACTAGTTAAATCATTCAATTTAAAATTTAGTTTTTTTTTTCTTAATTATATTTTTCAAAGTATATTCTCTTATATATAATATTATGTATGCTATCGTCATTTTGTTTATTTATTAGTATTATATGTAAGTGTAATGTAGAAATCTTTGTTTTTTTAATACCGCTACTTTTTTTCCTTTGTTAATTTCATTGCCAATTATTTTTCCTCCGTTATTATTATTATATTATATTAAAATGGTTGCCTGGAAGAAACTGCGTCAGCAGCAAGGCCGCCAATTTGGACTTTTTTTTTAATGTTATTCTGTAGGAAATTATTTTTAGTATATAGTTCAAATAAAGAGTTTTTTTTACGCTTCGTCGGTCCTGCTCATGGAGCAATATCTGCTACATGGTCTTCGTGTTACATGAATAGATGGATAGCATAAATATGTTAGGTAGGTATTAGTAACTCGGTTGGCAGAATTCTCGTAGAACTGTGCTTAAAGTTTTTACTTTACGTATAAATATATATACGATGTCGTAAGTTAGGACACTAATGGTTTCGTCAACTTAGAACACGCTCTATAGGGACAGTATCTAAAGAAACCAGACCACGAAAGCATTCTTGCCTTTCTATATTCCTATCAGAACATAGATCTATATTCACAACCGCCTTATTATCATATCCACCAACAATAGTAACAATGTGATATAAACTATTGTCGCAACAACAATATCCAACAATGAAATTAATTTAATATAATATTTTAAGCTTTTACTTTCTATCTAGGACACTTTCTCGTAAGTGATATCTTTGATAAATCTTCGTACTTACATCATTTTAAATGAGGCATATAATACGTCAGTGCCATACAACTTAGGCACTTAATTAAATTTTAAACGATCTTTCTATTCGTGACATTTAAGATTGCGAAACTTTGTTTAACGTTTCAGGTAAGTAGGCACTTTCGTTTCAAATTTAATTTAGGTTATTTGGAGAGTACCTATCTACGTCCTTTGGCAAATCATGAACCTAAAAAGATGGTTTTAATTTATTTTTTTTAAATGTCACAATGTCAAAGGTTCTCAGATTGGGACTTGTATAACGTAATGTCTACTAGCTTTAATTAATGTATTTTTATGTAATAAGCACATCACTACAACAACACATAAAAAATATATCAGTGTCAAACCTAACACTTAGGAACTATCAAAAATATCCCAAGACAAATTTCTACCTTTACTTGTCATATTTACTTTTGTGACATCTTAAATAAATTGCTTTTTATGGCTAAGCACATCAATACATGACATAAAATATATTTCAGCGTCAAAACAAACACTATTACAGAACGATTAAAAACGTCCCAATGTCAAAGGTCTCAAGATTTCTATTTGGGACATTTACACGATAGTCACATCACTATAACGAGGCATATAATGTATTGAAATCAGTGTCATATAAAATCATAATCGTTGCGTAACTCTGATGTAACCGAAACGGGCGCAGTGAAAGTGCAATTTCACTCATCTCCCTGTCTTTCACTTTATCGTTTATCTCTATCCCTCTCGCTGCTTTCACGAATACATCTGTCTCTGTTCACCTTTTCGGTGTCTCCTATCCTTGTCTAACATGCGAGAGTTTCATATCACCGTCGCTGTTCTTTCGTGACATGGTTTATTTTTTTGGTCATTTGTATTAGAATATTTAGGCAAAATATAAGTTGCATACATTTTATAATATTGTTTTGTGTAATCATGTAGGCTTTATTTTTCTTATACGTTATGCCATTTTTTTTTCGAAGGTTTTCTTTAAGCTCTATAGCAGCGTAGGAGCACACATTGTTTTTTATTTTCTTTGCACATTCATCTTATCTCACTTTGATCTATGATGAAACATTACTAAGTTATGGTATGTGGGCACAAATATTTGGGACAAAAAACATCATGAGATTTTTTTTATTTGAGTTACTATAGTAACTTCACAGAGCTTAGAACCACTGTAGACCAAAATGGTATCATTTAACGGTTACTAGTAGAACACTAATAACTTTTTACGGAACCACTATATTTGATATAATATTATAACTTTTCAGTACATTTACTTTTACCCTTTTTCACTCTTTTCTTGCACACAATAGCAACCAATTTCTTCCATTCATTCACAATAATTATTTTCCATTCGTTCAATAGTAGTTCATTTAATAATTCATGTAATTATCCAATTACGTGACAAATGTTAAGTAAACGATAGCCATTTAATACTACTTTTTTATACTTTGCACTTTTTTCTAGAAAAATATAAAATCAACCTTGTAATGATTTCTTACAAGTTATGGTCGAGTTTAGTTAATTTGAATCCCGCTTTATTTTTCTTCTTTTTACTCTCAAAATTATATTTCGTTTTCTTTGTAATGAACTTATTAGGTATTTTGTAAAGGTTTATTAAATATAAAAACTTCTTGTAGGTATTGTTTCTTTTACCATGACTTCTCTTTTCGCTAATAAAAAAAAATACTGACTGTTTTTTCGTCAAACCCAGCCCAAACAAAACACTTATTGCACTGAAATCTAGCAAGCAGATAATATAAACACTTATGTCTCGTTTTAATAACCTATCTACCAATAACTATCTGTTCACAAAATCACATTTGGTCAGCGATTATGCTGTTACAGACAAATATTTCTCTATCTATGTTATATTGAAACGCAAAAAACCGGCAAATGATACCAAAAGTGACGGTTTTAACAAATAGTTATTAGTAGATAGATTATTGAAACCGGCCGTAAGTATACTCGTATTATGATCAACATGCTATGAAAGGGATTTCTAAAAGCAATCCAGCAGTATACACACTTTTGTATGAATATAGCGCAAGAGAATATCGTATATTTAGTCTATTTCACAGTATACAATGTATAAAGATAGTTAGCCTTGCGGGACGAAAGCTTGTCGTAGGCGCGGAATGTCCGCAGGTTACTTTCTAGCAACCTTGGTTACCCGAAATTGTTGCGTTCTAAATCTAGGGTATTTACCTGTAGTTTTATTACATAAATGAATAGTGCTCTGAAAAAGTTTACAAAATGAATAGTATACTATATTTATATGTACACACGAATAGTCAAGCAGTGAGCGAGCGATGATGATGAATAAAAGCTAAGAACACTCTAGATCATGTCAGCTTTCAAACTAAAAAATATATTTTACAGTAACTTTTGAAAAATCATTTTTTTTGTAACTTTGAAATGCACGTAATTTCAAAACATTTTTTTTTTCATTTTTACCAAGTTATGATACCTCATTATTTCTGAATGTATAAAAACATTTTTTTACATGTTGGCCAATACCCTTTTGTTTTAAGCATTTACGCCCTTATTAATAAAATTATTTACACCACGGATTAGCTAATCCAACATTGCTGTCTTTGTCTATCAAGTGACTGTTCCAAAGTATCTGACAGAGACAGCCATGTTGGATTAGCTAATCCGTGGTGTAAATAATTTTATCAATAAGACTGTTAATGTAGAGTCACGTTGCCATGTTTTTAAGATTCTTACGACCGAATACTGAAACGATAGTTATATTAAGTGACGCTCAAGTCACGTGCTGTCCTTGTCATTTTGGCTAGAAGAGACAGCAATAGTCTGTGAATAAGAGGGCTCTTAGTTTTGATTGTTTTTGACTACCAACTTATCCGTTAGAGGCATATACTATAGGTACATATTAAAAAGAAATACCTTAATATCAGGCATCAGGCACAATCAATATTTTTTATTCCGATAACTTTATTTCAAAGTTATCAGCATTTTTATTCGGAATTTCGTAATGTACCTACCTATCTATATTCTTTAATAAAGTTCACGCCATAAATAAAGTAGAATTTGTAAATGTCTCAATATTGCTTCAAAAGAATGCGAAATGCTTTTGCGAAATTTTAATGTAGTCCATATAATAACAAAAATGTCGATACGACGAAATGTTCCAAAAAATGTAGTTAGCGATTGTTGACCATGTTTTGAAATACAATTACCATCTACAATTAAGTCCCTGTCGGCCGAATATTGAAACGCTAATCAAAATTGAGAGCCCTCCTACTCACAGGCTGTTGCTGTCTCTGCAAGCTGAAATGACAAGGACAGCTATGAATTGAGCGTCACTTTATCTATTATTCCAATATTTAGTTAGTATCATAATTGATCCAAAAGTTCGATCTTTAGAGGCAATTTCACCAATTTTATGTTAGTGTTAATAGTTTGTCTAAACATCAAGCTTCTCTTTCATTAATACGAAGAAGAAGAGAGATTACACGATAATTAATCAACGATTAACTTTAAGATGCGTTGGTGAAATTGGCACATCCGAATCTCTACCTATTATATAATATATAGGCTAGGTCTTCCCTATGAAGGATAACCAGCCTTTGACACTGATACTTCTAATTTAACATTGCCATATAACCAAGAAAGGATCAGAGATGGAACTTGCCTCACTTTGAATTCCGTAATTGCATTAAATACTTTAAAACTTGTTATCAGTAACGCAATTATTTTAAATGAAATTATTAAATTGGAATATTTGGGTTAAGACCTTAATTCTTGAAATTCCACGCTCTTACAAGACCTTTGGGGATATGAGTCATTCCAACCTTTCCTTTTTATTGTAAAAAAGTTGCCATAATGTTGCATAATAGTCTTTCCTCATAAATTCTACGAAGGAGTGAGCGATTTTGAGAGTCATGGGTTTTTTATTTAATTTCTTTGTAGAGTTTTTAAATTAGATTCCCTTTTTATAATTTCGCTGGAATATCTTAAAATTGCTGTATTTTTTAACCTCATATAAATGATCTCTAGATAGAAGGAAAAAAGGGCCAGGGAAGGGGAAGGCCACGGAAAAACTATATTAGTCAACTTGTAGATAATGTAAATGTCAAGTCCTATAGAGAGCTGAAGGTACTAGGAGTATAGAGAAAAGTGGCAGAAGCTCCACTGACAAGGGCCCTGCCCTTAAATTAAGAGAGAGAGAGAAATAATCTCTATCGAAATACAACATACTTTGATACTGAGGGTTAACTTATGTTACAGCGTGTTCGTAATGTTGTTGAATGTCAATTGTATAAGCGCTGTCATAATTTTCATGCAATTTTCTTTTGACAACGCGACGTTACGAATATGTACTTGTCAATTGTTCAAGCTATCCCAACTGATATTGTCGCCATTTCAGATTTGACGTCCATACAACAGTAATTAAAACTCCCACACCGATCTCGGTGACAGTGGCCGGTTCATTGAAACCAGGCCAGTTACGCAGGACTCAGGAGTAATTTTGTAGTGCTTAAGTGTGTGCGCAGTACACAAGAGCACTCTCTATTTCCTTACTCTCGTAATCCAGTTGGACGGATAACCGACATAACTCACTAGAGATGAGGCGCAGGTCGCGACTTTTTACATGCCCATCCGACGCATGGATCATCTTTCTTGTCAGACAATCAGGTGATCAGCCTGCATTGTCCTAACCAAACATCGAAACAACATTTTTTGTTGTTTCAATACGGAAATCGAACCCACGACCTCCGAGTCGAGAGCCAATACTCTAACCACTAGACCACGGAGGCTGTTACAACAATATATGTATCTACAATGATGCAACTACACACACTCTTGCCGCGTGTGAAGTACGAAAAAGTTAGTGTGTAGCCGATGGATTTAAGAGTTAAGACATACATCACTCCATCGACTTCCTGCATATCTTCTGTGCACTTTCTGCCCAAGGGCTCTAGTTCTAGATCCATTAATATATCTACCTATTACTGGATCTAGAACTAGGTAGATCCTATACCTTATATATACCTTCTAAGATATTTCCTATGTAATTAAACCAAGATACCATTAACGTATTACCATATTGTCCATTAAATCATCACCTCATTACATATGTCTCCAGCTGCGCTGGCCTGCAGGTGAGAGCTATTTTAACGATTCAGTTTTTAGGGTTCTGTAGTCTTATATTTAAAGGTATTAGTTTTTAGTGATCGTATAAAAAAATCTTCATTAAACTAGAGTGGGACACACTAGTTTTGTGAATCTGATTAACACTCTTGGAATGGAAGTTAAGTTTTTTCAACCCACATTTAGATTAATCTTCCTAACAGAAACTCATAGAAATCTGTATATCTAAAAGTCGAACATCTTTGAAGACCAGTTAAGTTTAACAAACTGCAGTAGGGTAGCGTAGGGGACTAGGATCTAAACTAAATCTTATTTCCCAATTAACTAAAGTAGCCTATAAAAACACTAAGTAGATTCTAGACGCGCTACGGATCCAGCCAAGTTTAAAGAGTAAAATCCAAGAGCATATCGAGACATGTTTAAGGATGGTTCCGTTTTTTTTTTTTTTCAATATTATTGTCCACTCTCGCTCAACATAATTTTCCTAAAGAGTATGTATATATAGCATGACCTATAAAAAGTTACAAGTTACAACTCTTATAGTTTAGAAATACCATGGAAGGATCTGAACCATGTTGAGGGCTGATTACTCGAAAATAGTAAAAAAAAGTTATACTGTATGAATCCTAGCCTTTATTCGCCTAACGATACTTCACATGATGGGGTGCAATAATAAAACTGTTCATCACCACTTCACATACCATACACGAAATATTAACATAATTTATAACTATGTCAAATTTCATGCATTTATATACATTTTCACGGAAGCGAGATGGGCGGATAGACAGGACAAACGAACGAACAGAGCAAAACAAGTAACAGTTCCTTGTAACATTACGGACCTTCAAAAACCAGGCGACTCTTCAGCCTGTCCAACATTTCAAACTATTTTTGTCTTTGAAAGGGTAGTTTAGTTAGATTTGTAAAGGAGCCTTCGTGGTCTAGTAGTTCAAGCTTGGCTCTCGACTCGGAGGTCGTGGGATCGATTCCTGCATTAGAACAATAATAAAATGGTTTTACAAGTTTGGTTGGGACAATGCAGGCTGATCACCTGATGAGACAAGAAAGATGAGCCATGCTCCGGATGGGCATAAAATCACTCCCCAGTCATCGTTTATCCGTCCCATTGGGTTACGAGAGTATTGGAAGAGAGAGTGCTCTTGTGAACTGCGCACACATTTGAGCACTATAAAATTACTCCTGCGTAACTGGCCTGGTTTTCAATGAAACCGGCCACTTATGGCCCAGATGTGGGAAGTTATTTTTACTATATTATTATAAGTTTATTTAGTTAGTAAGTTAGTACGCTTTGCCTATCTATTTAGTGCTAGTCTGTGGTTTATCTGATGCTGTTATTATCTTAACAACAGAACATAATCCTATGCATTATTTATACAATTATAGACGGCAATGTCGTGGTGTATGTCGTGATTCTATTTAAAATACATAAATTTAAAATTTATGAATAATTAATACCTAATAGATTTTCCCTCGCAAAATGAAGGCGTAAGGTATTACATATTTATGTTGTTTATTTATTAGTTCCGGGTGTTCTTATCGCGATGTAATAGGGATCTAGTCAGTACTCAATCGAACACCACGTTTGGATGATTGGGTACCTTCATCTTCTCTTAGACCGTGTTTTAATTCTCTACCCACCTAGCATAATTACGCGTAAATGATAAAAGTCGCGCTAATGGCTGTTTTCACTTACCGGCGTGTGACATGTGTCAGATGAGAATCATTGCCACAGATCAAAGAAAGAGGAACAGCTACATAGTTAGCTTTCGATTTTATTGCACCACTACAAGCAGTACAAGCATACGATGTGTCCATGATTGTGTGGAAAAATTGTTGGCCGTTGGCTGTGTTCCGCGAAAAATAGCGCTAACAAAAAAACGTAAGCAAAATGGCGACCGCTGGCGTTAATTAAGCAAAATGGCGGATTATGTTAGCATTGTAGTTAGCAAACGTGTCCTGGCCGATAATCTGTTTTTTTTTCTTTAGCGCTAGCAAGCGCTAACAGCGTCTTTTTACTTGACTACTTGACTAAACTATATTAAAGGTCTATACCAAAAAATAGTTTATTTTTACCTTGATTGATTCTACACGTGAGAGTGCCATTCTTCCGCACGAATGGCAAGGCTCGACCGGATTAATACCACGGTCTCACAGAAAACCGGCATTTAATAATGCTTGCATTGTGTACTGAGTGAGTGAGGTCACCGGATACCCCGGGGTTGGAGATTTTAAGGACCAGGAACGCAAGTGCGTGTGGGAACGTGGTATCAAGCCCCAAAGGGAGATCTCCGACCGAGCAAGGTGGTATGCTCGGTCAGGCCGAAGACCGCTTATATGTATTTCAGACGTAAAATATATAGTTACGAACTTCAGACACTTCGATAGCGCGATTCAGGACTGTGCGCTGATTGGTCCGTCACATGCGCATTGTGTCCATGGGTGGTGGTAGTCACTTACCACCAGTCGATCCATCTGCTCGTTTAAGCTTGATGCTGATGATGACAATATAGTCATTATTTCAACTCAAGCTGTATAATTTAATGTGCGGTACATACAGGTGTCAAAGTTCAAAGCCTTCTAGGCAGACATATTATGTACGGTCGCTAAAAGACCCAGCGTATCATATTTCGATCTTATTACTATGTCAGTAAGGTCCAAAAGTGGAACAAGGGGTTTGTCGGCGATAGTACAAGCGAATATCTCTAAGTTATCAAAAGCCGTTTCACTTGTCACGATCAACTTAGGTTTTAGCCTTACCAGTCAAATTAGATGGACGTTCTAAATGGACGGTTAATTTTTTGTTGAGAATAAAGTTGAAAGTGTGATTCACAGAGCTTATTTATAAGTTGTATGGTTGAATATCTTATTTACATTTATAGGTGAAATGTGGACTGTTTCATTCCTCTTGATCAATCCAGCACATTTGTACAAAAGATAAGATGTTACTTTGGTGCTATTTAATATTATGGAACGAAAACATCTTACTAAAAAGTCTTCGTTTACAAAATTTTCCTAAAAAGTTAGGAAAATTTTGCAAACGATGAAGAATGAAATTTGGTCAGGTTATGTGGAAGAAGGTGTGTCGAAAGCTAATACTTTTTAATAATGCTTTAAAATACTTAAAAAAAACTTGAGAGGTGTCAAGGGACACCCGGATGGAACGAAGTTCCGGATGAAAATATCTGGCTTGCTTTCTATAAGAGAGAGAGAGACAGACAGAGAAACATGCGACGCCGCACAGCTAACAATAGCTTACTATAGCAAAAAAAATACAGACAGACAATTGTACATGTATATATAAAATAAATAATAATACAATATCCGAACCGATATTATCCATACATACATTACATACATGCATACATACATACATACATACATACATATATACATACATACATACATACATACATACATACATACATACATACATACATACATACATACATACATACATACATACATACATACATACATACATACATACATACATACATACATACATACATACATACATACATACATACATACATACATACATACATACATACATACATACATACATACATACATCAATATAATAAATGTATACGCGTAAATATTTAATTTTTATAAAAAATAAAATTATCTTTTGTAATTAATTAAAAAAGTGTCGTGACAACTTTTCGTAAGAATTTTTTCCGTCTAGCCCCCTTTCACAACGCGCGATAAGGAACTTCGTTCCAATAATAAAATAACAATAACACATTACATCAGATACATTAGTCCTACTAATATTATAAATGTGAAAGTTTGTGAGGTTGTATGGATGTATGGATGGATGTTTGTTCCTGTTTCACGCAAAAACTACTGAACGGATTTTGATGTTTAGTATGGTAGTAGTTTAGGCTCTGGATTAAAACATAGGCTACTTTTAGAAAAAATACAGTGTTCCCGAGGGATACTGTATTTACGCGGGCGGAGCCGCGGGCAACAGCTAGTAATATAATATATTCTTTGCCTCAGATTAATAACTCATTACTCACACTATATACTCGTATAACCATGCGTTTGTATAATAATTAATAACAGTAGGTTGGTAGTTTGTTTGACACTTCAGACACATTTAAGAATCTGTCTTTATCATACATTTTTTTTTTCTGTTTACTTTTTACATACATACATATAATTACGCCTTTTTCCCGTAAAGGGGTAGGCAGAGACCACTTTTTGCCACTTGCTACGATTCTTACATACTCGTTTCGCTTCGTTCACTTTCATTCCTACCATCCATTCCTCCTCTTACATTCAACGTAGCGAAGCGGCTCTCCATGGTCCGCTTTTCACCTCCGCAAGAAACGAGACGTGATGGGTGGTGAACCACATCGCCGCCATTTTGGATAATTGAATTATTTTTATGATTATCCGTTGCGTTTCCACGGATTGGTGGGGAGGGTAGGAATAGGGAAAGGGAAGGATAGGTGATGTGGAAGGGAAGATTGGTAAGTTAGAGTGGGAAATAGGAAATGTAGGATATTACCGCCCAGGAGGGTAAGGGATAGGACAGTAATAGCTAGGGAAGCCGGGGTCGCATACCCGTATACTATACCACAACTACCGGACAGGTAAGTTGGGATAAGTATCCCATGACAATTTTTGTTGACCATGACAATAAAATGTTTACTTTTTACCATATATTTCCCGTGACTTCGTACGCATAAAAGAAAATCCCGCGAGAATAAAAAGTATCCTATGTCCTTCCTCGTGATCTTATCTATATCTGTGTCTTTCAACAAATTCGGTCTAGAAGTTTCGGAATAAATATTTTAGAGTCCGACCGAAACTGGTTTTCCGGCCGAAACCGAAACTGAAACCGAATATTCGGCCGTGGCTTCAGTTTCGGCCGAAACCGAAACCGAAACCGAAACTCATGTGGTCACATTAGAATTATTATTTTTTTCGATTTTACCTGTTTAAGCTTTAAACCCTGAAAAACTGTGTAATTCGGAAAAATACAAATATCTATAGTCTAAAACTAAACGTTAGTACAAAATGTTATAATATGTTCTTTAAGCCAAAACGAGCGAGCAAGCAAATTTTTTTTCCTATTTTACAGGTTCATACGTTCAACTCTGTTCAAACGTTAAAATAAAATATAAACTTCGGAAAAATACCATAAAATCAACCGGCTAAAACAGAATATCGGTAATAAATAATATAAAGTTATAAATAATGACCGAGCGAGCGAAGCGAGCGAGAAATTTTTTTCCTATTTAATACGTTAAACTTTAAACCCTAAAAGACTGAGGAAATAGGATCATTTTATATTATACATTAGAATAATGGCTGCCCAATTTTTTTCGTTTTTACCTATTTAAGCTTTAAAGCACAGTATTTCCCTTAAACACTGAATAACGGTGAACTTCGGAAAAATATCATTAAATGAACCGGCTAAAACAGAACATCGCTACTAAATAATATAATATGTTCGTTATGTAAAACGCGAGCGAGCGAAGCGAGCGAGCAAAATTTTATTCCTATTTAATAGGTTAAATCTGCTCAAATTTTAAACCCTAAAATACTGTGAAAATAGAATCATTTTGTAATTTAAATTACAGTAAAATTAGTGTAATTTCCAAATGTGGTGATTTCTGATGTTGCAAAATAAATGACAAATAACTTATTATGTTAGGTTTGTCATATAATACCTATTTCTCACTTTTAGCTGTGCTTTTAGTATATAATTACAAAATTTTGTGATCATTGACGTGCCCAAAATATTGTGTCGCATGCTACTTATATGTTCGAGGATTCGATGGCACGCGTGCCATAGGTTCGCGATTCCTGTTTTAGCTATTGATTTTTTTTCTAAAGTACCTACAATATTCTTTCAGGGTATTTAAGTATAAAAAGATTTTAACAGGTTAAAGCGTAAAAAACATTTGCTCGCTTTCTCAGTTTGAACGCATTTAACATAAACACATACATATAGAACAAGTTAGTATTAAAGTTCTGTTTTAGGATGTTGTTATTTTTTTTTTCTAAAATAACTTTAAATTTCTAAATACGCCTCTGTATATGGGTCATCCACATGGACCAGCCGGCCCATTTCGGGGGGGTTTGAACCCCCCAAACCCCCCCCCCCCTGGCTACGCCCATGTACTGACTCAATATTTAACTATATAAATCATTCAAGTACAGAAACGAAACAAAAACTTATATGTAATCAGTTCCATCAAAACAACCTCTAAAGAATGTTTGCGTCGGGCGATAACGCACTGACTAAGTTGTGTTGCTACAGAGCTACCCGAACGGCGCACGACAATTCCCGAACAGGGCCGCCAGCGTCCGCCAAAACGTTGCCGCAAGAAACGAAGTTAGGCGAGCGTGCACGACAACTTCCGAAATCAGTTTCGGTTTCGGCAAAAGTTTCGGCCACTTTTGGCCGAAACCGAAACTTCCGCCGAAACTTGATTTTTGGCCGAAACTCGGCCGAAACCGAAACCGAAACCGAACTTTCGGTCGGACACTAAAATATTTCCTCTTTATAATATTAGTATGAATATCTAACGGTCGAACTCAGAGAATTTTAATGCTTACTTAAGGATCTACTTAGTAGGCGAGGGGTTCCTATAACTCCATTCTTATCGGCTTCTCTTACCACTTTCCTTTTGAAGACCCTTATCCAAATCCCTAGCTATTATACAGGCTACGGCTTCCCTATGAAGGAGAACCAGCCTTCGCCACTGCTACTTAGTACAGATATAAAGCCCATACAGTGTCTGTCAAAACATCTACAAGTGACTCCTTAAGTAAGCATTATATGAGATTAAATGTTCCTAAATGCGGCCGTCACAGGCAAAAGTACCCTTAAAAAGTTCAATCATAAAAAATAACTAATATTCTTGAATTTCGGCCACTTAACGACAACTCGTTATTTCTTAAAGAAAGAAAGAAAGATAATATATTTTAGAAATTTACTAATATACTAAAGAGAAACCCTAAGTACAATGATAGAAAAAAGCCTAATATTTAGATAAGTATTGTCGGCGTCTTTACCTGGCGCCTTAGCTTAACCCGTTCAAAACCTATTGTTCAAAATGTTTTCTATTTTATACTTTACTTTCCTAATTATATTGTAAATGTTACATCAAAGCCTCCGATATTGACCACACAGCAAGATGGTAATTTTAGAGATTTTGGGGCAAAATTAATAATACATAAGGAAGTTACTTTTTACATTCAAGTCTTTAACTACAACTCTCTCTTTGTTTTGGTAAAGTTGATTTAGGTTCAGTTCACTCGGCGCTGCGTTTTTATTTTCGAAATTCACACTCTTGCAATGAAACGTTTGAAAACTTCTCAATTTTCTCGTAACTAGGGCTCAGACCAGGGGTGGTCGACTCTGTATGAATGACCTTGGACCAAAAAGGGGGCAGTTCGGTGCGACAAGATAGATAGATAGATAGATAGATAGATAGGTTTATTTGCATAGAATGTAGGTAATACAATAATTAGATGATACAATGTTTTTGGAGCCTTATACATTCCACCTTACGGCATGCAAAAATTTTTTTAATTATAATTTATACGAAATTTAGTACTGGTACAAAAACCAAGATTATCTACTCATTATAGTTCAATTATTTTCAATTACCTATTTAAATTATATGTGTCAATTTTTTTTAAGGTAGGTATTAATATTCACAATTTCAAACAAAATAAAAACAAAGTCAGTAGAAACATTAAAATAAAATAAATAAATAATAATAATAATAATCATATCATAATCATAAAAAAACATATCATTAATTAAATAAAAAATAAAATCTATGTCAAAGTCATCATAAAATAGACAATCATTTAAATAAATGTCCAAGTTCATTATATAAAATTAATGTGTCAAAATTATATTATTATTATTATTACTGAACTAACTATTATAAATTATTATTAATCAATATCATTAGGATTTGATGATTATTTAACTATAGAGTTTTGTCATTTAAAAATTCAAATACAGAGTAATAACATTTTTCAATGAGCACTTTTTTGAGATTCTTTTTAAATCTGCTTATAGGTTGCTCCTTAATATCTTTTGGTATATGGTTATAAATAAGAGGAGCCATACATAAAATGCTTTTTTTTAGTAGTGCAGTTTTGTATCCACCTGTGCACAATTTGTCTTCATATTGAGATCTTAAATTTATGGTCCTAATTCTAGTATGTTTTAAAGTCGGGAATAAGTGAATATTTGTTTTTACAAAAATAGCTATTTCCAAAATATATAGGCATGGGAATGTTAAAAGATTATATTGTTTAAATGTGGGTACGCAGCTGTCGGTTACTTTAAGATTAGCAATAGATCTTATACAACGTTTTTGTGCTTTAAATATATTTTCTCTATCGCTACAGTTGCCCCAGAAAATTATACCGAACCTTAGTATAGAAACTACAAGACTGTGATATGCTATCAGTACAGCTTGAACATTAACTTTTTTTGTTAAATTAAATAATGCATATGCAGCTGAACTGAGTTTATTGCATATTTCATCTGATTGAGTTTTCCATGTTAGTTGGCTATCAATTGTAATTCCCAAAAATTTTGCAGCAGTGACTTTTTCTACTGTTTGGCCATTATAATTTATATTCATATTCGTTTCTAGTGTCCTTTGATAAAATTGCATTACTTTAGTTTTATCTAAATTAATTATTAATTTATTTTTATTTAGCCAAATTATAAAATTTTTAAGCGTACTGTTTATGTCGTCTTCATAACAATTTTTATTACGACATTTGATTATTAGAGTACTGTCATCAGCAAAAAGTATAGTTGGATTCAGCATCTGGCTCGGTAAGTCATTTATGTACAATAGAAATAGTAATGGGCCAAGCACGCTACCCTGTGGGACACCATATTTTATAGTCTTACGAGAAGAACAAAATTTCTTCTCTTTTTTTGTTTTTAGACAAACTCTAGATATTTCTGTAAATTGTTTGCGTCCTTTTAGATACGTTTTAATTAGATTAAGGGCACTGCCTCGTATACCGTATGATTCCATTTTTTTCAAGAGTATTTCGTGGTCAACATAATCAAACGCTTTTGATAAGTCAGTAAATAAGGCACATATTGGTATTTTTTTATCTACAGACGGCATTATAATATTTAGAAAGTCAAAAATAGCCATGTTAATATTAGTATTTTTTCTAAAACCCTTCTGTTCATTACATAAAATATTAAATTTAGTTAAAAAATCGTAAATAGATCTATAAATAACCTTCTCCATTATTTTGGAGAAAATTGAAATTAACGATATGGGTCTATAGTTCGTGATCTCATCTTTAGCGTTTTTTTTGTAAAGTGGTATAACCTTAACAAGTTTCAGTTTGTCTGGAAATTTTCCAGCTAATATACACGCATTGATAATATGTGCCAAAGGAGAAGCTACATAACTGCTAACATATTTTATCACCTTTGTAGAGACGCCGTCATAGCCAAAACTTTTTTTATCTTTTAAAGATTTGATTACACCAATGATATCTTGCGGGATTACGGGATGAATAAAAATAGAGTGTGGATTTCTTTTTATGACATCAATGGTAGTATCATCTTGTGATACTGTCGCTACTTGATCTACGAAAAAGTTATTAAATAATTCTGCTAGCTCATATGGTTCAGTTATTTCCGTATTTTTGTAATTTATTTTGTATATATGTTCATTTATACCTTTATTATTATTTATTATTTGCCAAATTGTTTTCGGTTTATTTTGAGATTGATTTATTTTGTAATTGTTTTGTGATTTTTGTGTTAATTTAATAATTCTCTTTAGTTTACGCGAATAATTAATGAATAATATTTTATTTTCTTTTGTCGGTTTTAATCTCTGTTGCCAAAGTAAGTGACGTTTTCTTTTGCTACAAACACGTATACCTTTAGATATCCAAGTGATCTTCTTGTCAGATCTTTTTATGACTTTTTTAAAAGGAAAGCATAAATTATATAACAATTGAAAAATTTCTATAAAGTTATTATACGATATATCAGGGTCTTCTGTATTGTATACGTCAAAAAACGATAGACTCTTTATGTGATTCCTAAAGGTTTTAAGATTTTCCTTGGAAGTGTCTCTGTGCGTGGTGTACCATGATTTTGTTATACGAGTTTTATTTATTTTAGTAGTTATGATTTGTGCGTTATGATCTGACAATCCAAAATCCTTTACTATATAATGACAAATTTGTTTTAAATTGTGCGCAAAATTATCAAGGCAAGTACTGCTAGCATGTCGGGTTACTTCATTAATTTGCAACTTTAGATTGTAGCTTAAGAGAAAGTATTTAAATTCTTGAGCATTCCTATTATTCTTCAAAATATCTATATTAAAGTCACCGCATATAATTAGATTTTTATTTTTGATACATATTTTTTTCATTACAACATCAAAATTTTCATAAAATTCATTTAAATTTGTAGGCTTAGGGGGTCTATACACACACATTATTACCAAATTTTGCTGAGTAAGTTCGATGGCGCTCAATTCAATTATTCCCGCTTTAGAGTACCTCATGATATCTGGTAATTCCTTATATTTGTAACCGTTTTTTACTAAAATACAAGATCCACCACGTTTTTTATTTCTAGTGTAGATTGCTGCAAGTTTATAATTTGGTAAATAAAGTAATTTTTCTTGACCAGACATTATGAAGTGCTCTGTTATGCATATAACATCTATCAATATTTGCTCGCTTGATAATTCATCTAAGTTAACTAGAAGTAGATCAACTTTCATTAATAGTCCACAAATATTTTGATGCATAAATAGTTAAGTTATTTTTCACGAAAAAGATGGTCATTACACCCATCTAGACCTTTAAAAGTTACAGGAATGGCATTTACATCAGATGTCATATTGTTATCGTCTAAGTTCATCATATCAGTCTGTGTGCTTTTATCCAAGACAGCTAAGGTACACTTTTGTTCAACAAAATTACAGTTTACGTATTTCTCATAATTATACTTATAGTTTAATCTAAGCACTACTCTAACCAGTGATCTACTTAAACTAGTCTTAAAGTACCGTCCCTTAGGTATATATCTGCTGTAGTCCATATCCAGATACGTGGTATTATTGTAGATGCTGCACATATATTCTATAACTTTATTTAATTTTTTCTCATTTAAATTATTATTTCTGGGTACTTCTGATATCAAGATATGTGGAGTTGTATTGTTTTCAAAAAACATCCCTAAATTGATCTGGATATTAATGGGATTATTATCGTTACATCCACCCAATATTATGATGAAATCCTTTTTGGTTAGGTTCTTAAGGTCATATGTAAGTGTATTTAAAATATTATTAAGTTTTGATCCAGATTTCCATAAGCATATAACTTCAAATTTATTTCCTAAAGTAGCTTGTATAATTTTACGTACTCCGTTAGCCTGATGATCTCCTAAAATAATAACCTTTATTTTGTCTTTTTTCTCATTATTATTTTCTGTATCTATATTTAATCGATCTATTTTGGTGTTGTTGTTATTTATTAGATTTAATTGTGTTGTTATGTTATTTGGTTTATTTTTTGTTGCATTTTCGCTGTCTCCTTTTGCTTGGGTTTCAGCTGTTGTTTCAGTTAATTTTTCCAGATCTAGGTTATAATTTATTTTTGAAATCTGTAAAGTCTCGTTATTTTTAGCTATTAATGTTTGAATTTTATTATTAGAAAGAGGTGTGCTCTCTACGCTATAGCACCTGTTGGCGTCATGTATTTTATTCCTTTTTCCTTTACGCAGACTTGGGGTTGTGGTGGTGGGCGAGTCTAGTTTTTTGTATGTATCAATTAATTTATTTTTCTTTTCTAATTCATTTTTTAAAGATTGTATATCTAGGGTAAGATTTTCAATTTCATTATTAGCTGAAAGAAGTTCATTTGATAATTTTTGTATCCTTTTCATGTGATCAATACATTCTGAACAAGTGTCGTTAAATGATGTATTAGGCATACTATTCATCGTAGTATCAAATATTGGCGATTGATGTGTTGGAATATTTGATGCGGATAAAGATCTTCTTCTACGCAAAGTAACAAAGTCATCATTGCAATATGAATCCATTTTTTTTTATAATATTGAGAAATAATTATTTTGTGTGTTCAGTCTTCTGATCTCTTTATTTCTTTTGACACTACGAATTTGTACATAGGAAAGAAAAAAAAATTGTCTATGGTTTATCCTCAAACACAAATGTCAAAATCAATCTTTGTGTCAACTGTCAATTGTCATTTGTCAAATGTCAAATTTCTATACATGTAAATTTTACTAAAAATGTTAGATTTTCAAAAAATTAACTGTTGTGATTCCAAGCTTATGAATTTTAAATATTTAACGGCATATTATGACAGCAAATCAAAAAAAACATAGAAAATGGAATGGAATGTTTTAAGTAATAATTTTGTGTAAGTTGTTGGTTTACTCATTCCTTTTTTTATTCCTGGGTTATGTTTTTCTGTTATAAAATGTCCCAAATAATCCTCAGTATGCAATATTAATTGTTTTAAATGCACTTTTACTACTTGAGAAACAATATAAAGTTAATTTGGTCCACTTGTAAGTTAAACTACACTTGTAAACTAGCACAAATAACAGTTTTATGTTGTAAGCACAAATTTATATTTTTGTGGTTTATTTTACACAAACTCTCAACACAAACTCTTTGTTCATAAAATATATTCCTCACAAAATATGTTCTCAGTTCACACTGTCACTTAGTCATTTTATTGATTATATGATAAGTTTAACACAAGATAACATTTGCAGATGTTAGTTGTCTATAATTCTGCGTTTTTATTCACTTTTTAGGCACTTATACTTAGTATTTTAATTTTAAAAAGATTTTATATACAGAGCTGATGTTAACTATGGCTAGTGTTGCCAACTCATGGTTGACAAGAATGGTTATATTTCAATATATCGCTCTCTGTCTTACATGGTTAATATTACATAAAAGTTACTTAAAAACCACAACAGATGGCGCGTAACAGACACTATGCCGCTTCTAGATCGCGCTAGCGAAAACACTAGACGTATGTATATATAAGGGCTCACGAACGGTTTGTAACGCAGTGACTATTTGGTCGTGGAGGTGGTTGCTCGGTTTTGTTGAAATGTAAAATTTAACTCTAACTTAAACTTTAATTACGTATCTTCAATTTCCCGCCATATTCATATAATCAAATATATAGTCCTCCTTTGTTGGTAGGCGGTTAAAAGTTTGAGGGGGCAGCTCACTAGAGGCGCTAATTTGGTCCCAATTTTTTTGTATGAAGTCGACCTTCTTCTCCGCGAGTAATAGTGTTCTGTGGCTCAGACTAAATGAAAAAATGAAGATGAAAAAAATACGAAAGACGAGGACACAGTGAGGCCGGTCTAAGCTATATAGGCCTCGCCGTGTAATTACACAGTACGCACGCGTAGCAACATGCGCACTACATACAAAAAAACAGCCTCAGTTTTTTTTTCTAACAAAGCACTGTCTTCACTTTTTTATTTGATCTAAGATCTAGGATTAATGGCGGCGAATTCAGTTACACTTACAGTCCCCTAGGTTCACCGTTGCCTGGCACATACCTACAGTAGTAACTATAATCTACACTTCTATACTTTAATATAATAATGAGGAAAGGTTTGTTTGCTTGTTTGCATCGAATAGGCTCCGAAGCTACTTGACCGAATTTGATGAAATTTGGCACAGATATAGAATAGACCACGGGGAAGGACATAGACTACTTTTTATTGCGGCAAAATGTAAGATTACCGCATGATTTGCGTTTTGCGTGCACGAAGTCGCAGGCAAAATCGAGTATTATAATATTATGGTTTCAACATAGATAGATGTATTTATTATAGACGAGGCACGTAGATGCAAAAACTGTCCACACACTTTTAGGGTTGTTTGGGGCTATTTTGACATTTAAGGTATGAATTATGATGAAATCAAGATGGCGTAACTTTTTCTTCTATGAAGATTAATTATGTCAAATGTACGTCATAGCTTATCTTTAGTTTTTAAATCTTTGGGTTTAAACGGTTTAAAACAATAAACTTGATGAAATTACTTGAAGTATACTATCTTCCAAAGACATTACAGTGATTACACAGTTAATACTAAAAAGCGTCACTATAGTTACTTCATTATCAGGCTATTTTCATTTCACGGCTTTTACAATTAACCGCCTCTTGATAGTAAATTAATTGTTTAAATATAGACTAATTGCGTTTCACTTTCAAATCTATTTATAAATTGTGTAATGTTTTTTTCCCGATTCCGTGAAAACAAGTAACAAGTATACGAATTTTATAAGTTAGGTACCTACCTAATACGAAATCTTTTGTAAAGTTTGTTGCTAAATTAACGGTAAACGACGTTAATTGTCGCAATTAATCTGCCATTTGTGCTGACTCGCAATTTTTATTTGTGTCGCTCCGGTTTTACTAAAATATATGAGTACCTAGTACATAGTCGGCTTCAGCAACTTCTAAAACAAACGACAGTCTCTGTTAGTATAATATGAACAAAAGTGAAGCTGTATATGTATATGGCGTGACTTCACTTACTTTTAAAACAAAATACATTGTTAGTAAAATATGGGTTAAGCTGTACATGGCATGGCTGTACCAACTTCTACAATAAACAGCATCTGTTAGTATAAAATGGCCATGAGTTCAGCAGTACACGGCGTGACTTCACCAACTTCTAAAACAAACGGCATTAACTGTTACTATAATATGGCTGAATTCAGCAGTAAATAGCGTGGCTTCACCAACTTCTAAAATAAACGGCATTTCTGTTAATTGTATGTTGCAGCAGTACACGACGTGACTTCACCAACTTCTAAAACAAAGGACATTAACTGTTATTATAATATGGCCATAAGTTCAGCAGTACATGGCGTTACTTCAGCAACTTCTAAAACAAACGGCATTTTCTGTTAATATAACATGGCCGTGAATTCAGCACACGGAAGACGGAAGTTTTATGTATTCTCGACGCGGAATGTAATTTTCGGTGATACGTGATAGCTACGTGTTCAGTGTCTTCCTCGTAAAGGTGCTGATACAGTGAGAGACAGAACTAGCTATTAGCGGGTCTTATAATTGTAAATGGGGGCAAACGGGAAGAATGCCTGATAGTGAGTGTCTACATTTTATGGTATAACCCTAGTTATTACCCTACCAGATGGATTGGTTGACCACATTGAAAATGCACTTATTGTCTCGAAATATGCTTACAATTATCTGTAAGTTTTTTGTCAAAAGTCTAGTCATTTTGACAATGACATGACTTTTGACAAAGAAAGACGTATGACATTCAAGAAGACTTGTCTTCCTAAAACTGTCAACTACGGCAAAAGTCAAAACAACTGTCATGGCCGCCCTAAAAATAGTGTTCTTGCAATAAAAAACTCTTCAAATAATCATTTTTGTACGCATATAGCTGGCCCAAAATCTAACATCTCTTTTGGTATATAAATATAAGTATAAATAAAGGTGTGATGATTTTTTTTCATGTCCCAGTGTGCCACGGAAGGAAAGCCTCAACCATTTAATTTTCGAAATGCGCACGCGCCGCTACGCTGCCGCGGCCGGTTTGACAAATTTCAAGGGGCCTTGAGCGACGCCATTTTCCGCCGAGCGTGATTCAAATACGAGAAAATGTCTGTTCTGGTTCATCATCAACAGTCTGTTTCTATGCAATGAAAGATCTATTTTTTAAAAGACTTTATAAAAAAAGAACAAAAGAGCTGACGTTATTTAAGTAAACAATAAGAAACTTGAAAAAGATTAAACTCAATTCAGAGTAAAAGTTCTTACTGTACCCCAAGCAGGAACATTTTGCGGTATCGTTACGTGTACGTAAGCGAGAAATATTCTATGAAAACCATGCAAGCGCCTCTAGCGGACGTAAAAGTAACTAAAATTTTCATACAATATTCCTCATAATTCTCGTTTACGTACACGTAACGATAGCGCAAAATGTTTCTGCTTGGGGTACTGGTCACAAAATTAATAAAAATACAAAACCTACTATTAAGACCAAACATACAAAATTCGTTTGTAAGCAACATAATAATATAAATTGCTAGACATAATCATAGAGGCGAGTCCAAACATAGAATGGACATATCGTAATGATATATAGGCGTGTAATTGATTTGGTACACAATGCCTACGGCTGTATATGTAGGATATTGATTGTATAATAATTATATGATAAATAAGAATATGTTAATGGTTCCATGTATATTTTTAAAACAGTACCCTAATATTTTGTCGTAACATATTTCTTTGGAATTTCAGCGCGTATCTGTGTAGATATTTACCTTCGTAAATCGGAATTAGTGTCAATTCTTTTAACAAAAGGAACGAATACATTATATAACGCTGTGCTAGATTGTTAAATATTGAAAGTTTATTTCTTAAATTTGCACGACTTATGCCCGCTTCATAGGTAACGTTTTCGTTACGATTTAACGGTGTAAGCCGAACTGTTCAGTTTAATCGAAGTCTTATACACGATCGATAAAACTGCACGGTTCGACTTACAACGTTAAGTGTGTAGCGAGCTTTATTATTTCTACAAAAATTCCATTTTTCAGACCACTAATAGGTAGTTTATCCATTCTAATAGCTCGGGTATATCCTCAATGCGAGGACTTAGGACTATTAGCCTACTGCATGCAAAATCGCGTACAAATCAAAATAATGATGCTCCATCCATATTGCGTGAACACCTAACACAGGTGCTAAATACATAGTTTATGAGTGAATTTCATACAAGCTTCGAACAATGTTATAACCAATTATCTGCAAGTACAAAGACTATTAATCATTTCGTAACCCACATAGCATTCAACATTATATAAACTTGAGGGTTGCCATGGTTATGAGAAATATAGGATTATAGGATCAAATTAAATCGTACATCTGAAACTTTGTACACCTTTCTACGAAAATTATGCGAACGGAGGAGTATGATTATATTTGTATTTGGGTATTCTCTGCTTCACTACTGTTAGCTAGACAGTTTCTTCTTCTTAGGTCTTCCAGACTTCCACAAATAGACGCGGAAGAAAGCTGGATCCGCTACGAAGGATTATGTAGCACTAATTATTTATCATTAAAGGTCAATTCACACCGAAACGAAACATGGGGGACGCAGCACTGCATTTTTAAGATAACTATTCAAAACTAGCTGTTTCCCGCGGCTCCGCCCGCGTAAATATATAGTATCGGGTATCCCGCGGGAATACTGTACTTTTCCGGGATAAAAAGTAGCCTATGTTTTAATCCAGAGCCTAAATTACTACCATACCAAATTTCATCGAAATTCCGTTCGGTAGTTTTTACGTGAAAGAGGAACAAACATCCATCCATACATCCTCACATACTTTCATATTTATAATATTAGTAGGATTAGTAAGATTGAACTTTATTCACTACACAAGAAGATTCACGTTTCATTGTAAGAGTTCGAATGTCAAGTTGCACCGCGCAGCATGTGCAGTGTATGGCTGATGTCAAATAAAACGTGTATATGTCACCGTAAAATTGTAAAAACCGTTAGATTGTAATATTACTAGAGATATTATAATATGCTGACAAATTGTCAAATACAAATTTCTCCATACAATTGTACGCATTATTTTTCATTATAATTATTATTATGAAAAAGCAAACAAATATGGCGGCGCGGGGCACATACCGTTTAACCAATCGGCACGGTAAATACTACAATATAACGAAAAATAATGCGTACAATGGTATGGATAAATTTGTATTTGACAATCTGTCAGCATATTATAATATCTCTAGTAATATTACAATATAACGGTTTTAACAATTTTACGGTGACATATATTTTGTGTAGTGAATAAATTTTAATTTTTAATAGCTATCGTATCGTCGCGGTGTGAACTGGTCCTTAAGTGCGAAATAAAAGGTAATATTTTAGTAACTTTTTGAAACAGTTTCTCTGACGGCGCAGTTTTTGAATTGTCTTCAAAAGAAGACATGACCTTATTATGGTTCTGTCCCTACTCCTAGAACTTATAAAGATACCTCTTAAGGTCTTCTTCGTGAGCTCCGGTTCGCACTCGAGAGAGTCCAGGTTCGAATCCCATGTAGTGGCGTGTACCAATGAGACTTTTTCAGATCTCAATTACATTATACGGATGCTCTAACGGCGAAGGGCGAAGGAAAACATCGTAAGAAAACCCGCACATGGTTGACTCCAGACGTATTGACCAGTCATTCCTTTGGACTAGACTGACTATGTTGTGAGAATGCCGTATGTGCTTGGGCAACCATACGACATATAAAAACCAAGGTCCCAGGCACTACAGTATTTCAAGAGTGGTTACTTCGCTCGGAGAATACTGTATAAATCATCCGTTAACAGATGAAAAGGCCTAAATTTTTTTTAAGGTTTTAACTGTCCCTAAAATTCCCGTCTCATGGTGGCCCTACAAAGGACACGTCCTTATGCATAGATCGCGCATTGTTTTTGCCGTCTTTATCATTAATTACGAAGTGGGCTCGCGTCCACCCACTCCGGCCCTCACGCACGGAAAAAAAAATCAATGCCAATTTTTACATATTTTCATCTCTCTATACAAATAAATAAAATTGAAGTGTCTGTTTGTAATTTCAAATTAACAGCTTTTCAACTTAATGCTATATGCATAAGTTGAAAAGCTGTTAATTTGAAATTGTTAAAAGTATATTCGGTCGGTTAAAAAACTGTTAAAAGTATATTAATTGGTACTTACGATAGAATGTAATTTTTGTAATATTTATCTGTCCGTCTGTCTGCCTGTTTGTCTGTCTGTCTATCTGTCTGTCTATTTGTCTGTCTGTCTATCTGTTTGTTTGTTCCGGCTAATCTTTGAAACGACTGGACCAATATTTCACGGGACTTTCACTGGCAGATAGGTAATATTGTAGGGTCAAACATAGGCCACTTTTATTTTAGGGTTCCTTTTAAAAAATACGGTTCTGTTTCCGTTAGTTCAATGCAAACGAAGTTGCGGGCAGGGGCGGGTAGAAGGACTAAGCTCTGGATTTAAAATATAGGCATCTTTTTAACCCGAAAAAATACAATGTTTCCGTGAGATTTCACAAGCGAGACCGCGGGAAACAGCTAATAAAAAATAAATCGGCTTTCTATCTAAATGTATGATTCCCTTGGGATAGACACACTTGAAGTTCAACACGAATGAATTTGCGTCTACGGTTATAAGTAACAGGTTCTCAGTATAATATGTTAACTTTTTCATTATTGACAATTTAATATATACGAGAAAAACGAAGTAAACACACAATTTTATTATCATTTTCATTTTTATCACATAATAATTAATAAACAATAACAATAATTACCTTCTAAGTATTTGTATCGCATTAAAAATACATTTAATCGGTTTTCTACTCGACACTCAATCTAATTTACGATCTAGATACTATTATTATTGTATAATAAAGCTGTATTGATTTCATAATCTACATTATTAATAATAATAGGCCTACGTAGAAATAATTTTATCGAATGTTCGTTTTGCTAATAAAATAGACACACGTTTACTTAATGTTTATTCTTACATACTAAGAAATTTACGACATAAACAAGCTTTAACTAATATAATGGAAATTTGGTCTCAATATTTGTGGAGCCGTATTCCAACACGAATCAGCCGAAATTCCACGCCGGTGGTTTTCTGTGAGACCGTGGTATCGCTTCAGTCTACTTCTTTGTGCCGAGGCCCTTCAGTGGTTATAACAATATTTACATTATTATTATCTCGTGGAATTAATTTATTATGGTATATAGTATGGTAGAGAATCTTGGTAGATATTTTCGGTGCAACTTTACCCTCTCGACAAGATATCACATCGGTTTTCTATGAGGCCGTGGCCTACTCGTATTCTTTCCAGCTCTCCCCAATTATTAGCTCTTCCCAAGTATCATAACAATATTCACATACTTAGTCAAACAGTTTTCAGTCGGTTTTCCGTGAGGCCATGGTATCCAACTATTCGTGCCAAAGCTTAATATGAAACCATAACAAAATTTGCATAGTAAAAAGTTTTCAGTCGGTTTTCTGTGAGGCCATGGTATCCAACTATTCGTGCCAAAGCTTAATATGAAACCATAACAATATTTGCATAGTCAAAAAGTTTTCATTCGGTTTTCTATGAGGCCATGGTATCCAACTATTCGTGCCGAAGCTCTGGCATCATAACAATGTTTACCTAGACAACTTTCAGGGGCGTATTCATGTCAATCACGCCCGCTGCGCCGGCGATCCTTTCATACCGGCGAGTAGGCACCTATTGACAAGTGCTACGAATCTCATTAATCGCCCAAGGCCTCACTTTGTCTCCGCTGCCGACATGGGTTCGGTGCCAGTTATAAGATGAGGCGTGAGAATGGTTAGTATTAGGCTTGGGCTGTTATTCGGAATCTATTCTGCCGGAGATAATTGATGAAACGTAAAATGATACAAATAATAAAATTGCTTATTCGTCAATTAAGATTATCATTAGAAGTTACTTTAAGAGCAACTTCTTTAAAGATTGATTTTTCTTAGTACGATTTACTTAATGTGGCCATTTTAGACTTGCTGAGCCGACCGTGTAGTTTGGTTATCTACCATTGTTCTTACAAACAAGAGATCAGATCTTGAAACCACTACAAACTCTAACAATAGTCAACGTCAAGAAATCATCAGAAGACAGGAAAATTAAAAAAAAAAGAACATAAAATTGACCAGTGACGTATAAGTCGTGTTCACGTCGACCAATTAACGTAAGCCATTTTGACAAAATACGTACGGATTATATTTGACCACAGTAACGGTCGATTTCAATAACCTATCTACCAATAAATATTTGTTAAAAACTTCGTTATTCAATCATTTGCGGAGTTTTTTGCGATATAAATTTGACGTTTTTAACATATAGTTACTGGTAGATAGGTTATTGAAACGGGCGATAAATAATAATTAAACCTGCCAGCACTTGCACCACAACGAATGATCACATAACTTTAATAGACTTTAGCGTAATTTGCATATCGATTTATGGTCTGAAATATATTCCGCTATCGTTCCTCGTGAATTAGCGCTAGGAATTCTCATTGTTTGCATCATCAGCCCATTATCGCAGCATTTTTGACAAACGAGCAGACGAATAATGGTAAACGTTGCCTATAGACACCCGCATTAATAATAATAATAATATCAATGGACGCTTCACACCACGTCAGTCTGACCCCGTGGTAAGTATCCGAAGACCTTGTGTTACGGGTACCAGATAACGGAAATATATTTAATAATTTTTATACTATACTTATATTTAAGATTTTTATTATATTATACACACATTTAATACACATCCATGACCCAGGAACACAGAAAACTTTATTGTTCCCTGGCGGGATTCGAACCCGCGACCTCCGGCTACAGCGCCACTGCGCTCACCACTGAGCCACGGAGGTTTACATGTGTGATATTATCACTATTTTAGAACCTCAGGCCCCGCTAGATAGTTGTGACTTGTAGTATAACTCGACGTTTATTCTGGAGTACAGAAAGAAGTCCAGCTGCCGAGGAGTCCGTAGGTACGTTAGTAATATCATAGACTAATCAAAGTAATATATATTCTTTGCCGTGGGTGCAGTGGTCGGCAAGACGCCCGCATGCTGGCCGCCGCAGTCGGGCGGGCACGCCTCGCGCGTCCTGTGCCGCGGTGTGGTGTGGAGTGTTTCCGCGCTGAAGGCACAGAGTAGAAATACATATAGGTACTTACATACAGAGAAACAGCTTTCATAAACGATCCAAATCGATCCAAATTTGAAAATTTTGACGTCCCCTTCGGCCCACAATTTTTCCACACAATCGTGAACATATCGTAGTAGTGCAATCAAATCGAAAGCTAACTATGTAGCTGTTTAGCTGTTCCTCGTTCTTTAACCTGTGACTAGGCATGACCATAGTCGAGATATGTTGCCACGCAAAGGGCGTGAACACTGATTCCTTGTTAAGTTGCAGAATTAGTTAGGGATATTTGTTGTGTAATTCTTTGCGTGTTTAGATAGCATTAATCATCTCTACCCGATGTCTCTATCTATTTAAGACAGGCGGTGGGATTCTTAATTTACATAAATCTTAATAAAATCAAAGTTTTTTTAGGAAAATTATCATACTTAATTAAAAACAATTTTGTACTTAGGAAACTTGATTCTCTTACTATAAGTAGGTAAGTTATTATACATATTTAACTTATAGGTATTATTATTAGTAAGTTTAAAGGCAAGTCAAAACTCACTTACGGCCCATTCCAATAACCTATCTATCTATAACTATTGGTTAGAAACGTCAAATTTGTATCGCGAAAAACCGGCAAATTATTGAATGACGACGTTTTTAACAAACCGTTATATGTAGATAGATAGGTTATTGAAACGGGCCGTTAGACACCAGAAAAGTTTTTTTTTTCTATGCCTGGTGTCAATTTTATTTTATTTATTTTGATACACCAAACAGAATAAAGCCAGTAATAGTACAACATGAAAGTACCAGTAAATTGGTAACGATAACGAATGAAATAAAAAGAAACAAATCTCCTTAAGCTCTATAAATGGTAGAGCTACTTTGGTATCATAGATAGTGGACAAAAGGCTTAAGTTAAATAAATGAATAATAATATTCTAAAGACAATAACTAGCTTAGAGCGAATTTATAATATATCTAGTCTCTTACTTTAACAGCTAATGTATGCTGTAGCCTATTTAGACCTCCTAATATCTTCAAGGTAAGCTCATTGTTTAGACTAAAACCTGTCTAGATTTATGTTGTATTGTTCACCTGCTTTCGGCGTCTATCCATAATATGCATGTAGGTTTGTATGTCGATATTATCATATCAATTATTTTTTTAAGAAACGTGAGCAGAACTTATGAAACCCGTCTGAAGAAAATGCTAAACTCGTAAAATCAATAAATGTCACTAAAGCTAAAGTGCACAATATTTTGTATGTTTGTGTTAAAATAATATTATTATGTAGAATAACTATGAAACTAAGAAAATATAAAATTTTTGTATTGCGTAGATACCTTCTTTTTTATTTCCTACAATATATTGTACATAATACTTTAACATAATAAATGATAAAACGTACATACTTAATAGGTATAAAAATATATTCATTTCAAATTCACGTTAAAAAGCCGACAAAACAATAACAATTATAACTAAACAAAAAATACGAAATTTACATATAACATAACACTCCGGGAAAGATCTGATAGGACGAAAACTCGTTATGATACACAACCTGAAATATACTTTAAAGCTTTTGAAATAAGAGTGATTTTCAGAATTTATGAATTACGACCTTTTGGAATATACTCGAGAAACAACGCCCTTGGTTGCAAAAAAAAGAAGCTGCAAGCCACATGCAATGTTGATTGGTGCAATAGAAAGCAATTTTGCTTATGTGCTGTTTTATATCAGCCCATCGAGTTAGTAATGAACTCATTCAAAGCGTCAGCACGAACGGACTGGCTCTACATCAATTTCATTACTAAAGGTTGCACCTGGGAAAGTTACTATTTACTACGGTTCTTAAATCATTCCATTTCATACGGCCCCCTGTTTTCCTGTGGGTTGTTAGTAGCGGCTCTATTAGAGATACCAAAGCCTCACAGAAAACCGGCTTAAAATAGTGCTTGCGCTGTGTTTCGTCGTTATTTTCTTACGCCTGTTCTCGAACTGAAGATAGATCAAGAAGAAGTGGAATTCTAAAAGTGATAGATGCTATATGGATATATTTTTATCCGAATGAAATGTTTAACCCATCATTAGGCTACAATAGGCATTTTAAGCACCTAATGGCAGTATGCATACCAAAAAAATTATAACCTGCAGAAAAATAACATGATTAACGTTTCCTGAGAATTGCACTACCCATGGATACCCTCACACCGCCGTACAACGCGCCGGCTTTTAAGGCCACGCGCCCGCCACTGTATACTAATTAATTAATTATGCTCCTTACATATTATTTACTTTAAAACATAATATAACAGCCTCCGTGGTCAGAGCTTGGCTCTCGACTCGGAGTTTGTGGGTTCGATTCCCGCATTGGAATAATAAAAAACGTTGTTTCCAAGTTTGGTTAGGACAATGCAGGCTGATCACCTGATTTTCTGACAAGAAACATGATCCATGCGTCGGATGGGCATGTAAAAAGTCGGACCTGCGCCTGATCTCTCGCCAGTCGTGTCGGTTATCCGTCCCAATGGATTATGAGAGTAAAGGAAGAGAGAGTGCTCTTGTGTACTGCGCACACACTTGGGCACTATAAAACTGGGCACTCCTGCGTAACTGACTTAGTTTCAATGAAACCGGCAACCGTCACCGAAATCGGTATGGGAAGTTATTATTCTTATTTGTTTTAAGACCTGTTTAGAAATAAAATATTTGGAGTTCAGTTTTCTTAATAACTTTAGCATGTAGAAGGGTTTTCTAAGAACAATCTCTACTTGAACGCTTATTACAGCCTATAAATTAGCCATCAGCGGGAACCCTTGACATTTCATAAAGTGGCATCATGGCCTCGCAGATATAGCCATAAGACATCGCCGTATTTACACTCGGCAATTAGAGGTTACCCGACTAAATTGAAATGAACGTTAGAATACGATAATGGACTGAGAGGAATTTGTTGAAAATAATAATATAAAGTGTGTAGTTTATTTTGTTGGTTCGATTTGAAAAAAAAATGCTCTGTGATGGAATATTATTAATTCATTAAAGCCAGATAAAAGTTGTTGGTAGCATCTATGTGGATCATGTGCTTGAAGTGTCCGTAATTGATTTTCGGGGACCTTATATACAGACATCATGTTACCCATAAGCTATTTTATGTAAAACACAACAAATTAGAAAATACTAAATACTACTCAATTGTATGGTAGCAAATTTTAAAATGATATTCTTCAAACGCTTTATTCTATGTTCGATGTCTTTGATTCGGTCGGGTTACACGACTGGCTGGCCTTGATGATTGACATTCCTTGCCCTTTCTTCCATGATGTCTTCTGTACGGTGATCGCATACGAGAACCGTCGTTAATATGCCACGCTTCCCCCGCCCAAGGTCGATTCTATGTGCAGGACTCTTTAATTGACGCTGAAAACCAAATTCGACCTTAAATTGTTCGATCAGAATTGATTTTGGATTGAGAATAAAAGGTTAGCCTAGACTTTGCGAACGTGATCAGATTTAGTTAGATATATGGAGTGTTTAAATTCAATGGATATGGGATAGCATAATTTATAGGAGAACACTGAACATCCTGTTGTTATGACGGGTTAGGTCTCTAATAAAAACCAGGTAGGTTTTTGAACTAGGAACTTGTTTGGATGGAATACCGGATGGTGATTATCTTTATTGGTATGTCGCCAGATTGGTGCCGAAGCATGGCTCTTCCGGGATAAAAAAGCTTGGAGAGAAACTATCATAACGATATACTGGAAGATTTTCCGTAATACTCAAGGAACACTTATAGCTTCGTTCTGTCCGTCCGTCTGTGTGTCTGTCCGCGCCTCTAGCTTCTGTAAATATGAATGTAATAGATGAAATTTGGTGTAGTAAAAGACTGTATATAGATCTCGGTTTTGGCGTCATAAAATAAGAATAATTTTATATTTTAGGGGTGGCTCTCCATACATGTGAAGTGGGTTTTTTCGAGTAATTGACCTCCAAAGTGATTTGTAAGTTGGTCCCTAGCAATTCTTAACTATAAGATCATGCTAAAAACTCTTTAGAAAAATTATTTTGATCGAAATCCGACAGTGATTTTTGTAGTTAATTGAGAAAACCTATTACGAGTTTATAGTCACGGAACCCTCCTTAGAAATGTCCTGACATGCTCTTGGTTATTAGTAGAGTTATAAGTAGAGTCACTTAATTCATGATCTTTTTTAAGTTTTTCCAAATTACAAATATTTGGGCTTTGACACCAATGCTTAGATATACCTATTGTATTATATTTTGATACAATACATACATTTCTCTCGAAACAAAATCAAAAAATTACCCAGTATATAAATTGTCTCTGATTTTAATCAATCGAAGATGGTATAATAATTATACTAGCTTTTGCCCGCGGCTCCGTCCGTGTATATAGAGTAACGGTAACACTGTACTTTTTCGAGTTAAAATGTAGCATTTGTGTTAATCCAGAGCCTAAACTACTACCATGTCAAATGTTATTAAAATCCGTTCAGTAGTTTTTGCGCGAAAAAGTCATAAAAATCCATCCATCCTCGCAAACTTTCACATTTATAATAATGTAATATTAAAATTAGAATTTACTACATAAGACAATTTAATTAACTATATTATTTCCGAGGGTTACTATATTTACGAAGGCGGAGCCATGGGTTACAGCTAGATATTCTATGTAGAGTGCAAAAATTGTTTTATTTATTTATAAAGCACATTTTAATTAAATTATATTGAAATAAGTGCGTTTTCCTTCCTACCATATTTGTATGCACAAAACTTTGTCTTTTTTGCACTACCGATCTTTATGCGACTATTTATACCTATTTACATTTACCGAGGAAAATGATAGTTAATTGCAGATAGCTAAGATTTTTCCGATCGCTTCTAATTATAGAGATAAGGCTATGTAAATGAAACCTTAATAAGGATATCCATACGACAAATTGTGTCTGCTTTGGACGCAAATAAAATGGAAAAGGCAAAGCAATTAATTTAGCATAATACTTAGTTTGTATATTTAAGACTTTAGATAGTATTTAAATCAAATTACTTTATTAAGAATCTTCATTTTAGATTATACTAAATGTTTCCCGCGACTTCGTGCGCGCAAAAGTTAATTTCGCAGAAACCGTACATTTTTTTCGAGACAAAAAGTAGCCTATGTCCATCCCCGTGGTCTATTCTACATCTGTGCCAAAATCGACGTGCTCCGTAACCGCACTTTAACCGACAGAGTTACTTTTCATTAGTACCCTCATTACAAGATATTTTCGTAAGAAATATCTGTGTTTGCTATTTTCATTCGCGCTTACTAATAATTATTTGGTATGTCCAAATAAGCACTGGACAATTTGCATAGATTTTCTTCCGTCTCTTTTTCTCTCATAAACAAAAGTATAATTACGTAGAAAATTCAAACGCCGTATTCTATGTACACAATTAGGTACGAGGCATTACGTCGCTCCACATACAAGGTCGCGATGTACAGACGAGCACAGAATAAATACCAGTTTATTAATTCTATTAAGACGCAATATAGAGTGTGAATGAAAATGCGTCGTAACTTCCTGTTTGTCAAAAAACCAGCTTTTCCACGGCTGCGTAGAATTATAATGTAAATAACATTTTCATTTTTACATAAGTTATTTTGAAGACTTTTCGTGCTATCATTTCCATAAATTAATGAGAGAATTGATTCTGCTAATAATCAGAGTTTCGAAAAGAAAATCCGTAATAAGTACGATAATATTATATTTAAGACGCAAGAACTGATAGAAAGCAAACATGGTGATGACACAGAAGTAATATTATGTTAGTATGTGGAACTAAATACTATTTTTTTCCGTTTGGAAACCGGAATATTTTCTGGTATAAAAATTCACGATAAAACGGTGCCAATATCCAATGAAATCAGAGTTACTTACCTGAAAGAGCAACATCAATGTAATATACAATACCTTTCGCATTTAAAATATACCTTACAGATGTTTCCCGCGACTTCATACATGCAAAAGGAAATCCCGCGAGGACATTACATTTTCTCACGATAATAAAAAATTATAATTAAAAAAATTTAAAAACCCGACTGCGTAAAAAGTGAACCAAACTAAGTAGGTACATAATTAAAACTGAAAAGAAAAAAACAAGCACTTAGATATCCGGTGGTCTAGAATTCTATAACATATTATTGAATTAATACTATTGGAACATAACAACTGAACAGTCGGGATCCATTATTCGACAGCCAATCTAATTTTTCAATGGATCCTGACTGTTTAGTTGTTATGTTCCAATAGTATTAATTCAATAATATGTTATAGAATTCTAGACCACCGGATATCTAAGTGCTTGTTTTTTTCTTTTCAGTTTTAATTATGTACCTACTTAGTTTGGTTCACTTTTTACGCAGTCGGGTTTTTAAATTTTTTTAATTATAATTTTTTATTTTATACTTTTTAGTTATGAGTACCTAGCTAGCTATTTACCAGACTGGATTTCCTATCAGCATCAGTACTACATCACTGGAATGTGAGAATGGTTGTTACGCAACTTTAAATCGATATAGATCCTAAACGGTCAGTCGAATCGAAAAATGTTGAGAGAAAACTAACAATGATTTTTAAATACCTATTCAACGATACCCCACTTGATATAGTTTGTTGACTTTCATTTTTTTCATTTTCACAATATGGCGTCCAGTAGTCGCCATATTGAATTTTCACTAACGTCATGTCTTTAGTGACACTCGCCGGACTAAGACGAATCGATTGACGTGTGAATCATAAAAATCGGCCCAGGCGTTTGGTCTGTATAGTGCTTCAAAGGAACATACATACATACATACATACATACATACATACATAGGCTGATAAACACATTACCACTCCTTTGCGTCGCGCAGTCGGGTAAAAAGTAGCCTATATCCTTCCTCTTGTTCTATTCTATATCTGTGTCTTTCATCAAAATCGCTTGAATATTTAAGGAGCTGATTCAA
This sequence comes from Glaucopsyche alexis, assembly GCA_905404095.1. Classification (NCBI taxonomy): domain Eukaryota; kingdom Metazoa; phylum Arthropoda; class Insecta; order Lepidoptera; family Lycaenidae; genus Glaucopsyche; species Glaucopsyche alexis. The sequence goes on along the minus strand of FR990051.1, from coordinate 5,051,400 downwards.
TGCAAACAAACAAATACTTCCTCTTTATAATATTATTGTAGACAATATCAAAATGTGATAGTAGATAGTCAAAAGATTAATGTTAAATGTTTCTTAAAAAATTAATCACGTATACATGTTTCTGCTTGCGACTGTACGTGTAAGATGTTAGTGCATCCGCCGCACTGGAGGTCACAGGATTGACTGCCTTTTGTAAGCTCAGTACATTGTATTACTTAGACCGATTAATGTTAGAAACCTAACCTAAGATTCATTGTTTTAAGCACTTACGGATTTTGTCGCAGTGCACTTTTCTTTTTCCCGACATTTCGGCTACTTTCCGTAAGTGCTTAAAACAATAAACAATATTCGCGTAAACATAAGAAATCAATATGCTAACCTTAGATTGTTTTCGGAATTGATTGAGGCTTACCTAATACCTGAATATTGAAACGTTAATCAAAATTATGAGCCTTCCTATTCACCGGCTGTCGCTGTGTCTGCTAGCCGAAGTGACAAGGACAGCAGGTGACTTGAGCGTCACTTAATTTAACTATCGTTTAAGTATTCGGCATTAAAAAACATAATATAGAATTTCTAGAGATCTATATTTTTTTAATGAAATGGACCAGGATACGAGCAGACGAATCACCTGATGGTAGGCGATTATCGCTGCCCATTGACAGTCGCAATACATGTGTAACACCTCTGGTGTTGGGCACTTGTTCCCAATTCCCAGGTCGGGGACTCGCTGGAGTGTGCCTTTGTCGCGAAGAGGTGCAGCTCGGCGAGAACCGACGCCTGGAACTCCCACGACGGATATCCAGCCAGGGCAGTGGCTGCCAACCAGGAGACCGTACGGTAACCCCTGATAACCCTCGCCGCTATGACCCAGGCCGCAGCTGGGCCTTATTGCGAGCGGTGAGGGAATCCGCCCAAACTTGTATTCCCAGTCCTTACAATCCCCAACCCCCTTGGGCCTCCGATAACCTCAGTCACTCGGCGAAACACAACGTAAGCGTTATTTTACGCTGGTTTTCTGTGATGCCGTGGTATTTATCCGTTCGAGACGCCCATAATACCCAAGCATGGCTCTTCCACGTAACATTGGAGATTAGTGGCAGACTAGCTGCAAGCGGCTCTGCCCGTTACTAAATTTATATAATACTAAATTTCGTCGAAATCCGTTTAGTAGTTTTTGCGTGAAAGAGTAACAAAAATCCATCCACCCATACACCCTCACAAACTTTCACATTAATAATACTAGCTCCGCCCGCGTAAATATAGTATCCCTCGGGAACACTGTACTTTTTCGGAATAAAAAGTAGCCTATGTTTTAATCCAGAGCCCAAACTACTACCATAATAAATTTCATCGAAATCCGTTCAGTAATTTTGTTGAATGAGTAACAAACATCCATCCATACATCCTCACAAACTTTCACATTTATAATATTAGTAGGAAAGGATATTTAAGTAGGATTAAAACGATAGTAGGTAGGATTAGATCCAAGTAATAGAGACGTTAGTGTTTACCAACTATTAACAAACGTTCTGAACACTGATTTAAAACCCATTTAGGGTCAAAACGGTGTACAATAAGACAATGCACTGACCTTGAGTAAGTCAAATTCTTCGATGTACCGTGGGCGGCGCAAAAACTGTCCTATGACATTGGCGGGTTATTACCACATGGTTCTTGGTAGAACTGTTCGAAGGTGTGTTTAGAACTTTGTCGCATTAATTATGCTCTCGAATGTCGACTGGACAGTTGCTGCTGCCCACACTACTAATGTGTATGAGCGGTGCGATTGTAAGCGATTTTATGTAAATTGAATCACAGTAAGGTTACGTTAGTAATATATATTCTTTGGTAAGGTATAGTACAATTCATAAAATTGTTCCATAGTTTAAATAACCTAACCAAGAGCATGTCGGGACATGTCTAAGGAGGGTTCCGTAGCTATAAACGCTTAATATGCTTTTTTTTAATTACTCCAAAAGTTACTGTCCGACTTGGTTCACAATAATTTTCTTAAAGAGTTTTTAGCATGATCTATCAGCATAAAAATTTGTAAGTTTCTATCTCCTATAGTTTAAAAATGCTAGAGGGGGGACCAACTTACAAACTACTTTGGAGGCCGATTACTCGAAAATGGCCAACTTTATAAAAAAGTAACGTATGAAACCTTGCCTTTATTTTAAAAGACCTATTCTACGATACCCCAGACGATGGGGTAGAGTAAAAAAATATTTTTCATCCCCACTTCACATGTATGGAGAGCCACCCCTAAAATATAAAATTATTATTTTTTTATGATCCCGAAACCGTGATCTATACACAATCTATAACTGCACCAAATTTCATCAATTTATAATTACAGGAGCTAGAGGCGCGGACAGACAGACAGACAGACGGACAGAGCGAAACTATAAGGGTTCCTTAAGTATTACGGAACCCTAAAAAGATTAAATAAATGTATATAATAAACAGGAAAAGTTTGTTTGTTTGCATTGAACAGGCTCCGAAACTACTGGAGCAATTTTGATGAAATTTGGCACAGATGTAGAGTAGACCACGGGGAAGGATATAGGCAAATTTTTATCGCGGAAAAATGTATGGTTTCTATGACATCTAATATTAAATATTTTTCTAGGTATGAATTAGTAATAACATCTGAGTGTCTCTCTAGGTACTTATAAAATGTAAAAGTAATTGATAATTAAATCACCTTTATCCAAATTTAGGCTGGGACAATATAGTCCGGAGGGCCGGTGCAAAATCAGAGCATTGAAAATAAAACTGTTACGGCTTATCTAGTAGAGCTTAAAATCAAACACACGAATGTTGAGTCAAATGTTAATGTCAGATCTGACAAGTCGACACTTAGAGCTCTATTTTTAATGCTCTGAATTTTTCCGTGAAGGTTCCGGATTATATAGTCCCAATCTTATCTGAACCGCTTATTGCTATACTCTACAGCTTATCGTCGAGTCTGAACTGCTTATCACTTAAACTGCTCATTGCTATTTTCGCAACACGATTTTTGCCATGCGGCTAAAAGGTTTGTGCAGCGGCAAAAAAAAATCCCCCCCCCCCCCCCATACTAATTTGATTTGCTGACCGTGCGGTTTGTATGGGAGGTCCAAATATTTTCTTTTCATATTTCGACCTATGTGCCTTGGGGAACGTTGTTCAGTTTCATGGGTATTATCACTGGGTTTTAGGTTGGTATACCTTATTTGTTACACGTCTGTGTTAACTGCATTCATTAAATTGTATTCGTCCAAACTTCTCCCATAGTACAGGCAAATTTTTGTTCCAAATGTTTTTGTAAATTTTATACTGGTAATAAACGAATTGGTATTTGTTTTTGTATTGTATGTCCTCCATTAGCCTCAGCTGATTATCGCTAAACAAACCGCTTATCGCTATAAATGAGACCCCACTAAATTATAATAGCGTGGGCGAAGAAATTTCGGCAGGTAGCTTATAATATGATAATTCGGATGACACCATCTGTAGTTTCCTTCTTCATTTCGCAAACTATATTTATTAGCAATAATTTCATATTTATGGTCTATATTTTAATGTACACTATATAAAGGACAAGGATTATATAAGTTAGCTTTTGCCCGCGACTTCGTCCGCATGGACTTCAATTTTCATACAAAATTTTAACCCCCTTTTCACCCCCTTATAGGACGAATTCTCAAAAACCCCTTCTTAATGGATGCTTACGTCATTTCAACTAGCTGCATGCCAAATTTCAGAAAAATCCGTTCAGTAGTTTCGGCTGTGCGTTGATAAATGAGTCAGTAGTGGTAGTAAATAATGTATAAAGAAATTACCTATACTTATACTAAGAGTTATGAAAATTAATTTTTCCGCTATTTTATTCTAGCGCACCATAAACTATATATATTAACATATTGATTTAAAATATCCAATTACATAAAACTATTGGTGTCACACGGCGAAGTGACTTACCGAAGTATACAAGATCATACTAAAGTAATTTCTACATTTACCAAGAGGTCGCATTTATTTCCCCTTCTTGTTTTTATTCGCGAGATAAGTACCTTAATATAAAATATCAAATTATTAATCTCACCTTCAGCTGGTTATGTAAGTTAATAACAATTTCTACAAAAACGCTTCTCACGACCACACCAGCCTTGATTCACTTCTCATGCCTGTTTAAATATCAAAATTATCTGAATAGATAAATTGTGAACGCTATATCATAGTTTAATATATATTTTAATATTAAAGTTTCATATTTTAACTAGATGTTGCTCGCGACATCGTGAAAAAGGAAATCCTGCGGGAACCATACATTTTGCCACTTTGAAAAGTAGCCTATATTCTTTCCCGTGTTCTACACTATGTCTGTGCGAAATTTCATCAAAATCGGTCTAGTAGAGTATATTCAATGCAAACAAACAAACATAAAAATCTTGGCATATACTGCGACTGCGAGTGGTCACCGAGGGGATCCCGTAGTCAAAAAATCTCAAAAAATCTAGTCACGTAGTATAGGTACGTTATTATTTATTGTATATGGGTGTTCCTAGTATACTTGGCATGGTCGTGGTGTGATCGAATCTTTAACATAAACGGGATTTTAATCATTTATATACCTAATTTTTAAGTTTGATCTTTATGTGTTCTTTTGCCTGTTAGAAAAAAAAATGAAAATATTGTGAAAATGAAAAATGTAAAGATTGACAAACGCCAACGTGTTAAAAATTTGCATCTGTAAAAATGCACAGTGGGTGTTCTGGAGAAGTGTGTTTTGTTATTAATTTTATGTATTTCTAAGCAAGTTTTTAAAAATATAAGCTTTCTGCACTACTTCCTCTACATAAACTTCAACTGTGCCCAATACTTCTCCGTTCGCACAACTCTCGTAAAACTGTACAGTGTTCTGAAAGTTTTTACTTCACGTAAATAAATAAATAAATCGTTAATTTGCGAGACCAAATTGCATTTCAGAATCATGTCACTCAACTAAATTATTAGTATGCAAATGTCAATAATAAAATTTATGATACTAATTATTATTATTTTTTTTAAATATTACATACTTATCTACATATTTTAATGTCAAAAAAAAATAAAAAAATAAGATAAAATACAGAATGAAAGAAGTAGGAGGAGAGTATCAATTTATAAGTATGATGATACCTACAGATCTATCCTGCAAGTACAACACATGTAATGGAAGCTTAACATAAAATCTACACGTGAATCAAGATGCTAGATTGCTATGAAAGCAATAAAAACAATTTAATACAAATTAAAACTACAAGTCACGTTACACCCTGTCCTATGTTTCATACTTCACTGCGTTTCTAAACAGCATAACGCTGTACATCGCCTAATTGTTTTGGTACTAAAAATTCTCTGTAAGTCCTTGCGAGAAATGTATTGCTCAATGGCGAAAAAGTTGTAAAATTTGGAGCAGTTTATGTGGGTAGTTCACTATAGTCTATAGAAGTGAAACCTTCAAAGACCTTCACATAACCTCAATTATTCTGCTAAATAAAACCTGCATTAATACAATTACAATCAAGTCCCGACACACTAAAACTCTCAAAAGGTGTTTTTATGAACGTTAAACCAACGTGAAACGCGCTCTGATTGGTCGAAACGTCATAAAATACGTTCACGGTAATATGTCGCTACACTTTCAATCCAAACAAAGTAAAATTAAGTCTACTTTAAATACGAGAATTGAGGTTCTGACTTCACAGTTTACTTCTATTCTCTTACACTCTTTATTCCATAGATGTGTCTATTTTTTACTGTTGCTTTATCGTTTCATAGTGTTTCAAATTACAACGAGGAAGTTTTTTTTACAAAAAAATTCTTAAATTGTTGAAACACATTTTATGTACACATTATACTGTTTGTATATAGCATGGCGATGCGTTATCCATCACATTTTTTTTGACATAGGGCAAACGAGCAAACGGATCGCTTAATGAAAAATGAAATACAAGAGAGTCGCAAAATATGCGTATGTTTCTCATCAAAATATGAAGAGTTAGTAAAGCCTTGAACAGTATTATATTGTAAGCCGTAGTCCTAGGTCACACATAATAGGTATTGTAGGCATGCCTAAGCTAACCTATAATTATGTAGCTTTATCTAAGGTATGAGCAATTACCCATTCATCCATGAAGTTATATGACCGTTTACTATGTCCAATATGTTGAAGGTATCGAATATTATAATTTACTTGCTGTCCCCACAAACTTCGGACCGCCTTAGAATTAAATATGTTAACATACTGACTGGAGCGCCTACGGGGTCCAAATACAAATCTGATCCATTCTCGAATCTACTTGAACACACACGATAAATGATCCAAATCACACATCAAACTCGGAAATGAAAAAATAAGAGTACAATCACAAATACACGCATAGAAGATTTATATTCAACCTACAAAAACATATACACCTAAAATTACAACATACACCAACAACTACACCTACCAACCTACTGGTGCTGGTCGATTTTTTATCAAACCAAACAGGTAAAGTGAACGCACCTATAGGTGTAGCAGAATCTCATGGCATTTTAAAAAAATGAAAAAATGTGATTTTCATATGGCAATGTCAAGTGTGACCCATCAAATCAAAGTACGTGATTTGTCAACCGCTGCTAAAATTTTGTGATTATGTTCTTGGAATTTGTTGTTTTTGTGAAAATGTCGAAAAAGGCAATTCGATCTCAAGCGAGAGATATTGTTTTCAATATCTATCGTAAAATACAGGAAGAAGAAGGTGTAGATGGAACTCAATCTTATAATTTAAAGCTCGTGGTAGAGTTGACCGGTAAGTTAGAGTGAGTTGTTTTGATACTTTTAGTTTTTTTTATATTTTCTTAGGTACTTATTGTGACTTCTTTAAATGTGTTTCCAGTACTACTATACGGTGACTCATAGCTGATGGCACATCCAATGTTGATTTTGGTAATTATTTACAAGTGGGGCTCCACCTTGAAACATTCTCCATAAAGTCTTATTATAAGTCATGTTCAATTATACTAAAAACATAATTAAAAATTAACCAGTATCAAGATCGTTTAATCCAATTTTATTTCCCTATTTGCCATGAGATTCTGGTACACCTATAATAAATAGTACGGGAGGTAGCGCTACATTTTTTTTAGTAATTTTATACCGAATGAATTTTACTTCAAACAGTTGTTTAATGTTCGGAAATTACTAAAGTGAGCGTCAGTTGTCGCACCAGCGGTGGAGCTAAAGGAGACAGCATGACAAAGTCATTGGAAAAAAATCTGCTCCAAGGAATTTTATACCAAGCGAAAGTTGTATTAAATCATTGTTTCAATCATATTATTTACAAAAATTATCGTCAGCTGTAAAGACGAGGGGGGGTTCAATGTCAGTCACGTGCATAAACCTCATTTAAAATTTAAAAAATAAAGTTATTTTATACCTTATGAAATTTATATATCTCAATTTTCATACTTTTAAAATAATAAAAAAAATAGTCAGCTGTACGTTTGACGGGGGAAACACCGTCAGTCAGCGTGTTAAACATGTCGCGCGCTCAATAGAGGTGGGACGTATAAATTTAACGTAACAGTTAAAAAATAACAGCTATTTGGAAATAACACATAACAGTCGATATCCAGTTATTAAAATAACAGTTATTAAATAACATAACAGAATACGTCACTATAGGCGTATTGCGTTACAAGTAAAAAATAACTACCTGCGTACAGCGTACGTGGCCGAGGACAGGGAAAAGTGGAGAAATATCGTAAGGATAAAGACCATGGAAGGTGGTGGTCACGACCCTCAGACATGAGGAGCGTGCTCCTCATGTCTGATGGAGGAGGACAGCGTACGTGTTACCGATATACTATAGTCCGATCTTGTCTCTCTGTTATACAATACACATACAACGACTCTAAAAGCAAAAACGAAATGCACTTAGTATTTAAATACTCTGTATGTCTTTCTTACACTTATAAGCATCTATTATTTGCTGGAATGAAAAGTACGTTTGGTGGAGCCTTAAAAATTTTGCATGAGAGGGAGCGTCTCTCGGGGTCCTTGTGGTATATACCAGATCCCGACAGGAATTTGGGGAGTCTATTAGAGTCAAAATGTAGGGCTCGTCCTCTCGATTCCAATGAACTGTGGATAAAAACACGTGTAACTTGTTATCCACCGCGCGCGAACCACTGCATCACGGAGGCTATTACCTCCATATTAACCATACTAACTACTAACATTGGACTGTTATTTTTTAACAGGAATCCAAAACAGGTAGTTATGTATAACAGTAACAGGTATAACTGGTATCGTATTTAACTCACCTTTAGCGCTCAACGCATTCGAGCGTTGCATAGTCTTATTGGAACATAAACTGACGATCTTTACACCCACAAACAATCAGCTGACGACGATTTTTTTGTTTCTTTAACATTTAAATTATCTTATACTTAAAATTCAATAAGTATAACATCAATTTCATATAAATAACACCACAATTTATTTATTTATTTCGTGTAGGTTCCAAATTACATACAAACATATTTATTTATTAGAAACAAAATGCTAATTACTTGAAAAAACTTTTTTTAACCAACATAAATAAGACAAAAAATTAGATTTCTATTAATACGTAAAATATTATTCTACTTCTTCATATGCATCTTCGCTGTGTCTGTGTCGTTTCGTAATTTTTTTAAATATGTATAATGTATAGAATTTTTTTTTCTAGTTTCTAGAAATATATAACATACTAAGGTTTTACTTACGATTTATAATTGAAAATCGAAAAAACAAACGCCGTATACTGGCGCGCGACAGTTTTTTGTGTACACATCAAGTTTGTTCGTATTCATTTAGTATTTTTAAAATTCCAGTTACGTAGTCATATAGGGAATTTATTCTTGTTTTTAAATATATGCCACATGCATAAGTTATATTAACAATTTATCAATATAACCTTGAAAAATAAAAGGGCGGGAAATGCGGCCGAGTTAGCTCGCGATGGCTCGACACGAGACTTGTTTAGATAGTTAACGCGAGTTTACGCGCGACACCCCGGAGGATAGGGTATACTTACTACCAAAGGTTATTCTAGTGGAGGCCAGAATAATATTTTTTAGGAAAGGTACGTTGAAGTAGTGAGACTTTTACAGCTTGAAATTCCTTGATGCTACAGTACATATTAATATAAATTGGAACCGACACAAAATTAATAAATGTACCTACTGTGGTGTTATTTAAATTAAATTGATGTTATATTTATTAACTTTTAAGTATAAGATAATTTAAATGTTAAAGAAACTAAAAATCGTCGCCAGCTGATTTTTGTGGGTGTAAAGGTTGTCAGTTTATGTTCCAAAAACGCTCGAATGCGTTGAGCGCGCGACATGTTTAACACGCTGACTGACGGTGTTACCCCCGTCAAACGTACAGCTGACTATTTTTTTTATTATTTTAAAAGTATGAAAATTGAGATATATAAATTTCTTAAGGTATAAAATAACTTTATTTTTTAAATTTTAAATGAGGTTTATGCACGTGACTGACATTGAACCCCCCCTCGTCTTTACAGCTGACGATAATTTTTGTAAAAAATATGATTGAAACAATAATTTAATACAACTTTCGCTCGGTATAAAATTCCTCGGAGCAGATTTTTTTCCAATGACTTTGTCATGCTGTCTCCTTTAGCTCCACCGCTATCGGAGCAGCTGACGTTCAGAGCTGTTATGTGTTAGGGGAAAACTATTATTCTTATGATTTTCAGCCGGTATAAAATGACTTTGTCAACTATAGCGCTACCTCCCGTAGTAAAATATTTGACAGCCAAGTGAAAAATTGAACACAGCGATCAGTTAGTGTAGGGATATTCAAAAGTATTTTTTATTGTATTTTCATCCGCAATTTTTCTTATATTTCTCACCGTTTAAATCATCCCTGTTTTTCCACATTTATATCATGACCAAATTTAGCGAGACAATGGAAAGATGTATATATTATATTATAAACATTCGCATGCTAAGTACTTTGGGATTTTAGCTAAAACTAGAATGCTAAGAAGGTATATAATAAAACAAACGTATACAATTACATGCTCCTTTGAATGATTATTACATATATCTATGTATAATTATGTGTACATGCTCAGTATCAAGCAAAGTTTAAGATTAAAAAAAAGTTTCTTTTTCGACTCTACTTTAGTATAAAACAAAGTTTCTTGAACTGGCAACTTGGCTTTCTTAAACTGATTTCTGTACGTGAGGCAAAAACTCTAACCCCTTTTATGCAAATGGAGGTTATGCTCGGAAATTTGGCACAAAACATAGTTTAAGTAGAGAAAGGAGGAGGTTTAAAAATTTGATTTGACACAATTATCAATATTTTTTTCACATTCCAACGTTTACATATTTTATTGCGTATTTAAGAGGCAAAAGAGCCCTGATAAAGTTCAAACTTAAAAATTAGTTAAATTTCGACCACTAGGCGACCTCCAGTTAACTTTTATTACGGAATCCATAAATAATATAAACCGTAATCTTTTGACATTAAACTTGAAGGTCTGCGCTCGAAGGGAGAATGTTCAGCTGACCTAGCGGCTAATCTTCACTTCCCTTCTGCTTTTTGTACTGTTATAACAAACTATATTTAACTCTAATATTTAAGTGGTAAGATTCGTTTTTATTTACAGGTGCAGTTTGATAAAATCCAAGTCTATCGCATACGTGACATTCGTAGGACCACGTACCGATGCGTAATCCTGCATGCCTTTTGTTTTGCTAAGTGTATCAAAAGCATACTATCATAAAGGCACAATTCCGTATTGTACTGTGTTCGAAGTTCGAAATAAAATAAAAAATTATATTAAATACTCAAAGACACTATTATTATGCTACCAATGACACGACACATTAATGACACAGTAGGTACCTGAGAGACAGAGGGGGAGAGGAATTTTATCAGAATGTGAAAATAATTTAAAAATAAATAAAAATTATAAAAGAAAACGAAATAAAAATAATCCCAAAAATATTCGTCTGACCGGGATTCGAACCCAAGACACCAATTCACCAACAACGCAAAAAGTCCAACGCTAACCAAGCCGCCAAACGGATTTGATACTAAGAAATCGAAATCACTCCTGTTATTACGTGATGAAATAAAAAAAACCTAAAATGCGCATTTTCCAAGGGATAACGCCTAGTTTAATAGATTTTTCTCCCTCAAAATTCGTTGAATACTAAATTTCATGGAAATACTTGCTTATAATTATTAATATTCTTAATTTTAAATTTTATGTTAATGTTTTGTGTCTGAACTAAATGAAGATTTAACTTACCAGTTAGTTACCTTTAATAATTATAACCTTGTAAAATTAAGAGATTGTGTGATAAGGCGTGTGAAGATGCGAAATAAAAAACACCACAAAAACACAATCGCGAGTGGAAGTTTTACTCGTTAGCGAAAATGAAAAATAAAATATTCCTAATTTATTTTTTGACTAGATATTTAATTTTAACTAACTTTTGCCGTCGGATTAGCTCGTATTCTGTTTCTCCAAAATGTACAATTTATAGGTCTTAAGGCTGCGCTAGTCGGTTTTTTCTCCATACAAATGCTGTTGGTGATTTACTTCAAAGTCAAACATTGTAGACCCAAATTCTAGCGTAATATCGATTTTTATGACACTTATCTAGGTCGGTATTTGCTTATATTTCTGAAATTCAAATTAGTGTAGAAGGTAACAGCCTCCAAACATCGCATTTTTAGCGCTACTTTGAACGTAAATAAAAATTAAATGAAGAATGATAATAAAAAAGCAAGCAAATACCGACACGGTCCGATTATTCAGCAATGGAGATAATTTTACTTCAGACAAAAATATCATATAGTTTTTTCATAAATCACCAACAGCTGAGTGTCGATTTGCGAAATTTGAAGACGTCTTTTTTAAAATACTTTACACAGCTGCATAAATGTGTGCAGTATAGCTTCTCTTATAAGTATAGATTACTATTTTATGGGTATATCCATTTTTCCCCAATATTAGGTGAAATAACAAGCATTTTCCCCGCGCGCAGCACTGAGTTCGAGCCGTTGACTAGCGCACTCTTAATACATAAAACTTACCTCTTGAATGTAAAAATAAAAATTCGTTACGTACAAAAGATTTTTAAACGACTTTGAGTATTTGGTATCTTTTAAAATATTTTCTGCTATACTTATATGTGTATAACTGATTACGTGTAGGTACTGTTGGTTCTTGGTGAAAATTTATGTTCATAATAATATCACACAACTTTTTTATATACATTTCCACTTTATTTAAATTCGTACAATAATTTACAAGTAAATTAAATTATTATAAACACCTAAATAAAGTAGAAAAGTGTATAAAAAGTTGTGTAATATTGTTATGATACTTATATCCATCATGATACTGTTTTAAATACATAATATATTTCTTTATATATAAAATTTTATTGCAGTTCCTTTTTCTTGCTAAGACTCGAGTACGCCTGGACCGATTTGGATAATTTTGATCTTGAAATAATTGCGGAAGTTCAGGGGAGATCGATCAGATCGAACGGTGAGAAATATTGGAAATACCTATTACAAGAAAAAGACCAAAACGACTATTAAAGTTTCTTAATAAAATAATACTAACAGTTTCTGCGAAACATTTGATTTTCGTTCCCTCACTTAACATGTGTCGGGTCAGCTAATTATTAAAAAATATGGTTTATCTGCTGATTTATGACATTTGTATATGTCGTGGTAAAACTTATGGACTTACTAGCTGTTTCCCGCGGCTCCGCCCGCGTAAATATACTATCGAGTATCCCGCGGGAACACTGTACTTTTTCGGGATAAAAAGGGGTAATCCAGAGCTTAAGCTACTACCACACCAAATTTCATTAAAATCCGTTCAGTGGTTTTTGCGTGAAAGAGTAACAAACATCCATCCATACATCCTCACAAACTTTCACATTTATAATATTAGTAGGAAGTAGGATGAGTATTATGAAGGCCTACATCACTAATGCTGTCCATACACGCTACGGTCCACCAGAGAGGTCTACCTGTGCATGTGTGCCTGCGCAGGTAGACCGCAACATGAGTGGGACCTGCGCAGTTTTTTTAACCTGTGCAGGCGACCGGCGCAAGATCGAAAATCAATTCTTTCGAGTGACACTGTACGGCGTTCCTGTGCGTGGGTATACAATGGACCTAGGAATAACAACGTGTACTCCCTTCCCCTGCGCAGGTCGCGTCCTAGTATATATCTGTATATTTTATGGTCGCGTCAGTTTTCGGCCTAAGAATGTCACCGCGTAATCGTGTTGGCAAAAAAACTGAAGACCGCTCCGGTACACCTGAACGTTCTCAACTCCTCATACACGCTACCGACGTTTGGCGGACATGCGCATTGGCCATTGCGCAGGCAAACTTGGAGAGGTTTTTCCTCCGACGGACCACAGCGTGTATGGCTTACTTAACCATTAATCCTTAAAGGTATCCACGCGGTCGCATACATCAGAAGATGTATGCGACCGCGACGCGCGACCACAGCCAGGAAACTAACCAATCAGGTTCACCGGTTACGCGACGCGGGCCGCGGGGATTGTTTAGTGCTCCGTATAAATTCATACTAAGCAGTGGCTCCGCGATCCTATTTCGGTCTCAAGTCGTGGAGATTGTTTAGTGCTCCATATAAATTCATACTAAGCAGTGGCTCCGCGACCCTATTTCGGTCTCGGGTCGCGGTCTCGCATCGCGCGTGGCATGCTTTGGAAGGCTACCTTTACTAACGCTATTATAAAAATACTACAAGGAAGAGAAGGTATCTGAATAATGTGATGCTTCATGTTCGACCTTTGGATAGACAATAGTCTTCTGCCCGTTCACTTTTGCATCGTTTTTTGCCTGTCCTCGCGCGCATCCGCTAACTCTACTGGTTTTTTACTAAATTATCTTTGATTATATCATAACGGGAAGTTTCGACTTCGTGCGCGCAAAAGTTATTCTCGAAAAACCGTAAATTTTTCAGCGATAAAAAATAGCATGTGTCCCCGTAGTCTACTCTATATTTGTGCCCATCAAAATCGGTTCAGTAGTTTCAGCGCCTTTTCATATAAATAGTTAAATAAAAAAATAGTAAAAACTACTGATCTAATTTCGATGAAATTTGGTATGGTAGTAGTTTAGAGTTTGGATTAACACATAGGCTATTTTTATCTCATCAAAATGGTTCACGCGGAATGTCTTTTTACGCGTACGAAGTCGCGGTTAACATCTAGTTAGAATATGATCAAATAATAATTTTGGTTACGAACTATTTTTTAAGATAATAGTGAATCTTATGTTCCTGTTACTGATATTTTATTCCCGCAATAAGTTGTCGAAGAGCTAACACAAGCTCTTCGACAACTTACCGCTGGAATAGGCCGTAAGGCCTTACGGGTACCCGACAACGGAAATATATTTAAGAATTCGATGTAAGAAAACTTTTTAATTGACTAATCTCTCGAGTATTTTTCTATTTTATGGAAAATTTACTCCAAATCGTGGATATTACTCGTAGATGCTGCTATAATAATATGCAAATTATTTCGTTTTTATCTTTAAATTAATAGAGTTTTAAGATTGTTGTGTAGTTTCTGACTTTGGCATTATTCTAACTAAATGTATGCATTTTTTTGCTAGAGATATTATATCATTATGAACAAGCATTACTTTGTAAATCCAACATCCTTGTGAAACTAACTAAACAATGAAAATTAAGATTTAATTGCTTAGAAATACTACAGAATAGTCGTTTTGCTACATTAAATCTTATTCTAAACTAGCTGTCCCGACACACGTTGTTCTGTCTTAACTATAAACTGGAATAAATAAATAACTACATCTACAAACTACACCAACAACTGCAACCTACACCTACACCTTCGCCTAGATCTATACCTACAACTTCACCTAGTACCAACCTAACAGATAAACAGAACGCACCCATAAATATTTAATAATCAAGTGACAATTTGAACACAGTGAACAGTTAGTATGGGAAAATCAAATAATCGTTTTTAGTATTATCCCCGCACTTTTTTAAATATTTCTAAATCCTTCCATAAACTTCCACAATTATTCCAAGACCAAAATTAGCCAAATCGGTCCAGCCGTTCTCGAGTTTCAGACATTGAAATTGCAATCCATTTTTAGGAAGAAGAAGATGAACGCATTGGAATTATGAGCAATTATTAAATAAATAAATAAATAATAATAATAATATCTATGGACGCTTCACACCACGTCAGTCTGGCCCCGTGGTAAGTATCCGAAGAACTTGTGTTACGGGTACCAGACAACGGAAATATATTTAATACTTTTTATACTATACTTATATATAAGATTTTTATTATATTATACACATATTTAATACACATCCATGACCCAGGAACACAGAAAACTTTTTTTGTTCCCTGGCGGGATTCGAACCCGCGACCTCCGGCTATAGCGCCACTGCGCTCACCACTGAGCCACGGAGGTCGTCGCGTCGCGTCGCGCGTCGGAGTATTAACTACTAGAATCATTGTTGCAACCAAAAACTTTTTGCTAACTTCGGCGATAATTTCAAATGCAACAAAAAACCTGTCAAAATAAAACTTGCATGTGTTCCAATGTTTGTTATTGTTCGATTTGCATACTGCGTCTTCTTAAAACCATAAAATAAAACCTTTTTGCTCCAATAAAGCTTTGACGCAACATTTTGTAGACAAACATTTTTACACCACATTGTGTTAAAAAATCGCAGTGACAGATTTACATAGAAAAGGAAAAAAAGGTAAGAAAAAAGTGCTAATTTACGATTAGGTATACAAAAGATGAAAACGAAATCACAATGAGGTTTTAGAATACACAAAATAAATAGCTAAAATGAGTTTACGCAGAAGAATTTTGGACAGGGTTTTTTTTTTCATTACATAAGTGAGATTAAGCGAATCTTCAGATCGCATTCAATTGTCTGTCGACCTTTAAATTTAAAAAACTACATTTTTCCCACATCTGTCCACGACAACACAGGCCGTGTTTGTTCCAGAATATAGACAAACTATCATTCTGCCATTATTCTACTTTCAGACGGTTTTGTGTGACTAATAACCAAAAAACATTTACACAACCTTACAAAGTTCAACTTCTGATCTTATATTATTATATTAAAATAGATTGAAATTGCAATTCCACGGCAAACGGCTCGACCAACTTGGCTAATTTTGGTTTTTAAATAATAGTGGAAGTTCAGGGAAGGTTAAAACGTTAGGAAATATTGGAGGTTTACACTTAAGACAAAACAATGGTTTTTGGGATAGTATGATGTAAATTAATAGACCTAGTTTAAAAAAGTTCTTCGTTGCCCCACCTGCAATAATACTTAGGGAGTTGCTAACAACCAGGCACGCCTTATCAACCTCTGGTTGCCCAACCTGGCACGCCTATGAACCTATGGTTGCTCAACCCGACCCTATCGACATTTAACCAACAAATTAATTTTGAATTGTATGCATATTGTCTGGTATTCTGTGACAGGTGTACGCTGTTGCCTAATCTTAAGACGATACAGGTGTGCTTCTCGCATAATTTAATCCTAATAAATAATAATAATAACTTCCCACAAGGATTTCGGTGACAGTGACGGTTTCATTGAAACCAGGCCAGCTACGCAGGAGTAATTTTATAGTGCCCAAGTGTGTGCGCAGTACATAAGAGCACACACTCTTCCTTTACTCTCGTAATCCAGTGGACACGACTGCCGAGAGATCAGGCGCAGGTCCGATTTTTTCTTGTCAGACAATCAGGTGATCAGCCTGCATTGTCCTAACCAAACTTGGAAACAACTTTTTTGTTGTTGTTCCAATGAGGTCGTTAGTAAGCCCCCTGTATAGGCGCTGTCATGGTTTTGACAGATTTTCATACAAATCTCATTCGACGACTTACGTTTACGCCGTTGTCAAACGTTCCTGCTAGGGCCCCAGGTCCAGCCACTCTGAGAGTGCTTTCATACATCAATATTACTCATTCACATCTGGATAACATTTAAATTATGTTTCATCCAGGCAAAATGTACGGTCCTCACGAGACATTTTGCTCTTGCTACTAGGTGGGATAGAAAAATCTATTTTTCTTCAGGTGTGTTAAGTTTCAATTAAATACCATGAACATACAAGGGCTTATTATATTTCTGCTTTCCGTATATGTATTTGTTTCATTTCCATCGTAAAAATAAAGTGCTCTGTCATAAAATAAAAACAAATTACTTAAAGATACAGTTTCTTTAAAATTACTCATTAAATTACTCATTAAATTTATTTTATCGCGTGTATTTAAGAAAAATAATGGTTTTATTTAAAACTGAAGAGTTTTCTCAAGTTTTTTGCCCGAAACACGGATACTATAATCGCTTTGGATATAAAAATGCCACTGGATATAAATTATGTTTTTGCGTTACTTTGGATTTAATTCTTTTGTGTAGAAAAAGTTTAGAAGGTCGAGTTACATCATTACGGCCATTCGAGAATTTTGGAAACGGATTTCATTTAGTAAGCTCGATTTTAAATTGGCTGGAATTTTACCCAACTACGTATAAGCCAAAAGGAAGGTTAACGATTTGGCAGTCTATGTATGTATACACGTCTGGTACCTGTAACACAGTTTCTTCGAGAATTTACCACGGGACCAGATTGACGTGGTGTAAAAAATATAATAGATATTTGTTTATGAAATACTAGATGTTGCACGCGTCGTGCGCGCAAAAGGAAACTCTGCGATAACCGTACATTTTGCCGCAATAAAAAGTAGTCTACGTCCTTCCCCGTGGTCTAATCTATATCTGTAAGTACCAAATTTCATCAAAAGCGGTCCAGTAGTTTCGGAGCCTATTCAATGCAAACAAACAAACTTTTCCTCTTTATTATATTAGTATTTAGTATAGATGTAATTTTCTAGTAGGTGTATTTCTGTATGATAAGAGCGTACATGACCTAGTGAATAGACCCCTTGAGTAACACTGAACACACGTGATAATGCAGGTTCGATGCCGGGTTGCGGTGTGTGTTGAACTTTCTCAATAATCATATACGCTAGACTTAGTTTAACTTCTGTGACAACTATGACATAATTCGGATCTTTCTATGATAAAGCTGTACTTCTGTACGTAAGTATATATTATTTTTAGTCCGTGGAAACAATTTAAAAACTTGACGCTTGTTTGTTTGATTTACAGCTCTATTTTATTAGCACAGAGTTCTTTTTTCAGCGATGTTTTCTTCCAGCCGGAGATATTACAGATAGTGTATTCCCAGTCTAATAGTGTCTAAAATGGTCGAAAAATGGTCTATCGGGCGACCAATGAATGGTCATTATTTATGGACTATGGAGTCCATACATAATTAGTTAAGAGACCGATGTTACGCATCATACTAATAACGAACTCTACATAGTAATATTGTTTTGTTCTAGCAAAACCCCTACTAAAAAACCTTACTAGGTACTTTGGTCAAAACAAAAAATGACGCCATTTTAAAAGTTACAAAAGTAAAAGTTAAGTCGTTGCAAAAAATTTGTGTGACCATTTGGTTCGTAACAATAATATTTCATATTCTAATTGAAAGGAACAGTGCTATTATGTCGTAAATTTTTATATTTTTAATTGAAAAAAGAACGCTTTTGGACACTTTTTTACAATTTACTTAGAAAATGTACTTTTTCATTCAGAGAAATTAGAAAAAACTTCATAAATTAATTTACATTTATATAGACATAGAAATGATTGACACATTGACACACAAATCTATACTAATAATATTATAAAGAGGAATTTGTTTGATTGTTTGCAATTGAATAGACTCCTAAACTATTAGACCGATTTTTATGAAACTTAGCACAGATATAGACTAGACCACGGGATAGGGCATTAGCTATTTTTATTGCGTAAAAACGTACGGTTCCTCCGAGGGTTCCTTCGGCGCGCACGATTTCGCGGGCAACATCTTTGTAGTTCGTAATAAATTTCCTACGGAAGTCAATACCTTACAATTATTGGAACAAAAGCGGCATAACACAGATAAATATGGAAGCTATTATTTGAAACAAAACCAGGTACTTACCCTTTAATTTTGCCGCTTGACATAAAAAAATGGCCGCCCAAAAGAAATCGAAAGTTTTTAGACAATGGAGTAAATAAAATAGTAGCAATGTTTACTTTCTCGTTTCTACGAATTTATTTTTTGAATCCCATGTCATATTGTACAATTTATTGTTTGCCTTTTGAGTTATTAAAAAGTAAAACTTATTGTCACCTTGTTGCACAACTTTTTTTTGGCTATTCTGTTACTGCTTACTTTATTTTAGCAAAAATATTTTGCTTTAGAGCGTTTTTAATACGATCACTACATAATAGGTATATGTTTCAATATCTATACTAATATAAATAAAGAGGAAAAGTTTCTTGGTTTGCATATGAAATTTGGCACAGATGTAGAGTAGACCACGAGGAAGGACATATGTTACTTTTTATCGCGGAAAAAGTACGGTTTCTGCGAAATTAACTTTTGCGCGCAGGAACTCACGGGAAACATTTAGTTATGTAATTTACCTTTTTCTGTCTTTGACAGTCTTTGTCGTTACTGGATAATGGGAAAACACACTTATGCTGACGACATAAGAGCGTTTCCAGTACGATAAAGCTGGGATTGTACGACCCGGAATCCGGCGGACTCGGGAAATTTCAGAGCACTGAAAATATAACTCTGCGCTAATACAATAGAGTTGAAAATCGAGTGTCGAGTGTCTAATTGTCATAAATGACTTTGACATTTTACTCGACTTGGGCGTTCGATTTTTAACTCTATTGTATTAACGCAAAGTTATACATATACAGTGCTCTGAATTTTTCCCGGCTCGCCGGTTTCTGGATTACAAAGTCCCCCGCCTTAGCGATATTGAGACCCTCTTAGAATGTAATTCAAACAATGTTTTGGGATTTACTGAAAAAACTATTTTTTTTCCCAACAGTTTTGGCCTAAAAGTAACAAATAAAATTATAATAACAACCATACGTTGAAAATTTCAAAGTAATATAAAAAGTTAGTTAATACATTCTGTACTAACTAAATATTTAGATTAGTACTTTACACCATTATACGGAAAATTTGAACAAAAACCGAGATAGAAAATCTTATAATTGTTCAAATAATTACGCTAATAGTTTTTGCATGACGTTATATTTTCAAACTTGTTTTAAATAATTAATATTTTCCGGAATATTCATTGTATTATGTTAGTTATTTTATTTTACCAAATATTAGGTATTCTAACTTATCCTACTACTATATAATATTATAAATGTGAATTTTTTTGAGGATGGATGAATGGATCTATGTTTGTTACTCTTTCATGCAGAAACTACTGAACGTATTTCGATGAAATTTGGTATGGTAGTAGTTTAGGCTCTGGATTGAAACACAGGCTACATTAAAAAAAGCTAGTGTTATATTATTATTTTTAGGAAATGTATTTTTAAGCACGTATATTTTTTCTGCAAAATGTTTTCTCATAATTAACTTACGCTTTAATTTTACTTTTATTGAATTTTAAATGATATCTTAAACAGATTTTTGGAGTTTGGACCAATCAAAACGCGTTTGACATTGGTTTGATGTTTATGAGAATATAATTTTGCAGTTTTACCATATCGAGACTGCATCGAATCAATTGGCACCTAATTTATTCAAATCGGATCATCAGTTAACTGATACCTAAAGGTACTACTAACAAACATATAGATATACCTACATTCATATAATATCAAAATCATTACGCTTCCATTCACCTTTGCCGTAGTCGGTTAAAAAGGTAGCATTAAGGGCCTGTTTCAAAATCTACAGATTAGTCTATACTAATAATAATAAAGAAGAAAAGTTTGTATGTTTGCATTAAATAGGCTCCGAAACTACGGGACCGATTTTGATGAAATTTGGCACATATGTAGAGTAGATCACAGGGAAGGACATAGGCTACTTTTTATCGTGGAAAATGTACGGTTTCTGCGAAATTTACCTTTGTACGCATGAAGTCGCGAGCAACATCTAGTGTCTGATCTATTTGCATGTCTTTTCTCTGTCGCTCGATATAAAGTAAGCGGGGACAGAAATTCCGAATAAGCTATCTGAAGTTCATTAGAATATTGTGAAAGAGGCCCTTAGTACGTTAGTAATATATATTCTTTGACCTTAGTGTTAGTCTTTTTGTTTACAAAAAAATTAAATTGGATTAAAACAGAGTATTGTATCTTACAAGAGCTAAACGTTATCATTTTTATGAAACAGCTTAAGGCAAAGACAACTGTGTTCACAGCTAAGCTTAATTCTAAACATTTCATGTCGTCCCGATTTTTGGCCAAACACACATAATCTCGCTTCCTGTATATCGCGGATGTGTCAGTCAACTTTAAATTCTAGTGACTTAACCTAAACGTTGTATCATAGTGGTTTTTTAAAGTATGATGTTGAAATGCAATTAAAAAAACCGGTCAAGTGCGAGTCGGACTTGCGCACCGAGGGTTCCGTATAAACCTGTAGTGATTATGTTACAGATTAAAGGTATTATAAGTATACCTAAGTATTTGATATGAATTTGATACAATTTAATACCTCTACGCGTTCATGAGGAAAGGGGTAATAAGTTTAAAATTATTAAAAATATTTTTATTATATGATGTAAACTAAAAATTTAGGTTTTCGTAATTTTTTCTTTATCTGTGCTATAAAACGTTGCTTTGTGTCAAATTTCAAGATTCTGAGTTCACGGGAAGGTTTTTGAGTTTGCGAGTTTCGAAAATTTGCGAAACTGTATCTTTTGATTGCGTTAGCTTAGAAGTTTGATTTTTTCACAGCTCCAAAGGACCGTAGACTTAGTATTTGATGTAAATTCCAGTTTGATACCACCACGCGTTCCTGAGAAAAAAGGTCTTGACAGACATTCGTACGGACAACAAAGTGATCCTATAAGGGTTTCGTTTTTTCTTTTCGAGGTACGGAACCCTAAAAAAGAACAAATAAATGACATAACATCGTCGTTTCGTGGTTCGTCGTCGTTTCAGCCCGGTGACGTCCACTGCAGGACATAGGCCTCCCCCATAGATTTCCAGTGCGACCGATCGCTTGCGGCCTGTATCCACCGACTCCCTGCGACTTTTCTCAGGTCATCTGTCCACCTGGTGGACATAACATCACAATTTGTGAAAAGCCGAAACGTCGGGAAGAAGAAAAGTGCACCGCAACACAATATGTAAATGCTTAATACAATGAATAATATTCGCATTTTCAAATCTTCAGTGAAAAATAAAGCAATTTTCCAAATCGCAACCTTCAAGAAAATATATTCGCAACTATAACAAATATTTTAGTTGCGAATAACTAAAATATTAAAACAAATATTTTTATGAAGTATTTTACCTGAAAATAAAAGTATCAAATATATTAAGGAAATATGTTTTTTTTTTTTATTCATAAAGATAAATTTTCTCAAGAGATAAGCGTTATATTGCCTATTATATTACAGAAGTTATTTTTGCTTTTTGCGTGGTCGTACCAAGGCTGATGGTTTAACTGATGGTTATCTCCATAGCTATCTATTGTTAACTGCTTGACCAGTTGTTAAAAATTTGGATTATATTATAATTTTATAAATTCATTAATAAACGAATTCAGAGGAATGTACTATCAGATCAATTCTGCTAAATGAAATCTGCAAGAATACATTTACAATCAAGTC
Organism: Glaucopsyche alexis; assembly: GCA_905404095.1. Lineage (NCBI taxonomy): Eukaryota > Metazoa > Arthropoda > Insecta > Lepidoptera > Lycaenidae > Glaucopsyche > Glaucopsyche alexis. The sequence continues at coordinate 5,028,554 of FR990051.1, read as the reverse complement.
CCGATATAGTCCCGACTCACTAAAGAGTCATTTAAAAAAAAAGCTAGATATCTGATTCCTTAGCAGGCTGACCATTTAAGAGCTCCGTAGCCTAGTGGGTAGACCGTTTGGTTCGCACTCGATAGAGTGCAGGTTCGAATCCCAGGTTGTGGCGTGTACCAATGAGACTTTTTTAGATCTCAAGTACATTATAAGGTCGCTTTAACGGTGAAGGAAAACATCGCGAGGAAACCCGCACATAGTAGGCCCCAGAGGTATTGACTAGTTGATTCCTCTGTACTAGGCTGACTATGTTGTGAGAATGCCGTATGTGCTTGGGCAACCATACGATATTTAATAAAAACCAACTGTCCCAGGCACTACAGTATTTCAAGAGTGGTTACTTCGCTCGGAGAATACTGTATAAATCATCCATTAATGGATGTAAAGGCGTAAGTTTTTTGACCATTGACATGACCAGGAAATTAGCATACAACAAGATATCAATAACTGTCTCCGTAATTTTGTCAGTCCGATTTGGTGGGCGTATGTATAATTTTTGCTTTGTTCGAATCCCGGTTGATTAATAGGTAGATATTATTTTTGTGTTTTTTTTTTTGTTTGGTATGCGACAGGCGTATGTATAATTTTTGCTTAGTTTAAAAATTCGGAATGTGTTCGAGTCCCGGTAGATAAATAGATACGTATTATTCTTTTTTTATTTATTTATTAGAACTCTAAACAAATCTCGATAACTCTACTCTTATATTTTAACTCTATGGTAGAGATCAAACAAGGAAAACAGTGTTTGCTATGTACCTACTCCTAGTGTAAGTAGGTACTATGTAGTTACTCATTATTTAGCTCTACCAACACCCGTGTATATGGAAAAGTATAATGAGCTAGATGAGTGTAATTATTTTATAATGTATAAAAATCAAAAATAAAATCTAAAAAATATTAGTGAAAGAATTTTTTCGATATCTCAAAAACTGAATTTTTTATTAATTTTTAAAGTTGGATGTTTTTAAAATCAGCGCGAGCTTGACCGCTCAACGCGTGACGTCATTTCGCCGGCTCTGACCGCCGCGGTAAGGAACTCGTGCAGTAATTTTGAAGTTTTATTGAAATTTTTGGAATTATGGTGATAAAATAACATATAGATATAATTGTATAACACCTTTATGTATAATACAATGGTTAGCACTCCAGAAAAATACTTTTTTCATGTGCCCAACGACAAAATCTGAGAAAATTAGTTGTGTAAAGTGTTGAAAAAAGTGTTATAGCTACAAAAATCAGTAGACATTTATTGCGAAGAATATTTTAATGTGAGTACTGAGTAGGTACCTAAATAAATACGAAACATGTACCTACATTTTTTTTTGCATTACTAAATGTTTAGTTTATAGAATATGCTCAGAATGAATTCAGTATTTTAGTGACAATGTATTTTAAACAATGGGTTTTACATAGAGAAATAAAACACGAGTCACGCAGATATGTTAGGTACCTACTTAAAAAATATATTTAATCTATTTAATGAAACTTAAAAGATGAAATAAGACAATACAAAAAACTCCCTACCTACTTTTTCCCCTCGCTTATAACTATGTTTATGGTGTAGTCACTTGTTTGAGATCTCGACAAAAAACTTTATGAACAAAATGTCATAGATTGACTATTATATTTTAGTATTTTAACCGACATCCAAAAAAAGGAGGCGGATATACGTTACGTTATATACGTTATATATATATTAATTTCTCACCTTTTGAACTTTCCCTGAACTATTTACTGATACAATTATTTTAAGATCAAAATCAGCCAAATCGGTCTAGCCGTTCTCGAGTTTTAGGGGCCATCCATAAATTACGTCAGACGAATTTCATGATTTTTGACCCACTCCCCCGTCCTTGTCACATTTGTGAGACCCCATCCCTCCCTAGCGTGACGTCACATTTTACAATTTTACATCTAGAAATAATTATTCAATTAAAACAGCAGTTCCGAAATTTGTTTAATTTGAATTGGTGGGACGGATGACCGACACGACTGTCGAGAGATTAGGCACAGGTCCAACTTTTATATGCCCATCTGACGCATGGATCGTCTTTCGATCGATCCCGTGGCCCGCCAAGGGTGGTATGGAGTGGAGTACCGCCGAGATTTTATTGAGTAGGGGCTGCGCCCATTCACCATCTTTTCGGGTGCAGCAGAGTCTCACATACTCACGGGTAGGACCGCTATCCCCTAGTGGGATGCTGAAACGCATTTTCTCGGCGAAAAAAAATAACTTATGTAATAAAAAAACAACATTATGATCTCTTAAACATCACTGGGGCTGGGGGGTTTCGACACTGGGGCAATAGCTATCATAATATCATATAGCTATTACTTATGATTACTATATTAACAATTAGATTAAAATAGATTTTGAAATGTGACGTCACGAAAATTAGGACCCCTCCTACCCCCTTGTCACACAATGTCACACTTCGTCGACCCTTTCCATCCCCCCTTACGTGTGACGTTATTTATGGATGGCCCCTAATTTGAAATTGGCCCTTTTAGACTTTAGTCACTAAAGTGGAAATCTGATGATGGAATCCATGAGGAATCGAGGGAACTCCTCAAAATGTATAGGTACATCTTTAATTGGCCAATGTGAAGTAAATTAAGCATATCATACCAAAAAGTAAAATTTTGTGCCAAGGGTATACCCTAGATCCAAAAGCATTGAACAGAACTCAGTCTTTAAAGACACACGTTTGGAAATCGCGTAATAGGTTTTTCAAGTTACTTCAAAAGTTACTATCCGATTTCGCTTAAAATAATTTTCCTAAAGAGTTTTTAGCATGATCTATTAGCATAGAAGCTTACAAGTTTCTATCTCTTATAATTTAGAAATTCTAAGGGAGGGGGGACCAACTTACAAACCACTGGAGGCTGATTACTCGAAAATAGTCGACTTTGTAAAAAAGTAATGTTAAAAGAAACCTTACCTTAATTCTAAAAGACCTATTCAACGATACCCCACAAATGGGGTAGAATGAAAAAATATTTCATCCCCCCTTCAGAGCTACCCCTAAAATATAAAATTATTATTATTTTATTATGCTAAACCTAAGATCTACACACAATCTATAACTGTACCAAATTTCATCCATCAATATTCATAATTACGGAAGTATAACAGACGGTCGGACGGAGCGAGCGAAACTATAAGCGTTCCTTGTGTGCCCTAAGTGGAGCCCTAAAAATGGAAAACATTATAATTTTGAAACAAAAAATGAAAACAGACTTCCAAAGTAAAAACGCACAAAAAAGTATGAAAAAAATCTTATTTTCTAAATAATTCCCTTTTTAAATTCGGCAAAAATTTTAATTATTTCTCTCATAGACGTATACTATCTCCAGTTAAATGGTCCCATTTTTGAGATTTTTGGGGCCATTTTGACATTTGAAGTATGGTGAAAACAAGATGGCGTAACTTTTACTTGATAAAGATTTGTTCTATCAAAATAATGTACTTCATAGCCCATTTTGAGTTTGAAATTTTTGATTTCTCTACTCGATTTTCATAATTTTGAAGTTGGTTGCCAACTTAAATGCGAGTTCTATAAAATATTGTTTTATCAGGATATTGTTTGGGCTGGCACAGACTTCAAAATTAAGAAGATTGAGTAGGGAAATAGTTAAAATTTTAGCCGAATTTAAAAGGAGAATTATTTTTAGAAAATAAAATTTATTTTATACTCTTTTGTGCGTTTTTACTTTGAAAGTTGGTATTAATTTTTTGTTTAAATTTAACAATTTTCCGTATTAAGTCATATTTATTATAATAATATATAAAAATTAATCGAAATGAACGAAGGTAAGTTTACAGAGCGCGTGTCAAAAACATACTGTATGCACATTGCATAGTTAGCTAGCTACGCACGGCGATGTGACGTCACAGCCATTACTCGACGGGCGCAATCAGTTTTCGCGCGTTCCCATATTGATTTGCTTATAAAAAACTCAATTTTCGTGATATCAACACAATTTTTTCACAGTTAGTCTTATTATTGCTTAAATTTTTTGTTAGGGCTGAAAAAGGGGAATAAATTTTGATTTACATCTTCCTCATTATGAATTATTAGAAACCAGTTGTGTTCGCTTAAGAATCCATCATACTTATCCGATATATAGTTTTCCAAGTTTATTTTCTCATATTTATATATTATGGCTGCTGGGGTATATTTTAATTTTTATACATTATTTCTACTAATTGATTATTGGTATTTTTGATGACAATTGAAATGTTTTGTTCACTAATATTTCTTAAAATAAAAAATGTACTAATATTATTCCATGCCCTTAAGGGCCGAAATTGTGATAAAATATTATACAAATGTAACACCTCTGTAACCAATTTCTTGGAATAAACGATTCTTATTCTTATTCTTATTCATGCTTACGACTTTTCTCTCAAAACTCTACCCACTTAACACTGCTTTTAAAAAATATATACTCCATGACTTTATTGACGACTAGCTGTTGCCCGCGGCTCCGCCCGCGTAATACAGTATCCCATGGGAACACTATGCCTTTTTGGGATAAGGGGTCGTCCATTAATCACGTGATGCCTAAAAGGGGATTCCGAAATGATGCCGAAAAAAAATCACCAAGTATCACCAATGGGAGGAGGGGGTATAAGGAAACATCACATGCTACGCAGTTTGGCAGGTTTATTACGGTATGTAAAAGTTATTTGCCAATAAAGTACTTTTTCATTTTCATTCATTTCATGTATTAATCTTCGAATCTAGTCTAAGCATACCGAAATTATTATCGGTTGTAGATTCGTAGTGTTGTTTTAATACTTACAAGACAAATGACTCGTATAGTTTTTAATTGCTTAAATTTTCGATTACATTGCTTTTTAAGATAAAGTTTTTCTTTAAACATGACCTGCTTACTATGTAAAAAAAATAAACGTGATCTTAGGTGGGGGAGTGGGGGTAGTATAAAACCTCACCACGTATCACCAGGGGGAGGGGAGGGGTCTAAAAAGTTGTTAAAATATCACGTGATTAATGGACGGCCCCTAAAAAGCGTTAGCCTTAGACGTTTTAATCCAGAGCTCAAGCTACTACAACACTGTACTAGTGTTCCCGTGGGATACTATATTTACGCGGGTGGAGCCGTGGGCATCAGCTAGTAGGTATTATATATTTATTAAGAAGAACAATTATTCATCTTTTTGCTAATAGATGGTCTAAGCGGGTTTTTTACGCCGGTTCTTCTCTCATTTGATTTTGATTACTTACTGCAAAAACCAACGAAGAAAATATCTAGAAAATCCGCCGGAATCACGGAAAAATCACTTGGAAAACAATTAACAATAATGTTCACTGTTCAGGTATTCAAACGTACAACGGCTTCTAGCTGGCAATAAAACATAATAAGCAGTAACCCGTACATTAATTACTTCTTAGATAAAATAACTCGGTTTTCTTGGTATTAATAATTGCTTTTTGCAGATCTTATCGTAGTATATGAGAAATGTTCAATAGAAGTAGGTTTAATAGAAGTATCTAGAACTTTTAGGCCCTTTTCACATGCATACGGTTGTGGCACGGTCGCCGTGCCGTACAAAGTAGAAATGTATGAGCTACTTAGACAGCTTTCACATGGCACGGCGACTGTGCCGTGACCGTGTGTCACCCGTGTTTATCCACTACAAACGCGGTTCCGGCGCGGTAGCCGTCTTTGCAGTCATGTATGGACGAGTATAGACCTGTTCACATGACACGAGTGCAACACGGCACGGCGAGCGCGGGGAATACCATTCAATCGCTAACATCACAGGGGTCCGGACGTTTTCCGCAGCAAGAATGCCTAATGAAAACAGCATAGACGTTAATTTTTTTTTTTCGAAAGGGTCTACGCTAGCGGTCGGGTTAAGACCGCTCTAGCTTAATCGGGCTATAACTAGCCTGGTGGCTAGTTGGTTTGGTTAGAGTTTAATGGGAGGGTTGGCCCTCCCTAACTTCACCCGGGTTAGATGTTGATGTTTTGATATCTTTTATATAAAGCTTTTTGCGTTCCATCAATGGACACTTCTAAATGAATACTGCCACCGCCACCCGCCGCGTTGTTGGGTGACCGTGCGAAAACCGTGTACACGTGAAAGGCTTAGCACGGCACGGCGCCGGGCCGTTTAGACGACAACCGTATGCATGTGAAAAGGGCCTTAATAGTCTAGTAGTCACTTTTATTGACAACGGCAGTTATATTTTGCCGATATCATTAAAGTTTGCTCATAAATCACCTGACGGTAAGTGACTATGCCAAAAGAAACACCAATGAAGTTACAAGTGCAAACCAACTTTTTTTTTTTTATGAAATAAGGGGGCAAACGAGCAAACGGGTCACCTGATGGAAAGCAACTTCCGTCGCCCATGGACACTCGCAGCATCAGAAGAGCTGCAAGTGCGTTGCCGGCCTTTTAAGAGGGAATAGGGTAATAGGGGAGGGTAGGGAAGGGAATAGGGGAATAGGGGAATAGGGATTGGGCCTCCGGTAAACTCACTCACTCGGCGAAACACAGCGCAAACGCTGTTTCACGCCGGTTTTCTGTGAGCCCGTGGTATTTCTCCGGTCGAGCCGGCCCATTCGTGCCGAAGCATGGCTCTACCACGTCAAAAAATTGAACGTTATTTCACGCCAATTTTTTGTGAGGCCGGGGATTGATCGAGCTGCCCAGCAAAGGGAGGGTTCCCTCGCCGATACAATATGTTCCCACAGGTTTTGATCAAAAACATTTTTATACATACATACATACATATAATTACGCCTCTTTCCCGTAGGGGTAGGCTGAGAACGCTTCTTTCCAGTGACTACGATCCTTACATACTTGTTTCACTTCGTCCACTTTCATTATTCCCTTCATACATACTCTTCGGCAACATTTAACATAACATAACATTTTTATAATCCTGAAAATATATTAACAGAATTATATTAGTGACCATTTTATTTACGTATGTAAATTATTAAGCCAGTTCGTGTCATGATAATAATTATACACTTGTTTCTAGATAGAGGTATGAATATATTAATATAACATCTTAATAATAATAATATCTGGTCATGTGGTATGTTCCGTTCTTCCTACTGTTAGACCGACCAATCAGGGACAACCTACGGACAGTTGAAAATTTGTCGAATTCGAATTCGTTATATTATAACGAAAAATAATGCGTGAAGTAGGTAGTAAGGATAATTTTTATTTGACAATCTGTGGACATATTATAATCTCCCTAGTTATATTACAATGTAACGGTTTTTTTACAATTTACTGCTTACTTACTAGTATAACAGAAGATTGTACCGCCACAAAGTTATAAAAAAATGGCGCATAAGGTGATGGTGGATTCGTACTCGTATGTCATATTATAAGGATTTCGAATATATTTTGCACAAAACAATGGGCCATTGTGTGAACACCACTGGCCAAGCTACGCCACGATTCCTTTAATGTGTGCCAAAAAAAAAACTTTCCGATTGCGCGCCACGATGGGCAATTGCCCACCAATATGCACCATTACTCCCTGCCCTGTACAAAATGGCGATGACGTGCATTGGGCCAACATAGGCCATTGTGTACTGGCTACTTCATAGTTTGTTGTTATAGCAGCAGCAGAATTTATACCTACATCATCTGTAAAAATGTCTTGATATTTTCACAGATGATTTGTATTTCTGTTGTTCATGACAGATAGACGGACAGCGAAGTCTCAGTAATAGGGTCCAGTTTTTAACCCTGTGGGTACGAAACCCTAAAAACAGTTTGAATTTAATTTTATTATTTGCGGAAGCTAAACTTATTAAGTGAGGTATACAACTTAATAATTTTTGAAGTGAACGCTTTTGTTGCATTGTTGCGATTTGAACTCGGCGAAACGAAAGTGCGACATAGAAAAAGCAACTAGGTATACAGTATACGATGAGATTGAACATATTCTGAAGGTTTCACTTCTATCGCGATCTGCAAAAGATCCTACTAATATTATAATGTGAAAGTTTGTGAGGATGTATGGATGGATGTTTGTTACTCTTTCACGCAAAAACTACTGAACGGATTTCGATGAAATTTTATATAGTAGTAGTTTAGGCTCTGGATTATAATATAGGCTACTTTTTATCCCGAAAAAGTACAGTGTTCCCGAGGGATACTATACTTACGCGGGCGTAGCCGCGGGCAACAGTCAGTGTTATATATAACATCGATCCTGTAATCATTTCGATGGATGGATGTTTGTTACTCCTTCACGCAAAAACTACTAAACGGATATCGATGAAATTTGATATAGTGGTAGTTTATGCTCTGGATTAAAACATAGGCTACTTCTTATCTCGAAAAGTACAGTGTTCCCGTGGGACGGATACTATATTTACGCGGGCTGAGTCGCGGGCAAAAGCTAGTTTCGTATAATAACTCCGATAGTTAACCGCGATGGCGAATAAAAAATAGATACAGCACGATTTACACGCGTATAATTAGAATAGTAATAATTGATGTTTATAAAATTGTGTGGGAGGAAATTATGGACAGGTCGTGATTGTTTTGAAACTGATGATTATTTGTTTGGAATAGTATCGTTACGACCATTAAATATTAGGTCCATACATATGAAATTGGCTGTCACACTGGCCATTGTACTTTGATCTCAAATATATACCTTCTTTGGTTACGAATTCCAATTTCAAATTTATACCACTATTTACCTACTCATGCATTTGAGTTTCGAAAGCAGTAATTCGTTTGTTTTTTCCTCTTTTGGTTTTTTCTTTGCGTCATTCTGTTTACAAAATGGAAAACTTGAATTAATATCGTATTATTTTCTAGAACGAGTTCCACCGTGGCACCTGTGCTGCAGAAACGGCTCGAATGATTAATGACGTGTACGGCAGCGTTGTCGCGAAAGAAAACTCAGTGCGTTTTTGGTTCTAACGTATTTGTTTTGGAATTTCGACCTACAGAACAAGTCCCGTGAACGGCCGGAGAGAGAAAAAGTTGATAATAAAGAATTGAAAGCTATTGTGGAAGCTGATCCAGTTAGCTGCAGGCTGCAGTGTTAATGATAAAACTGTTTTAATCCACTTGAAGCAAATTGGGAAGGTGAAAAAGCTTGAAATGTAAGTACCTCATGAGTTGAATGCAGCAAACCGACAAACGCGCGTCGACTGCTGCGTTACATTACTCAACCGGTACAACAATGTAAGGATTATTATAAATCGAATCATTACCTGTAATGACAAGTGGATCCTGTACGATAATCGGAAATGCTCATCACAATAGCGGAACCCTGGCGAACCAGCCAAAGCCTGTCCCAAGCGAAAATTGACTTGAAAAAAAGTTACACGAGCTTTTGCCCGCGGCTCCGTCAGCGTAAATACAGTATTCCACTGGAATCCTGTACTTTTTTGGGTTAAATAGTGACCTATGTGTTAATCCAGAGCTTAAATTACCACCATACCAAACATCAAAATCCCTTCAGTAGCTTTTGCGTGAAAGAGTAACAAACATCCATCCATACATCTATCCATTACTATTATCAATGTCAAAGTTTGTGAGGATGGATGGATATCCATCCTCACAAACTTTGACATTGATAATAGTAATAGGGTTAGGATGAATTTTTCGAGCACAGTCGCCTTATAAAGCGCTTTTCACACTACGCTATATTAAATCGCTTATAGATCGCGATTAAATGTGAAAGGCATGCATTTATGTTGTCGGCATAATACCGTTTTCACATTGATTAGTTCCGATGTCCGATATAGCACACATATGTCATGTAATAACAAAGACAGCTATATATTAAAATGTAAAATATATAAGGTTTGGTAAAATGAATTATGGATACTTCGGGCATATGATCTCCTGCTTATGTAAAGACGTTTAAGCAGAAAAATAATTGTCATAAACGAAAAAAAAATTTTTCTTTATATGGGCGAAATTGCGTTTTTCGGAGGGTCTTCCATACGTGAGATGATTTTTTACTTTGAGTATGACAATTATTTTTCTGCTTAAACGTCTTTACATAAGCAGTGGATCATGTGCCCGAAGTATCCGTAATTGATTTTCGAAGACCTTATATATCTGCATCTCACATTATCGTGCGCTATTAGCGATACCGTATAGCGTTGTCTGAAAAGAGCCTAAATGTCCTATCGAGCAGCGAATGTTTGTTCTCACGGAAGTGTGTTTGTCGTGATTTTTAATATCGCGATAAGTGTTCAGTGTTGCCTATATTATATATTATATTTTAATAATATATCGACGATAATTGAAGGGTATTTTTGACCTTGAAACCACATAATGAAAATTATATAAAATCAAACTATACTAAGGCTGGGTGTATGGGACAATAATTTTCCACAGGTTTTCCCATCGCCGGCTCTAAACAGTTTCAAAAATAGCAAGATTACCCCGATATAATCATATAAGCAGAGCGAGACGATAAATAAAACACCAATTTGAGGAGAACATTTATATAGCTGCTGTTCTTCCTGATAGCCCCCAGAGGGGAAACTTCGGGGTTGCCGTTTCGGGACTGGGTCCCCTTCGGCGGTGTCGACCGCTTCTCATCAATATGGGAAGGTCCTTGGGTGTTTTTACTTACTTTGACTTGACTTCTTGGTTTTGACCGTGAGACCATGGCCCCGGCAGTCTGCCCCTACCAGGTGAGATTACTGGTTGGCCCGGTGAAGGCCCAGCAGAAGGCGACCTGCGACAGGAGCGTCCTGTTGGCCGGACAACCATAGCCCACGGTGTGGAGTTGACCCTGTACATTATTACAAAAATCGGTTTACTATCCTAGCTCATGGCAATGCCGTATAGAGAGCCAGATGGCTATCTATGCTCCGGTATGCCTCTTTCAGGCAGATTTTCTATCTCACTTTTACCATCACATACGGCTATTTTCTGCAGTTTTTCTTATTTACCATGATCTAGGGATAGTGAAACAAATTTTGTGAGTCTTTATTTACTTTTATATTACACATATATTATGTAATAATCACAAACTTATATACAGTTACAAACACATATTATGCTATATATTTTCACCACTATTTTCGGTGTCGTTAAGTCCACGAATTATATTATTTACTTTAGTTATCACTGTTATCTATATACTAGATGTTTCCCGTGACTTCGTGCGCGCATAAGGAAATCCCGCAGGAACCGTACATTTTGCCGCAATTTTGTACAGATATAGAGTAAACCACGGAAAAGGACATAGGCTACTTTTTATCCTACGCGCGTAAAAGTGATTTTCTTTCGGCGAGAGAAACATCTTGTATTTAATAAAATATTTGTACTATATGGAATGAAACGTGTTATAAATGTGAAAAAAGTAGATTATAACGACCAATAATATCGACATAATGAATCAATTACTACTGTCAGTCTCAATTAATTATAATAAGTGGAGAATAATATAGTACCTACCTAGTACCTACTAAAGAGTATAGTAAATACGTACAGAGAAAAGAGAAACAGCTTTCATAGAACGAACCACATCTATCCAAAAGAGAAGTTTGATTTTGTACACTACATAGGTAAATAGAAAAAAAGGGAATTTCATAAAAATACAAAAATGATTATTTTAAGAGTTTTTTACTTTATTGCGAGAACACTATTTTAAGGGCGGCCATGACAGTCGTTTTGACTTGACTTTTGACGTAGTTGACAGTTTTAGGAAGACGTCTTCTTGATCTTACGCAAACGTCTTTCTTTGTCAAAAGTCATGTCATTGTCAAATGCATGTGAATTTAATATTCTATTTTTGATAAAATACATGCCCTGTAAGTTCCGAGTTAAAGTTAACCTAGGGTTAAAATATCATGCTTTCTCTTTCACAAATACGAAGAACGAGAGAGATACATGATTTTTAACCCAGGGTTAACTTTAACCGGGATTGGCGCAAGTGGGCCTTAATGGAATAAAAAATCACTCAGCATATCAAAACATACTATGTACGAGTATATATTATGCGGAATTATTACATTTCAATGTCATCTTGATATTGATATGTAATACAAAACCTCTGGAACTACGGTTTCCATGTGTAAAACGTATTAATTATATAATAATTTGTCACCGCGGCCTAACAGAAAACCGGCGTGATTTGTCGAGTGAGTGATGTATCTAGAGGGAAGTAGGGGGGTTTAAGGGACCGAGAACACACTTGTAACTCCTGTGGATTTCGAGTGTCCTTCGCTTACCATAGAAGACCCGTTTACTCGTTTACTAGCACACTCGAAATGTATTACAGATAATTGTAATAACAAGTTAAATTATTTATACTCTGAATTAACGCATGGGCTACTTTTAATTGAAGCAAAATTTATGGTTCCAGCGTGATTTCTTTTTGCGTGTAAGAAGTCCCGGGTAATATCTAGTTTAACCTAAATTCGACAGATGCGAGTAAATATAAATTGCAAATTAAAAAGAAATTTATCTAAGATAAACTGTAAAAGTTATATTTTCTGGTAAATCAAAAGGCACAACCCTAGCTTGCTGAGAAGAGAGAAACAATTTCGGTCGGGCGCCACCATTTTTAATAAACATTAAATTAAGTTACACTTTTACCTTTTTTATTCACATTGCAACACAGTCATCGTTTTAATTGAATAATGATTTGAGTGAGTCAAGATGTTAGGTGACACTCTTAAGCCACGATCACACTTATTCTGCATGCAGCGAGAAGCTGAAAATGGGTAGAATAATATTTGGTACTGTTTGCCAACTTTAAATAAAATAAAAAAGGTACACAAGTCAGTAGTTAAGTATACCTATTACAATCTCAGACCAAATAAAAAAGTGAAGACAGAGCTCCGCGAACCACACAGTTCTTTGAACTGCGACTTCTTGACTATTCAGGATTCTTCTTATTTTATAGTGGAGTTATAAATTATACGACAAATAGGATATTCTTCTTTATTGGTACATGTGTGAGAGATGCGAGATATCTTTAACACAGTAACGTATTACACAAGTATTATGAGAGAGCTGGCTAATACAGTCTACGCTATACATAGCCTTTCGGAATAAACAGACTCGGTAGGCTGAATTACTGACTTTGACAACTAATGCTTTTTCTCATTAAAATATTATGCAACTGCAGTAAGTCAGTCTGAACTACACCTTGCCGTGTAAATACACAGAGTCACGTACACACATGTAACGAAACTACGCCTCATCTTGTAAAGTGAGCTGTCGCGGTGTGAGGTTTTTTATGTTTTTAGCACACACATAGCTATATGCGTACTACATACGTAAAAACCGGCCTCAGTTTTTTTGACAAAGCTCTGTCTTTACTCTTATAATTGATCTGAGCTTGCAATTACATAATTATGATATGACGTCCGTATCCGTATATATACGACGATCCGTGGTTAGCATAAACGTTCTCCGCAAAACGGGCGGAGGAGAACAAAATGATTTAGTCTAGCTTCTTTACACGTTTTCTGTATATCCGACTAATGTAGCTGAGCCCTAACAAACAGGAAATGAGTCAGGGTAAGATGACATGCAGATGGAGGAACATCTAGATGACCATGACGACCTTGTCAGTTTTCTATTTATACCGGCTACACCACAAAACTCGCTTTTTGGCAACAGGTTTGTACAATAGGTGGAATTTATTGTTTTGTAATTATTATCGTGCGTATTCGATAATAATTATAATTATCTATCTATATTAATATAATAAAGAGGAAAAAGTTTGTTTGTTTGCATTGAATAGGCTCTTAAACTACTAGACCGATTTCGATAAAAATTTGATACGTATGTAGATTAGACCACGGGGAAGGACATAGGCTGCTTTTTATTGCGGAAAAATGTACAGTTTCCGCGAAAACAAGTTTTGCGCGTACGAGGTCGCGAGCAACATCTAGTATCCCTTAAGGCTGGAAATTTGAAACTTTGCAGTCGTATTCCTCATATGACGTACAAGTATCCACTAAGGATATGTTTTAAAATTCAACCCCTCAAGGGGGTAAAATAGGGGATGAAAGTTTAAAATGTAATTTTACGTGGGCGAAGCCGCGGGCAATTAATGCTAGTACTACAATAAATTAATAAAACCATTTTCAGAGTGATGATGTTGAAACAAATGCATACTTACAGATGAATACTGAAAGACTAATAAAAATTAAGAGCCTTCTTATATCATACTTAGTACCTAGTGGGAGAGCCACGCTACGGCACGAAGGGACCAGCTCGACTGGATAAATACCACGACCTCACAGAAAACCGGCGTGAAATAACGCTTGCATTGTGTTTCGCCGAGTAAGTAAGGTTACCGGAGGCCAAAGGGGATTGAGGATTTTAAGGACTATGCAGAAACCCAAGGTGTAGCGAGTGTCCATGGGCGGCGGTAATCGCTTACCATCAGGCGATCTGTCTGCTCGTTACCTGGTTCATTTCTAAAAAAAACAACACAGATTGTCGCTGTCTTTACTAACCGAAACGCGAGGACTTAAAAAGTGTGAATATGACCAAACTCATCTACTCAAGATGAGTTCCTTTTAACTCCCGACGCAATAAGAGGGGTGTCATAAGTTTGACGTGTCTGTTTGTCCGTGGCTTCGTAGCTCCCAAACTGATGAACCGATTTTGATCTAGTTTTTTTTTTTTTGTTTCTAATTTAACATGATTTTAGAGTGTTCATCGTTCATTAGGAATCTAGGAAGTGTCAAAAGCGACACATCTAATACCAAACCCCGCTCTGTGAATGTGTTAGGGACAAAGATTTCAAAACTCAAAATAGTCTATGACGTACATTTGACAGAACAAATCTTCATACAATAAAAAATTATGCTATCTTGATTTCCACCATATTACAAATCTCAGCCATCTTGTTTTCACCATACTTCGAATTTCGAAATGGCCCCAAAAATCTCAAAAGCCATTTAACTGGAGACTTTTTGCCTCAACATGCCTCGTCTAAAATATATACGTCTAGTTATAGTAGTGGTTAGGGGTAGCAAAATAGTATGCTCCGTAGCTGTACTCCATAGATTAGTTAGGAACTACATACAGAATAATTACGTTCTTAATGTCTTTAGTGAGTCGTCGTTTTTCATACTTACTTAAATAGAAGACATTAAGAAAGTGGTTGTAACTTTTACTGTAATATAATGTATGATGATCATGAAGTGAAATTATATTTTTCTTGAATTTCATATAAATTCATTATGTAAAAGTTTCCACATACAAAAATTAATATGTTATATTCACGTAACGTAATTACTAATTATGCAAATCCCACCGTAGAGAATGCTTCTACGTGTATTTTTCGACTCGAAAACTATTTTCATCGTACAATTCGAAATTTGAAATTCAAATTAGCCACATTTCGGATTTTCATATTTAAATACAGAAGAAATTTTCCAGGTATTGAATTAAATTCAAAATTATTCTTCATGCGCCTTCATGAGAGTGAGAAAAAATTCAAATAATAATTTTAAGCCGGAGTTTAACCACAGATTAAAGGGCTAATAAACAGCTACATAGTCAGCTTTCGATTTGATTGCCCTACTTACAAGCATACGGTGTGTCCACGACTGTGGAAAAATTGTGGGCCGTTGAAGGGGACGTCAAAATTTTTCAAATTTGGCTCGATTTGGATCGTTCTATGTAGACTGTTTCTCTGAACGTAAGAATATAATAATTTTCTTGTTTGAACACGGGAACCGTACATTTTTTCGCAATAAAAAGTAGCCTATTTCCTTTCCCATGGTATATTCTATATCTGTGCCAAATTTTATCATAATCGGTCCAGTAGTTTCGGAGCATATTCAATGCAAACAAACAAACAAACCTTTCCTCTTTATTATATAAGTATAGATATAGATTTAATATCGTATCAAATGAATCAAAATATCGGATTATGTTGAATTTTGTCACGCAGTTATGACGCAGAAATCCATTAAAAATTGATTTTCGAAATAGATACGCCACGAGGTGCAATGGGGATACATGCGGAAAAGCTAGTAAAAGATATAATAGGGGATCGGACTACATCTGAAATATTTAGTTTCATTAATATATTCAGAAATATTGAGGCATTACTACTTGGTTTATGTAAAAAAAATATATTATTTTATATATAGTTAACTAATTAAATACATTTAAAATGTACCAAAAAAATATTTATTTTTTGCGAAATTGGTAAACAAAACCTACATCATTAGTTTACTCACATCATAATATCATATACAAAACATTCATTATGGTAAGTATATAATATATTAAATATAAAATATATTAAACACACAAATATCGGAGATATTTACAAATATATATTCCGGTGACTATATACTTCATACACCTTAACCTTCAAGTGACGTCACTTGTAGGGCGACTTTAGTATGGAGCGTTTTAGGAGACTCGCGAAATTTTTTATACAAATCGCTGTACCTTTAAAAATATTGACTTTTGATATACGGTTTCTTCTGAGAAGTTACTCATATTTAAGAGTACTATTCATTTATGCAATAAAAAAAACAGTCCGATTGCCTATTGAGAAATAAAGCTATGACTCCCGAGATCAGACCACTGGCTGATTTCCCTATGCAGTGTTGTTAAATCTGTATTGCACAATGCAAAACGCTGACGCCACTCAAGTGGGTGGTCAAATGCCATAAGCACTGTGTTATTTGTTAACGTATTATTGATAAGTTTATATAATCATTATATTAATTAAATAATATTAGTGTATAGGAAAGAAACTGTAAAATCTTTTTCTGGAAAATATTAGGCAAGGCAAAGTAGGTATTGATTGAAAAAACAAAATTATGTTGGTAGAAAAAAAAGATCACTCCTTAAAATTTTTCTGTACAGAATACGCATAATATTCAGGAAATAATATAAAATTTCTAGAAATTATACTTTTATTTGAAATATTAATCATTTTCAGAAAAAAACTGTCATACCCTTACCCTATTCCGAATCACCCTCGAATATTTTTCTGACAATGAAATTATATCAATATTGTAATTTGGCCTCCTAGTCTTTGTAATGTGGCCTCCTGGTCTTTGCAATTTGGCCGAGATCTTAGTAATTTGGCCTCCTGGTCTTTTGTCCAAATATGGCGGATGTAATAACCAAAACATAGATGTAATTGAGTTAATAATAGATATAATGTAGTTACGTCAGTGCGCTCTAATGAAACGAAGACAATGTGGTTTTTTACTTAAACACATTTGGCTACTTGTAGGAACGACGTACATTGGACAGTATAATAATATAATTATATTATGTATTTAGCATTTTGCAATAGACAATAATACGATATTTCAAGTTTTACATGTTGTAAACAGAGTGACGCAAAGAAAAGACCAAAAGAGGAAAAAACAAATGAATTACGGTTTTCGATAACACAAAATATGCATGAGTAGGTAATTAGCGGTATTTTGAAATTGGAATTCCGAACCAAAGAAGAATATATTTGAGATCAAAGTGGCTAGTACAACAAAACGCCAATTTTATATGTAAGGGCCTAATATTTCTGTATAAGTACCTACTATACATAAAGTTATAACGTCAAGACAGCAAAAGTATATTTGTATATCCTACAACGCGGTATAACGCAAGTATATTTCGCAAGTTTTCGCAAAAAGAAATACCAAAAAATGACACTTTCACTTCTAGCTCCGTGTACGCTCTACCTTACAACTGACCTTACGTATAGTGCATGACTTCACAAAAAACAAGAAAGGTATATTCCCACATAGACAAGGTTACGATTTGACAACATGTGGCCCTCAAGGCCATCACCAGCTTCCTACGTTATAGATTCTACAAGAAGTTCCCACGGTTAGCATTGAGACATAAAACTAACATTATGTGCTCGACTGTTCAAATTGCTGTTATTAAAATGGAGGCTAGAAGAATTCACACTTGTTATAAGGCTATTCTCATAATAGTGTGCCGCAGTGCTGGCGTTTTCCTTTACCTATACCTAAGCTAACACCTATTTCACAATTGCAGAGACCCACCAAGTCCCTATAT
The DNA here is from genome assembly GCA_905404095.1 of Glaucopsyche alexis. Classification (NCBI taxonomy): domain Eukaryota; kingdom Metazoa; phylum Arthropoda; class Insecta; order Lepidoptera; family Lycaenidae; genus Glaucopsyche; species Glaucopsyche alexis. The sequence continues at coordinate 5,010,496 of FR990051.1, read as the reverse complement.
AGACCTATGGGCGGAGGCCACAAAACAAAATATCCATTTCTTGCCCTTATGAATTGGCGAACAACAAAATTCGCTATTTATTTAACATTTATATTATTTAATATTGCAGCAGCAATTAGTTTAGCCAGGGAGTTGAGTAGTCATATCTCACATACACCTTTACCATTTAGGCGTAAAATGTTGTTTGATAATATTCTGCCTGACCGTGCATACCACCTCGCTCGGTCGGAGAATCTCTTTGGGGCTTCCACCATTCCCACATTGGTGACCCTCGACAGAACAGACCTCCTTCTGGACATCATCATCATCACTACCCAGTGCCTACCAGTCCGGTACTTCGACTACTAGCCTCAACAAACCGCGGCCTGGTCGAACCCCTCATCGTCTTCAATGAGCACTCTCACTACACGACCGGTCAGCAAGTATTGCACATATCACCTGGTCAGCACGTAGCATCGGCCCCACACGGTAGCCCTCCGACTTACTGAAGCCCGTGCAGTAGCTTCACAGTTGGAATCTTGAGTTGCCAGGGCTGACTCTCTGACATTGACGACTCAAGCAGAAGACGCAAGATTCAACCTTCTCGGGGGGAAGTTATGTGGCGAACCAATAAGCGCCACAGTCCTGAATCGCGTTATCGAAGTTTCTGTAGTTCAGCGCTATTTATACAACAGATGAAATCTCTACAGCTGAAATCTCTAAGACCTCGCTTGGTCTCCCTTTAGGCGTACCACTATTCCCACAAGCTCACACAGAAACTACACGATAATCGACGGGGCGCTGCATTTTTAAAATAGTGATTTAAAATTGAACTTTATTTAGTACATAGGAAGATGCACGTTTCGTTGCAAAAGCAGCGCCGAGCTATGCAGAGCAGTGCAGTTTGAAACTCGACCTTTACACTGTCAAATGCTGTTCAAATCCAATTAAATCTGAACGTAAACAAAAAGAAGGAACAAATAATGCTACTACTTTAAATATCACTTATTTACCGCGCAATAAATAATTGTTTACAATGTGATCAAATTGAATCTAAATTTTGAACAGAAGTGTATTATATAAGGTTTGGTAAAATCAACTACGTATATTTTGGGTATATGATCTGCTGCTATAAAGACGTTTAGTCAAAACAATGTCATACTCAAAGTAAAAAAATCATCTCATGTATGAGTGACTCTCCGCTCAACGCAAAGTCGCCCTTAAAAAGGAAGGTTTTTTCGAGTATGACAATTATTTTTCAGTTTAGAAGTCTCTAGATAAGCAGTAGATCATAATTATGCCCAAAATATCCGTAATTAATTTTACCGGACCTTATATAGATGGCTCGTGTCTATAACGGCTTAACTACTTAAGGTCAAAAGGAAAAATACAATCTTACATGTAGTACCTACATGGTCTAGACTCTAGAATGTAATATGTAACTTATGCGGTGTTTACATGAATATTGTTTACAATTTACATACTCCCAGTTCCCACAGTCGTGAGAGACGACTTAATAAAATAAATATTGAACAGATCGAGCGGTCACTGTGTCTTAAGTCTTAACGCATAGCAAAATTGAGTCAGGGTATCTGTTCCATATTAATTAGCATAAAATGGTATATTTATTGGCGTATTAAGGGTTCCGTAGCCAAATGGCAAAAAACGGAGCCCTTATAGATTCGTCATGTCTGTCTGTCTGTCCGTCCGTATGTCACAGCCACTTTTTTCCGAAACTAAGAACTATACTGCTGAAACTTGGTAAGTAAATGTATTCTGTGAACCGCATTAAGATTTTCACGTAAATAGAAAAAAAAATTGGGGGTTCCTCATTACTTGAACTGAAACTCAAAAAATTGTTTTCATAAAACCCATACGTGTACTATCTTAGGGGTTCTTTGAATTTCAATTTTTTTTTTTTGGAAGAATAACTTTTTACCCGAAAACGGCCAAGCCAGAAGAAAAATACTAACTTGGCAATTTATATATTATGTATGTATATTGTATGTATGTTTGACCCGATTTGAATGAAATAGGTGACAATAGATTCGTAATAATGAACGTAAGATAGGCTCTTTAATTTGCGTAGTCGAAAAAATTTGGGGGTTCCCCATTACTCGAACTGAAACTCAAAAAATTGTTTTCATCAAACCCATACGTGTACTATCTTAGGGGTTCTTTGAATTTCAATTTTTTTTTTTTTGGAAGAATTACTTTTTACCGGAAAACGGCCAAGCCAGAAGAAAAATACTAACTTTGGCAATTTATATATTATGTATGTATATTGTATGTATGTTTGACCCGATGTTAATGAAATAGGTGACAATAGATTCGTAATAATGAACGTAAGATAGGCTCTTTAATTTTCGTAGTCGAGTTATAGTTTTTTATTCAAAATCAGCTTTTCAAATGAAGTAATGTAACGTTAACCAATATATAATATTATAATTATTAGAATTTTACCGTGATAGACTTTACCACAGTCAGCACTCAGCATCCACGTACATTTTCCTTGTTTTATGTACAAAACAACTGTATTATCATTATTTCTAATACGTATTATTGTTTCAATTATTTCAAATAATTGTGTCATACCTACCTACTACTCAATTGTTGTGCGTGTGACACATTTTAGTTTTTAAAAATATTTGTCGTTTTTAGGGTTCTGTAGTACTTAAGTTTCACTCTGTCCGTCCATCCGTCCGTCCATCTGTCTGTCTGTCTCTCTGTCCGTCTTTCTGTCTGTCTTTCTGTCTATCCGCCCCATTAGCTTTTAATATTATGAATATTTGGTATAGTATGATAATAATATTTGGTATAGTTATAAATTGTGATTAGATTTCGGTTTTGGTATCATAAAATATAAATATTTTTCATCCCCACTTCACATGTATCGAGATTCGAGACACACGCGACGTGGGGATGAAAAAATGTTTTTCATTCTTCGACTGTGTGTGGTATTGTAGAATAGGTATTTCTAAATAAAGTCAAGGTTTTATACATGTATTTTTGGGGTCCGTAATACACAAGGAACCGTTACAGTTTTGCTCTGTCCCTCCGTCTGTCTATCTGTCCGCGCTTCTAGCTTCTGTAATTATAATTATAAATGGATAAAATTTAGCATAGTTACAGTCTATGTATAGATCTCGGTTTTGAAACCAAAACATAATAATAATTTTATATTTAAGGGGTGGCTCCGTAAATGTGAAGTGGCATGAACAATATTTTTTCAAAGTTCCAAAATAGTTTGTAAGTTGATCGCCCCCTCCCCCCTACCATTTCTAAACTAGGATAGGATCGTTCTAAAAACTCTTTAGGAAAATTATTCTGTGCGAAAGCGCACAAATAACTTTTGAAGTAGGTTTTTTAGAGAAAACATTTTGCGCGTGGCTATCTACGGAACTCTCCTAAGGCAGTATGACCATTCTCTTGGTATTATTGTTTTATGATAAAGAATATGTTTGTCACTACGCAAGTATCAACACCGTGAAAATATTAAATGACTTGTCCATCGTCCGCGTCCAGACCTAATTTCAACTTACTATTTAGAAATAGTAGATCAAATTTTTTTATCTTAGATAGCTTAAATCAAATCATGTCTATGATACATACTTGATGATACATACTATAAAGCAAAAGGCAATCTAAGATCCAATTTAAAAAAATCGAAAGTATTTTTTTTTTTTTATAATATGATGCCTACCACTAATTCTATATTGGATTTAAAATAAATACATTATCAATTTAGTCCGTTAATGGATATTTGTTATAGAGGAATGACTGGTCAATACGTCTGAAGCCAACCATGTGCGGGTTTCCTCACGATGTTTTCCTTCACCGTTAGAGCGTCCGTATAATTTACTTGAAATCTGAAAAAGTCTCATTGGTACACGCCTCAACCTGAAAATCGAACCTGCACTCTCGAGTGCTAATTTAACGGTCTACGCACTAGGCCACGAGGCTCTCACTTTAACTTTAGATATAAGATAGGCTATATTTCACTTTAACGACGGCAGTAAATCAATGAATTAGATTAGGTGGGTCGAATTAATGTTATTTAGCATTCGTGTATTATATGATATATGAGTAGAGGAAATGAATATTTTGATCAAATTATCATTACAAGGTCCTCGCGTTCATTTGACATTGGACCATAGACATAGACACTATAGTATAGAGATAATGTAGCACTCAGATTAATAACTATCGCATAGATAAGTTTAAACTTTAAACGTAACGAAATACTTACCATAGCGTGGGGTTCACTTACCACTTACCTTTTGAAGACATTCATTCAAATTCCTATCTATCCATACTAATATTATAAACTGGCTGTTGCCCACGGCTCCGCCCGCGTAAATATAGCATACCTCTGGCATACTGTACTTTTTCGGGATAAAAAGTAGCCTATGTTTTAATCCAGGGCCCAAACTACTACAATTCCGAATTTCATCAAAATCCGTTCAGTAGTTTTTGCGTGAAAGAGGAACGAACATCCATCCATCCATATTCCATACATACATCCATCCATCCATACATCCTCACAAACCTTCACATTTATAATATTAGTATGATGGGAAAGTGTGTATGTTTATCCGTCTTTCGTTAAAACTACTGAACCGATTTAAATGAAATTTGGTACACAAATAGTCTAAAGCCCGAGAAAAGACATAGGCTAATTTTTATCGCGAGGATAGAAGAGAAGGAAATACTAAAAACAAAAACTAGTAACAAAGCTACCTACGGAGTTACTATTGTACCTACTACTACAGTGCTACTAGTACACTAACTATAGTGCTACTATAGAGTAATGCAGGGATACTATAGGGCTTCTATAGTGCTACTAGTCCGTGGTCTTGTGGTTAGAGCATTGGCTCTTGACTCGGAGGTCGTAGGTTCGATTCCCGCATTGGAACAACAAAAAATGTTGTTTCCAAGTTTGGTTAGAACAATGCAGGCTGATCACCTGATTGACTGACAAGAGAGATGATCCATGCGTCGGATGGGCATGTAAAAAGTCAGACCTGCGCCTGATCTCTCGTCGTGTCGGTTATCCGTCCCACTGGGTTATGAGAATAAAGGAAGAGAGAGTGCTCTTGTGTACTGCGCGCACACTTAGGCACTATAAAAATTACTCCTGCGTAACTGGCCTGGTTTCAATGAAACCGGCCACCGTCACGTGGGGAGTTATTATTATAGAGTGAGTACACCTGTACTACTATAGAGCTATCAGTTGTTTCTTATCAAAATAAAGTTGTATTAAATTACCGACCAATAACAAGCATCGTACTACTAGTTACTACGTTTACTATATGACTGATAAGATAACACATAATAATATTGAGAAAGTACTTATATTAGTATTTAAGGTGATAAAGGTAGATAGTTTTATATAATACATACATGTTTAGGGTTCATTTGTAACAAACAATATTTAATAACGAAAAATAATGCGTACAATTGTATGGAGAAATTTGTATTTGACAATCTGTCAGCATATTATAATATCTCTAGTAATATTACAATCTAACGGATTTTACAATTTTACGGTGACATATATAATGCATCTACACTGTTGCGACGTGTTATACCAATAAGATTTATCTCATAGTGAAGGAAAACAGGAAACTTGAATCACTGATGCCCGGTTTCTGAGTTTCTGTCGGTAGTTTATCTATTCAATAGCGCTTTTGTTAACCAATCAAAGGCGCTATTAAATACATACATAAACCACCGACAAAAATATCAGAAACCAAGCATTTATTGAAAACTAGACTGTTGCCCGCGACTTCGTACGCACAAAAGTTAATTACGCAGAAACCGTACATTTTTCCGTAATAAAAAGTAGCATATGTCCTTCCCCGTGGTCTACTCTACATCTGCGCCAAATTTCATCAAAATCGGTCCAGTAGTTTCAGAGCCTATTCAATGCAAACAAACTTTTTCTCTTTATTATATTAAGTATAGAATTATAGACAAGCATATTCTGACACACGTAGTTCTCTTTTAATTTTGAAATGGAATAAATAAATAATCAAGCAGGTAAACACACAATGAAGTGAACGCACCTACAAATATTTGACGGTCATGTGACAAATTGAACACAGTGAACAATTAGTATAGAAAAATTCAATTGTCATTTTTAGTATTTTCCCCACAATCTTTCCAAAATCTCTCACAGTTTAAACCTTCCGTGAACTACCATAATTATTCACACAGTAATTTCAAGACCAAAATTAGCCAAATCAGTCCAGCCGTTCTCGAGTTTTAGCGTGACATTGCGAATTACAATAAATTTTGTAATGTATGGAACCATCCTTACAGCTTTTATAGCAATCGAATAAAAATAACTACGTTATCAATGTTTCGTAATTTGTCATTGAGAGCGCGCCTTATAATCCACAACATCGAAATTTTATGATTAGACTTTGATATTTAAATCACATTTCGATAAGATAACTAGAAAGTTTCAAGTCTGTAACGATCGAATTACTAAATAAAAATATTTTTTCTATTTATGGATTACTAGATGTTGCACGCGACTTCGTACACGCAAAAGTTAATTTCGCAGAAACCGTAAATTTTTCCGCGATAAAAATTTGTCTATGTCCTTCCCCGTGGTCTACTCTACAAAGACTACATCATACTCTCGTGGCCTTTCATCAAAATCGATCCAATAGTTTCGGAGCCTATTCAATGCAAACTCAAATGTTTTTATCGCGGAAAATGTACCGCGATATTAACTTTTGCTTGAACTTAGGCCTTTTTCATCTGTTAATTCAAGCGAAGTTATCACTCTTGAGATACTGTAGTGCCTGGGACAGTTGGTTTTTTTTTAAACGTCGTATGGTTGCCCAAGCACATACGGCATTCTCACAACACAGTCAGCCTAGTCCAGAGGAATGACTGGTCAATACGTCTGGGGCCAACAATGTGCGGGTTTCCTCACGATGTTTTCCTTCACCGTTAGAGCTTCCGTATAATGTACTTGAGATCTGAAAAAGTCTCATTGTTACACGCCACAACCTGGGATTTGAATTTGCACTCTCTCGAGTGGAACCAAACGGTCTACCCACTAGGCCACGGAGCTCAAAGTCTTGCACAAAGTCTCGGAAAACATCTAGTAAACTATTTATAGTTGTTTAATCTTTGGAAAAATATTCGAACATTCTTGAGTTGCGTTGTGAGTACGGCCCCGCTCAGTCTCTCAAGATTTTGACGTAAGAAATAAAAATTTCAATAAATCTCGCAGGCATGACCTCGCCCATACCACATTTTGTGAAAGAAGTGTTTAAATTAATTTCTACCTGTCACAACTATATAAACTGATGATGATGATAATTACAAACGTTAACAGGTTTCATTTCCATTAAAGTTTTCAATGACAGACAAAGATTATCTCCAACAAATTATTTGCGCATTAAATGCACCCACACACACAAACAAAAAAACCTCCGCACAAAAACATAATTTGGACAGATGGCATTTATAAAAGAATCATACAAACGTTTAGAAGATGTACGCACTAAGCTATGTAACACGGAAGATAGAAAACGTGATGAGACAATGGCTGTATTCCGCTGAAAATAGCACTAACAAAAAAACGTAAGCAAAATGGCCACCGCTGGCGTTAAATAAGCAAAATGGCGGATTATGTTATTCTATTGAAGTTAGCAAACATGTCCTGGCTCCTGGCCGATAATCTGTTTTTTTTCTTTAGCGCTAACAAGCGCCACTATGTACTAGTTCTTTAAATTAGATGCAGGCATCAAGGCATACTATGAGCCGACCTACGTCTAACAGAGTCACAGTATAATATTATAAGTATAAGAAAACAAACTCGTTAAGAATTTCGCGGCTATC